>JBAIZZ010000205.1:0-108960 GCA_037355905.1 Heliconius aoede | reverse complement strand
GGCTGGCGACCAACACCTTTCGCCGGGCCGATGCATCGGCCTGCCGCTCGCCTGACTCCAGGAGTCGCTTACCCAGGGACCTCCTATCCCCTCCCATCCTTGATTCCTGAGCTGCCCTTCGGTTGCTGGCACCTAGCTGGGCCTCCCACGGGTAACAGTGGATCTCACCCGTCTGGGAAGTAACACTCAGAGGGCTTCCGCTCCTTCCCGCTTCCAAATCCCACCCCTGCGTCCGCCTTTATAAGGGCAGTCGCTTCTCCATCGGGCCCTTGATACCCGACTGGGCCTCGGTACCTGAAATGTACGTTTACATTACTTTACATTATTAAGGGTAAGCAGATAAAAACTAGGCCCTTATTTAAGAAACCGCTCTCGACTCTGAGATCGAGTCGTTTTAGTAATCTATGAATAAAAGCGACTTCCAAGATCGCTCTTAAGCTCCAAAGCACTTAAATCCAAAGTACCAAAACCTTGAAAATCGAACCAGCTATAATACAATCGCATTTATAAGATTGATCTATTAAAAGGAGGTTTCTCTCTGCTTCGCCACAAAGTTAATTTTCTTTGTCTTTAATGAATCATGACAGGTAAGGCGTGTTTATATTTTTTATAATTATTTTTGACTGGTCGAAAGATATTGTGGCCGTGATTTTTATCACATATTTGATCTCGGTTTTACAGAGAGGGTAGAGCAAATATAATACCATCATATACATTTATATGATATGTAGTTGGATAGTGTTATACAAAACCTGTTCATCAAACACTGGGAATATTGTTCAAATCGTATTCACGCTTCATTTGAAATTGGTTCTTTATATATTTACTCTATAAATGATTCCAAATTCGTTGAAAAAGGAAGAATATAGTGGTGATTTGTAACAAACTTTTCTTCCCGTTTACTAAACATACCTTCTGCACGAGATTTTTTTTGCGTCATCATGTAGTAGAGCACTCTCTTTCTCCATTTTCGTCATATTTTTCGGGCTGCGTGCTAAGCGTGCGAAACTCAAGGCCGCCTTGCCATGTTACCAGAGCGTGAAAATGAAATAGTTCTTTCTCCTAAGTAGGCACACAACCGCGCTTACAATGAGACGCTATGCCGCTGTGCTACGACAGACTCAAAAAATATAATCATAATATTATACACTTGTGTTGTCTTAATTATAGTTTTCTAAGCGTTATTATATTAGAATATGCCGTTATCGTCGTCGCCACAGTGCAGTGGCGCGGGTGGGATGTTCCTAGGTAACACTTTCTACTGTACACGATAGTTATTTGGTGGATTTTCGAATATTTTAAACTGCAACTGCAATAAATTATGGTAAATATTTGATATTTTAATTCCATATGTAAAATTTTATAGTTGATACACCAAGCGCACCGTTGAGTTTCGACACTTAGCACGTGACTCCCAAAATTCGAAATAGGGGAACGGTAGTGTCTTACTATATTAGGAACACAGTGTCTTAACACATGGAAGTAACTAAGAGTTGCATATGATACATGGACACATTTTAAGTGCGGGATTTGATTCTGACCACAGTTACAGTGTGTTATATAGAAGTGACTTACACCCTATATAGCCTTTCACCATAACAAATGATACTCGCTACTCGATAACTTAGTTCTGTAGAAGTCTATAATATATTTTTAAATTTGAGCCAATTGTTCCAGAGGGTAGCGCGTTCACGCAAAAAGACTTCAGCTTTATAATATTATTACCTAGAAACCATTATAAACATCCTTGATTACCCATTTGTGCGGCCAGACGGCGTTCAACCGGCGCCATGATAGCTGCAAATTAACGTGATACCCCCATTTAGTTAGACAATATTATGCGACGTGTAGGTGGAGACTTATTGTTCTCGCCCTTGGTTCTGTCTGCCGATCCAGCTATATGCGGGATACAGCGTGAAGCGGGAAAAGCTACAAGTTAGGTAAATAGGAAGACAAAAACAACCAACACAATTCCACAGAGATTCCGCGATCGCTCGAAACTGGCCCGTCCTTTACCGTTAGACGTGGCGCACTCGGTACCGCTAGCGATTAGCATTTTTAGGTGAAGGCGAGCGAGCCCGCGCCCGGACGGCTTGTAATTGTGACGCGTAAAACACTACGAGTCCACCGGCTACTTGGACTGGTTTGGTTTTGAACGATGGACGTCGCGTGTTGACAATATTACCTTACGTAACTGAAATTTTAAGTTAAATGTGGAATAAATAAAAAAAAAATTGGCAAGCGACAAATGTACAGGCAATAATGTCTCAGGATAAAAGATTTCAGGGAACTGGGTGTCTTGAGACTAGATCTCCTCTGTCTATCCTACTCTATGCGGGATACAGCGTGAAGGTAAAAAACTTTGAATCCAATTTGTTATATGCTCTGCAAATACACTTCATCAAAATTAGAAAAAGTATTTGGTTATAGTAAGTAAATTATTTAAAATTATGTATGACAAGTTGTTTCGATTACACTCATCAAACTTAAGCGACCTGAATAGGTAGTAGGTACATATGTACATACTGTTGTGTGAACATTTTATTGACAAATGTACATTATTTATATAGTTGCCAGGTAAAAATATTCTTTATTTGACGAAGATGGTATGATCGTTACCGCTACGGTAACAAGAAAAACAAATAATATTTTAGAAATGATTGAAAAATTATTTATTGCCACGAGTGAAAATCGAATACAAACCCATCATGATCACAATCAAACGAATGTGGGATACATTCGGCGCTGACTGGCGAGTGACTTTTGTACTGTGCATACGCAACGTAACACAAGATAATAATATACTAATGTATACTATGTTTTGTCTATTATTATATTATATATAACAAGATACATATTTCTATGTACATTCAAATTTTACATATACTTGAAAATTTTAAGTTATACCGAGATCCTCTTTAATTTAAACGAGGTGCACCACCACCAACTTATAGGAGAGTTCGAATTAAAACAAAATCGGTATATTATTGCTTCTAAATTTTTTATTTATAATTTTTAAGAATTCATTAGGATATCGCAGTGGCACAAGGGTGCCGCCCGTAAACGCGACGTTTGTGGGTTCGATTCCCACTCGAGGAAGTGAAATATTTCTTTATGTTTATATTTCCATTTTTCTTCGCTCTGTTGTCGAGGCAAAGCGCGGCGGCAGAAAGTGGGGGACGGAGTGTCTTAACACCGAGGTTCCCTCTGCCTACCCTGCTGTGTGCGGAAGACAGCGTGAAGCTGAAAAAAAATCATGATATCCCATTTTCACGTGGGAATTTTGCAATAAACATTATGTTATACACCTTGTATTATACTAGTCTTCGCTCGCAACTCTGTTTGCAGGGTATTTAAATACGGTTTTGTAGTCCATGCAAAAAGGAGTTTGCGTTTAAGTTTTTTTAGCTTCAGGCTGTATCCCAACCTAGTGTTAAGATACTCTATTCTCATTAGGACACTTCCGTTCCCCATTTTCTGGTAAATGCTATTCGCTGCGTTACGCTACGATAGTATACAGTAACATAAAAAACCTCCACTGTAGTTTAGCTTGACCTACTCTTAAATGATGTCGGGCTCAGGGCTTCTTAAAAAAAGAGGCAGTTTTTTTCACCCTTTGAAGAAAATATGAAGTACTCGGTTGGCTGAGAGGAAATTTTCTAAGTTCTTACAAGCTTCAGTTATATGCATTATGAAAATATACGGTACCAGCCGATTGTTACGAATTTTAATGTAATGTTGAAAAAGTTTACAAACCTTATTACTGTATAATGGTGAAAGTCTAAAATATATAATATGTGTAGATTCAAATGTATTAATATGTTGAGAGTTTCCTAGTTCCTAGTTCGGTACCACTCGTTTGGTGCAACGTTGACGTAATTGGATTTATTTTATTCAATTGCATTATCTTGTTTTGAACAAACTTTGATTGTGACTCCTGCAATATTTGAAAGAGTGCACTTTTGTCTCTTAAAACCTTAGCTTTGGTAAATGCTGAGATTGATATACCTTACTCCCCTAATGTAAACCAATACGGCACAACGAAAGCTAATCCATTATGCAATGCTTATTTTTGTATCTAATTGAAAGCACGTAATTGGCAAGTAAATTATAAACAAAACGCTTAGTTAAAAGCTTCACTGGTTTACTAGTTACAAGGGAAGAAAGGAACGGACATACATACGTACGCGCTAAAAATAACCCTCTTCTAAGGCTTCGCCGCAGTCGGTTAGAAATAGAATAAATTATTAATCGTTCACATCATATTATATTTATTTATAAACACATACCTTATTATTTTACAACATTTTTCAAAATTTTAAATCCAAAAATATAAAGTATGTATTTCAACAAATAATTTTAAATAATTATGCTAAATGTGTTGGTACCTACACTAAATTATGCGTCAAATATGTTCAGCGTACAAAAATAACTTAAATGTCTATATTTACTTACTACTTGTACAAATAATATTTTTCTACATAAGGCACCTTTAAAATCTTTATTTATTATCCTGATACGTGAATGTTGATAAATAGTGACAATTATATGTTAAGTGACGTCCACAAGGCGTGCAAATTATGGTGTGGCGTTTCGAAATTTAATGGTAATGTAATCAACTAGACCCATTTGGAATAAACCCATTGCGTTGTTGAGTCAAATGGCGGAACTCAACGCCGCAATACACACCATAATAAAGAAATAAATATTAACAATCCATATTAAGTCTAAAAGTAGGTCCTTGAAGTTTTATGTATATTTTAAAGTAATTATTCATAATGGTAATTAACTTGAAACATTTATAATGACTACAAAATGTTTTGTTTTGTTTGCTTTAAAATAAAATTAATAAATACCAGTATTTTATATCATGAGTTTTAATTTGGTTATTTTTTTTGTTGCGGTTAAAAAGTCAACGATCGCTAGAATATTTTTATTTATTTATTTATATGTTTATTGTTTTATGAAACCAATAAAATTTTATAATAAAGTTGAATAGTATAGATATATCAGTTTTAATATTAAAATAAACTTCACGCTGCAAAGGCGAGGACATTTTCAGGAGCAGCCCATCTCAGAGGGAATGTACTGTTAATTCCGTTCCCCATTTCGCGCTGAAGATTTTGAGCCATTGCGTGTTGAGTGACGGAACTCAACGCTGCGCATATGTTTGCCATGCCGCCAGAGCGAAGTATTTATATTATTAATAAATACTTCGCTCCCTCGAGTGGGGATCGAACCCACAGCCGTTGCGTTAAAGTTACACTCTTCGCCACGTTACAGTTACAGTCTGTCACTATTACAGTCCTGGGTAATTAACAATAATCAATCAGGCCGTTCAGGATGGAGGAATAAATGGAAGCAATTGTAATATTAGTCGACCATTTAAGTAATCTAAATAGTTTAAATTGATTTATTTTGGATAACGTCAAACTAATTTGGAGTAAAGTGTTTGATAGTAATATCGGTTATTCATTACGTCAGTGATACAAACCTGCGACTGTTAAGGTCACAGGTTGTAAGTTCCATTCCCATTTTTGGAAGTGAGACATTTAATATTTTCATATAACCCCGAACTCCCGAAAATTTGATGGTAAGTGAGAAACTGTATCACAACACTAGTTTTCCTCTGACTATCCTCCACTATGTAGATTTTCAAAATTATTTTTAACTGAATAAGCCTTCTCTTCGTTTCATATAAAAAATAACTTGCGAGTGACTAACTTAGTGAAATTTTTCTTACACCGAAGTTTTAGAGCGAAACGGATTTGATTCACCAATTAAAGCTGAAAATATGTCAAATGCTTTTGAAAAAATCATAGACAGCTCTAAGAAACGGTTTTATGAATAAATTGAATATTAAAAAAACACAAACAAGCCCAATAACATTCATTTATTTATGTGTACGTCTATTGATTCTAAAATTATTTTAATTATTAAACATTTTATTTCTTCAGCAACTTATGGTCTTAGTAACTTACTTCACCGAAGAAATGGCCGAAAGCACGTGATAACATAAACGTTAAGCCTTATGCGAGCCGCAACTGTTATTAAGAGGTATTATGGAGAATTATCTTTATTGGAACGGAGTGTCTTAACACTAGGTCCCTCTGCCTACCCTGTTATGTGCCGGATACAGCGTACACGTAAAAATAATGTACAGATAACTCTTACGTTACTGATTAACTGATAGATAATTTACTGCTGGAGCTACGCGACGTAGAACCCTGAAATTTAGCCTGTAAGTTGATGTCGGTGTATAGGGGAGTACTTTACGAATCACGCAAACGCAGTTGCTACAAGTAATGTCAGCAGTAAAACGAGAGGCAGCCAGACAGCAGTGATTGCTGGCCGGCAGCATCGTTAGTCATCTCGGCATAACGGCCCGCGGTCTACCGTTACGGTATATAACTCACGCCGCCCACTGCCGCAGCTATTTTTTTTGTCTCGACTCATAAATCAGGTTCGAATTAATTTCTGTCTGTGTATGTATGTATATATGTATGTATATATATTATGTATGTATGTATGTCTATATATGTATGATATATGATATGTTATTCGAGTGAGTCGCTTGTGAAGAAAACGTGTATAAATACCCTTGTGTACCAAGCTGGTACATCCGAATCTTGATTAAGATCATTATGACGACTAACAATATGTGCACATTTCTTCTTTACTTGTGCATCCAGTGTTGAATTGTAAATATATAGTGTGGTCCTCGTGACTGACACGGCAAGTAAAGAAAAAAAAATTATAGCGAGTTTATATGACTCATTCCTGTATTGTTGTTTTTTTATGATAATTTCCGTTTTATATTTTTTTGTATTTCAACATAGTTGATGGTATATTAGTGATCGTATCGTATTTTCATTTTATTGTTAGATCCGATGTGAGCTGATTCCATTTCAAAAATATAAGTTATATTTAAATGATATTTATGTATACATCTGATTGTGAATGCGAAGGGTTTGATTTTGGGAAGTAATTATTTATATTTATAATATGTTTATTGCCTTATATTGGTAGAACGTTGTTGAATACCACCATACATCTCACAATTTCTCAAAAATTGAGCGGTGACAAATACCTATATACTTCTTTTCACCAGCCATAGGTAAAAGTTCAATTTGAATGATGATGAGAATTATGAATAACATTTTTTCTAAGTCACGAGACGTTCTAGTGAAAGTTATATCCTAAAATTTGTACTCATTTCATATATTTATGGGCGTTTAACACAGTCGCGATCGAAATGGAAGTTGTAATTGCCGTCATTAAAAACATTATTTTAATTACAGTTATTGTTTAATTGCTGTTATATAATAAATTTTATGTATATTTTATGTTCATATTATTATATATTGTTTGTAAAAACCCAATGGCTTTTTTGGTACCTATTGTGTTTTATTGTATTTTTTAGTGTGAGTGTCGTGAAAGATGTTTTTTTGCTTTTTCTATTGTTGATAATACATTCTATGTTATTTAATAGCACCATGGTGGTGCAGTGGGACGGTGAAGAGTTGGTCTGCTATGGAAATGATTGTAGGTTCGATCCCCAATAGGAGTACGCAAGCACGATGTTGACGTGTCAGTTGTGTATAAGACAGTATTTTTCCTTTACATTTTGCCAGTTATATGTGTTAGTTTCCATAATAAATGTTATTTTTGTTTTATGACTTTCGATTGATATCTTAATTGACACTTTCAACTTCGAACATCTGTAATTTACACCAATCCAAACCTGATTTTGGAAATATCTAAAAGTTTATAGCCGTCGGTTTTTTTTATTTTTAATAATATCGTGCATTGAAAGTTAAAAAGTTATCAAAAGTAATGGAATCTACTTCCTGGAGAATAATATTTATACCTCTCATGGAAAGTAAAATATAATAAAACCATAAATTGGGTATTTATGAAAATATCGAAGCAATTATTTAAATTAAGCCGTCATCGCCAGCGACACACTGCGACGTTGTCTTAGTGTAAATGCAACGGTTGTGTATTCGATTCCCGCTCAAGCGAATGAGATTAAATCCTTTCCTCGTTTTAACAAGAAGACAAGGCTCGGATGTTGAGCTCCTTCTTTGAAAACGTAATATGTCGAAAATTGGGCAATACATATGGGTAGCAGATTGTCTTATCACTAGGTGCCTTTTAGCTATTTTGGTATGTACGGACTGCGGCGTGGAACTTAAAGAATAATAAGAATCCTCATCTTTATTTCTCGTATCTATCGTATGTCTAACACAATTTTTTTTCTATGACACTGTATATTTTGTAGGACAAACAGAATATTATAATATACATATTGTGAAGTAACTGTAATAATACCTGCATCTTTAAAAACATCTCGCAGAGAATTAGTCTTAGTTTATAGATTTATCTCACGGCTCTTTTTTGGAGTATAGATATTGAATTTATATCTATTATATATATATATTGAATTTATATCTGTAGCACATTAAGAAATGTCTGCTCTTCTCCACTTTCCTTAGAATTCCGGAGGCATTACATGTTAAGTGGCGGAAGTCGACGCTGCGCTTTGCCTTGTTACGAGAGCGATGTAAATATTAAATATTACATTTCTTAGGCATAGTAGGAATCGAATCGACAACCTGTTGTGTTTATAGTAGCACGCTTGTGCCCTTGCGACTTGCCTAATATTGTTGAAGACCAATTAAAATAAAACAACACATCAATCAAAGTGCAAATAAATTTGAAGTTCTGAAAAGTGACCTTGTACCGAGCTTTTGCCTTTTAAAGCTTCACCATCAAAGGCCAACGAAAGCGAAACTTTCGTAAACATTGATTAGTTTTACCCATTCAAAAGTTTTACACAGAAATTATTCAGAAACCTGGTCGACAACAGCTAAGTATATGTAGATACATGTATATATGTGGTGTATGAAATACAAGTAAAACGTTGTTTATGCCAATATTTGTTAAATAAATAATGTAAGGTTGTATAAATATAAATACGACGGTTATGAGTTCTATTTCCATTTGGGGGAATGCATTATATTGATTTCCTTGCTCTAGACACACACAAAACAGCGCGGTGTCGTCATTCAGTCCACAAAATGGAACGGTAGGGAAAATGGCAGCCTCCGTCTACACGGATAAAATATGAAAAGAAAAATTTTGTGTATCGCCATCGCCCTAATCTAAAACCTGAATAGAACTGAACAAATTTAATTTTCAATTTAACTGGAAACGATTGTCTATAGCACAATGCCTACGCAGAGCTTTCTTTTCTCGAACTGGTCTAACACGCGACAGTCCCTTTCGCTTTTAAAGGTGAATTTCACCTAGACCCGGTTAGATAAACTCGATATCCTATTATGTACGAGTATAGTGTAATGAAACCATAGTAGGCGCACGCTGTTGGATTTATTAGGTCAAATCATACGATATGAAATTATTCATTATATGGGAAGGGATGATAATATTTTAGTACTACAATTAAATCGTACGTAGTAAAGGTTACTAAAGTTAAAAATAAAGTTATATATATATAATTGTAACACAGAATTTTCTATATCACTATTGAAGAAAATTGTAAAATTTGTATTGAATAACCAAATTAATGATTTTATAAATGATGACACGGCTTGGGGATGAAATTCTCGCTCCAGTCTGTTTCTAAGGCTCTCATTGTCACAAATAATTAAATCTAATGTATTTGTATAAAATTGATAAAAGAATGTCACGGTGAGTATTTTGAATTTATTTGAATTCACGCTGTATCGTGAACTTAGCGGGGATCGAGCCTACGACCGTCTCGTTTACAATCAGTAGATGTGCCACTGCGTCACGATAGCCTTAACATCAACGTTTGAAACCTCCATCTTAAATATTATTAAAGTAATACATTAATAACACAAAAAAATCTATTTAAATTCGGAAATATGATAGCTTGTCGCATTTGTATGATGATCACAGATGCGAAACTTTCCTTTGACGCTGGTCTCTCGTGACATACGTGACAGCTCCTTTCGCTTTTCAAGGTGAATTTCACCAACGCACGATTAAGGCGAAGCGATATAAATATTAAATAAATAAAAATATAGTGAATGTCATAGTTACATACTTGATATTGGTGAAAGTTTGCAACTTTAAAACTTTTAAAATCTGTATACTTGTTTGATGTTTATACTTGTTTACCTATAACTTTATCTTAATTGCTTGTATTAGCTTCATCTCGTATATATAGAAGGTAGACAGGTGGAATCTTGTCTCAGGAGTTGAAACATATAGTTCCCCATGCACCACAATTTTTCGATAAACTCGTGTTGAGTGGCGGAGTACAACGCTGCGTTTTATCTTCTTTCGACTGCTTTCAGAACGAAAAACGCTAGTAATTAATTATACTTAATAGTCATCTCCATACCACCTAACTTGTTCTACCACCGCCATCACTGCTTCCAGACAGATCAATGGCGTCGTTGCGATGCTCTTAACATTAATTTTAGTGAATAAATGTATTTAAATTAAGATATAAGTAAATATAGGTACCCAATGTTGAAGCAATTAGAATTAATGAACTTGTGATTTTGTTTTGTTAACAAGAACAAATTCATATCTTTAAATTTTAAATGAAATAATATTTTATTTTAAGAATTAAATAATATGCAAAGATAGTATGTATATATATATCTTCCACTTTATTCTGTCTGGCTACTAAATAAAAAAAATTGAAATTAAAAATATATATAGTATGACAGAAAGCTCTACTCTCCCTTAAGACGCGCGTGGTAGAGATGTGATTTCACTTTCGCGCAGTTACGTAAACAAGACCTTTATACGCCATCTAGATCTTTATATATTATTAGCTTTTATGTAAATTTTGCAAAAACATAGATAAACCCAACTTTCAAGATACTGCTTGTTGATTGGCGGAACTCAACGCCGAGCTTTGACTTATCTATCTATATAATAATCTATTACACTGGATAGGAATCGAACCCACAATCGCCACGTTTGCAGTCAGACGCTGTTGTCACAACAACTTCGATATAATTATTTTCTTGTAATTATGTTGTAACAAATACTTATTTTGGTTACGAACGATATTTTTTATTTGTAGTGCACAATATATTTTTTAAAAACGAATGTAAATGAATGCTCGGAGTAAATAAATTATTTATTTGGTATGCCTAAAATCAAGCGGTTTTCTAGTAACTGCCGACGACTTCCTCTATTCAGGTTCTGTCTCCATCCTAGGATATGTGCCACGTAGAGGTCTAGTAACAAGAAAATTAGTTTCCCGCCCAAATTCGTGACATTGCATGTCAAGTGCCGAAACTTAACGCCGAGAATTGTATTACCAGTCAAACGCTGTCTCATTGTTGGTAACATATTCAAAATTAAGAACATAAATTACTTGCTACTTGATAAATGAAAAAAAAAAAGAAAAAATTATCCAGCCTTAAACGAATATATTTTAATGTAACACCTTTCTTAGAATTAAATCGACAGCCAGACGTCAAAATAAGACATGTTAAAGTATAAATATTATTTATAAATTATATGAAGTATTTATAAGTAAGTAAGTACGTTGGGCTTTCAGGAATATTGCGGTAGGTGGACACCTTCAGTCGGATGTATACAGCAAAAGAAAGAAGTACCACTTTCCGCTGAATTCTGGAGGTGGAGATGGATTCTTGCCATTTGAGCACGTGGTCGAAATCGAAGATATAGTAAATTTGTATATATGTGTTGATACGGATCCGCACCTGGTTGTTTGGAACACTTTGGGGAATGTTTTTTACATCACAAAGTTTTGTATTGTTGGGCGTTTTGAATAATGTAAAAATAGTATTATACTGTATTAAATATTCTGCCACTCAACACGCAATGTTTCCGGAATTCGGCAGAAAATGGGGAACGGAGTGTCTTAACACCGAGGTTCCCTCTGCCTACCGTGCTATCCGTGTGCGGGATACAGCGTGAAGCTAAAATATTTTATTTAATTCTTGTGTTTGACAATTATCTCAAACAGAAACTATCGTTTAAGAATTATGGAATGAGCAAGAAAGAGGCGTAAGCTTAAGGAAAAACTATTTTAAACATATTCGTTTTAAAGATTTTTAAGATCGACAGGTTAATGACAGTGGACAAGGTGAGAGAGGAATGCAGAGGCCTCAGCGTTTGGCGCTCAGTTCTCTCTGGCTACTCTCGCTAGGCATAAAGCGTAAAGACACTCGTAACAAATCCCAAAAATAAGTAATTCACCCTACAAGAGTTAAATGTAATTCTATGGCGACTTTTCAATTTATAAAAGTAAATAGTATCAACAGGGTCTATTTTAAGTCAATTTGGATTTTTAAACTCTATCCGTAGCAATATCAAAACAAACAAAGTTTGAGAGACGTTTTGTTTTGTAGTCGATATGGATATATTATTATCAGTGAGTGGCCTACAATTTGACAATATGCCAACACTCTCTCGTGCGTCTGAGCATATCTACGCTTATCAATATGCACCAGTTAAATAGGTTGCAAATACATTCCGGCTAATTGTGAAACAGACGTCGATCTCAATTCTATTCTATTTACGCAATACTTATTATATGAACGAAACAGCGCTAACGTTATACTTTTATGTGGGCTAGTTAAAGAAGCTACTCGAGAATATTGCTATGGCTTTTTTTGCCATTGCCTAAACAAATATATTATTGTCAATTGTGAATGATATGTATCAAAAACATTTTAAAACAAAAATTAGAAGAAGCCTAAGAAATTATTGTTAAACATTTAGTTTTGTTTATCGGTACAGACTTAAATTCTAGACTTCAATTTCTCATCAACAAGTAGTAGTTTTAGATTTCTATATATTTAATTTATCGCTTCCGCAATCCGCATCGCCAAATATTCGGCGGCTAAGAATTTGCATACTAAAATTTCCGTGTTTGTAGTTCGATGTAGATTGTACTAAGTGTATTAGATTAAAAAATATATATTTTGCACTCTCAAGGTTAAAATAGTTACAGTGTAAACGTTTGTTACGAAGATTCTATGACCTGTATATGTATCAAACGAAATTGAAGATTTAGTGACACTGTCCCCCACACGCGGTTTCGCCCGCTTGAAGTGTTTTTTATATTCGTTCTGTAGTTTTTGCGTTTTGCGTTTCTGAAATTGACATTTAATTCTTTTTCAAACTCACAAACAATTTGCCATTATTCTGACAAATGTCAATTAAATTTTTCTCCAACTTACGTCATTCCATATTGGATAGTAGCGTTGCAAGTGATCTCGGTAATGTCAACTAACCACCGCACTGACAACTGCGCCACAATGTCTTGTGTCTTTGTATTTTTACACCGCGCACGTGACATTTATCATTTTTATCAATACATTCAATACACTGGAATGGTCAAGGTCATTCAAATGTCAAATCATAGATTTGAAAGCTATTTTTTTATATCTTATTTTGTTTATGTAAAACGCCTCTGCCATGACTACTTTTATATTGTCTAAATAACGTTATTTGTTTCTTAAGGCAACTACTCCAATTGAAGTCAATTGAGCAACTCTTTTTCAAACAAAATGGATTCCATTTGAAAATACGTTGAAATAACTAGAATGTGACTGGTTTCGTGTGAGTTCCGACAAACTTCATTTGCAAGTTTGCACTTTGCGTCTTTACTAGAGCGAGGTAATTATGTAACATTTTAATTCCTCGAGTGGGAATCGAATCCACGACCTGTCGTTTACGGTCGCACGCTTGTGGCCCTTGCTTCTAGTTCTACATTACTACCATTACTAGGTGTTACTTGTACCGCCTTATACGTTTGTTGTCGGTTACGCAAGGTTACGAGAGAGTTCCGTTGCACTGCAATCGCTATGTAGGGCTCTAGGGCTCTAGGGCAGCCTAATGAGCCGATTAGATACGAAATTTACTGTTTCTTTTTTTAAATATAATATTGTTGTAAAACATTGTATGTTGTGTTGCGGTATCCAACGCCGCAGAGTGGGGACAGAACCCACAACCTAAACTTTGAAAATCAGAAACTGCACTACGGCGCCTTCAAATTTAACATTAAAGTAAATATTTCCATTTTCCATCTTGCAAAGAAACAGGCAACTATGTAAATATACTAGACGTATACGTACTTTCAATAAAACATCTAGTCGGCCACTAAATACGTCTTGATTTATAATAGTTAGTGTCTATTGGGTCTCGAGTATGTGTGCCATGTTTCTAGACTCTGCATTCTAGGCGCCCGGTAACCTGGTGGCCCGCTTGCCCACTTGTCGGCTCGGCCGCGTTGTCAATGTTATTTAATAGGTGAGTGATTGGAGGTTTCTTGTGATTGGGTGCTTTTTTTCTGTTTTTTCAATGGCACTAGTTGTGTTTTTTTTGTTTTGATTAGAATTGTATGTATATTTAAAACTTTATCCTTTATCCTTTGCGTATTGGTTGACTGAACTTAACGCCCCGATCTTGTTAGCAGTGAGAGGAAATTAAAATAATAAAATTTCCAAAGTAGAAATTGAATCTGCAACCATAGCATTTACAGTGTCGCTGCGCTGTATCCCAGAAATTAATTTATTCAATGCAAAGTGAGTGAGTGAGTAAGAATCACTCATTAATATATTTTTAAGATAAATGAATTACGGATTTTTATATCTTTTAATGGGGAATTTCAGTTTTTTTTTGTGTTAACGGGATTTCAACATATCATTCATTTGGGGATTCACTTGCATTGCGTGTTAATAGAAATTCAAAGCCACGTATTGTGTGCAACCTACAACTATCGCGATTATGATAATGCTAGCTTTGATGCTACTTATTAACATTATATATTTAAACTTATCAAATAACAAAACCAAAATTTTCCTATCAACTCACGCGGATATAATATGTAATAAATATACAACATATTATACATACGAAATACATACAAATTATATTATAATATATATATATATAAATATGATGGGCATTGACACAGCCAAATAGATAAAGTAGGAAGTGAATTGGAACCAGAGAGACGAAACGAGCTGTTATTGTCTGCGGTCTACGAGTGATTCACACGCATAAGTAATTATTATTATAAAATGAACCTATCTAGGAACCCAGTGTCATGACACTCCCGAATTCAAAGTGGGCTAAACATGATATATGTAGGATATAGTGTAGAACTTTAAATATAATTCTTTGTATTAATACGTACATAAATAGACCAAAATATAATATCGTCGACAAATAGATCAAATTAGCACATAGCCTTGCCATGTCATTGCACTCGAATTTTGTGTACTTCCTGCTCTGTACCAAACTACCCATGTCACTACCAAGTCGATTAGAGCGTCAATATATATTAAAATATATCAGTTATTTACGCCAGTCCCACTTAGCAAAGCTCATACATCTCTGTATCCTCTGTATTAGGGAAAAACGTTAGGTTATATTGACATTTTGGTGATACTTCCATCCAGAAATGCATCCAGAATCCGCAACGGCGGATGTATTAATGTAAATGGAATGTTTTTATACTGTATACCCTCTGGATGTGTCATGTCACACGTGCCATACACAAATGAAGTGGCGACCTGAAACAAAAACCATTTGATTACAAAAGCGGAGCCGCAGGTGAAAGCTAGTCTAAATATTTGTTACGTTATATGTTGGTACTCTGTATCAGGATCGATGTGTCCACAGCATGTGTCTACGCGGTGGCCGGTGTGGACGTTTGTTGAGGACTGTCTATTGTTTTAGTTCACGTAATAATTAACTAGCTAGTCCCCTTGTTTTATACACTTAAGTTAAGCAACACGACAAATATGTAATTTATCGGGATACGGCCGATAAAACAAGCCTATCTGGGATTAAATTCGCAACCAACTTATGCTAATAGGCTGTTTTATCAGATAATCCACTTTTCCTCTCGATTACAGTATTGACATATATAATATATTAGTTTACGCTTTATCCCGCATACCGCCTAAACTAGAGGTTGAGTGTAGCAAATAGCGGAGCGGAGCTCAACGCCGCAATTTAATCTTTATTGTAAATATCAATAAATGTTAAGGAAAATATTGTCACATAATTCTTGATATACCTTCGCGATTAAGGTAATTAGCTCACGTCAATCTTATCTCTGTAAGTAGATCGTTAAACGTGACTCTCAAGGCGAACTGATGTAGCGAATCATCGGAAACTGTGGCGGTGCGAGGGTCGATGACCCGCCACCCAATACTGAGCATTGAGCATTGAGCAAGCTGACCGGTCAAGGTTTTTACAATTGTTTGTGCACGTGCAATTGAGAAAGTTAGTAGGTTTTAACTTTTAGTACATTTGTTTGATGTTCGATGTATCTAGAAGGCTCTTTAAGATTTCGTTAGCTAGACTAGAGTCTTGATAGAGTTGTTGAAAGTTGTTACAGAGGTAAAGTAAAAGTTGAAATTGAAGTTTAATTTCAAAATTTTCAAGGTTCAAACTACGGTTCACTTAAATAGTTTTGTAGCACCAAAAGCTCTACCCAGTGGGCCTAGCTCGGACCGAGTGAACCAAAGTCCTCCACTACAAACGGTGCTCGCAAGCCGCGGTTTGAGTCTCAAAGGAGACGCCCTTGAGACACCGTGTTCTCTTTTGTTACCAACAAAAGAGAACACGATCACGGAACACCTTCCACAGTAGCCAAGCCAAGGTCAGAGCTCGTCTAGCTCGGCCTCCCAAAAATTATCCATCATGTGTTATCCATCATGCCACCCAAGACTAGCGGAAAGGCCGCCTAGAAATCCGGCAAGGCCCAAAGAAACATCCCCGAGTCGGATAAGAAAAAGAAGAAGCACAAGAGCTACGCCATCGACATCTACAAAGTGCTCAAACAAGTCCACCCGGAGACCATTGTGTATCTCCAGCAATGCGATTTCCATCATAATCTCGTTCGTCAACGACATCTTCGAGCGCATCGCCGCCGAGGCGTCGCGACTCGTCCACTACAACAAGAGGTCCACCATTACCCGATCCCAGAGGTCCAGGGAGGTGCATACCTACGTGAGGCTCCTGTTGTCCGGTGAGTTGACCAAGCACGCCGTCCGCAAAGGCACCACGGCCGTCACCAAGTACACGAGCTCCAAGTGAGGTGGTCCGTCGTCGAAGAGAAACATAATAACTAATGCGCTCGCGAACGCGCCGTGTGGCGGTCGCATCCTCAAAAGGCCCTTTTAAGGGCCACTATATTATTCATGTTTAAAACAAAATACAGTTTTAACAAACTAGTTGCACTATTGGCATTTATGCGGACAGAAATAAATTGAGATAGATAGGCTAGGGCTGGTAGCGACCTTCTGTTTACAAATCACCATGTAATGCAGATGCAACCCAATTTTGTATTTGCATCATTGTAATAAAACTCAATTTTGTGTAAATGTTGTGTTTGTATGAATGTTTCACGCTTTTGACAGCATATCTGCCCAAACTAAAGCAGAGGGAACCTAGTGTTCGGACACTACCTGGTTTTTAAGGCATTGCGTGTTGAGTGACTAAACTCGACTCCCGGCGCTTTGCCTCAAAATATAAAATTTGATATTTACATGTTCATGTACATGTACACTAGGATCCGCATGCACACGCTGTTCATGGCAGGAATTACATTTCTGTTATTGAAATAAAACAAGATTTATGATCTAAATGTCGAAACTAGCTTTAATATTTTACATATAACTGACTGTTCACATTTATGTATATATAGTATGAATAAATAGTATGGAACATGGATGGGTAAGTACGGTATTGGTGTCGTCGCGTTCAATGCCGACGCAATCGATGTATGCCATCTAAAAACTTGGTGCTCAACCGTCATACCTGAGTGTTGTGAACACTAATGTGTTTATAATGTCGTCAGTGTTTTTATGTCTATTGACTTAGACGGCTTCACGCTGTATCCCGCACACAGCAGGGTAGGCAGAGGGAACCTCGGTTTTAAGACACTCCGTTCCCCATTTTCTGTCGTATTCTGGAAGCATTGCGTGTTGATTGGGAGAACTCAACGCCGCGCTTTGCCTCGACCCCAGCAAGGAAAAATGGAAATATAAACGTAAAGAAATATTTCACTTCCTCGAGTGGGCAATCGAACCCACAACCGTCGCGTTCACGGGCGGCACCCTTGTGCCACTGCGCCACAACGACCTCAAGGGACGCCGTATTAATTTAGTGTTATATTTAATTAAGTTTCAGGCATTAGAGGTCGGCTATTGTAATTGTATTATTGAAAAGTAAATCTTATATTAGATATCAGCAAAGGCAGAGACGAGGCGCTTAACACTCAGTGCCTCGAGAATTTGGCGGAAAGTAGGAAACGGTTTAGAGGTTTTTTAAAATGAATTCTTCGTTATTTCTTCATGTTAACAATATATGCCTTATATATATAGAAAATGAAATAAAACAATAGATACAAAAAGAATTATCATTAAATTGATACTTTGAGTGTTAACTAAATATACATTTACATAAATTTTAAAAAGCTTATATATTACAGTTTTTATGACTCGAATATTCTATGGGCAATATTTTCAATACAATATTATGAACGCGCCATTGTTTATTCAATCGTGTTTTCATTATGGCCGATCGGCGACGTGATCGACATTGATTTTATTCGCATCGATGTTTGAAACAAAGAATAAAATACTTGTTTTAAATGTTTTATATGTTGGTAATATATGCGTTATTTACTCATTTTTTTTTTAAATAAATCAATACAATACATTATTTATATTGACATCGACTTCACGCTGTATCCCGCAAATGCAGGGTATGCAGATGGTACCTGGGGACCTATTGTTAAGACACTATCATTGAGGCTTTTGCTGGTTCAATGGCGCAACTCAACGCCGCGCTTTGCCTCGACACCAGCGTGAACAAATTAAAATATTAAATCATTCCCTTGAGTGGGAAGCGAACGTGCTTGTGCCCCGGCGGTACGACTTACTGTCTAGTATCAAAATAAATATATACATTCATAAAAAAAATTATATACTTGAAAATGTAATGCAATCCTGCTTAGCCGGCAACAAATTCCAAAATTTCTCAATTAATCGTTGCATTTTTGAAATATAATGTGATATATATATATATATGTTCAACGATTATGATTCAACCACAGTAACGGTTATTGGCCAAGTGAATCATCTCTATTATCTGTGTGTTAGGTGAGAAGAAGTACCAACAATTTTATATAGGTTTCTTTAGCTTAAATAAATAAATAAATTATGAACAACAATTTTTTAAGGCTGACGTGACGCAGTCGCGACGGTTGTGGGTTCGAGCCCCACTCGGTGTATGAAATATAGATTATATTCATTTTCTCGCTCTGGAAACAAGGCAAAGCGCGACGTTGAGTTCTGCCACTAAACACGCAATGTGTCAAGAATACGGCGAAAAGTGGGAAACGGACTGTCTTCATGGGATCGGAGTGTATTAACACTAGGGGGATGCAGATGTAAGAAACGACACGAATGAATGACGACATGAATTTAGAGCTTACTCATGTAAGTAGGTATAAGTACCGTTCATTCGCGTCCGCTCCGTTAATTAAATTTGCGTTAATCGTACTCGCTAACTAATTAGCCGTGGTAACCACTTGAGTGTTTTCTAACGACTGAAGTGGATTCGACGGATCATGGATATTATGACGTCACTTTTGAATGTCCTTAATGTTCAATATGAGAAACAGATGTTTTATGATGTTTAAGGTATATAACGAGACTTGTATAGGTATTTTGTCTTTTGTATAAATTTTTCATTGTAAATCCATGGATTTCTGAGACTTTTTCCTCTTTATTTAAGGGAAAGGAAGAAAATTGATTTGGTTTCTAAATCATGAATCAGTTTAAATATTTCAATTTTACACAATACGTATACTGGTTGTATATATATATATATATATATATATATATATATATACACATGTATCATATACAAAGTACGTGCGCTGTAATGTCAGCCGCTCGTCTACAGAACACTTTACGAGTCATTGTATCGGCAGTCTACAGTTGCCACGCGGCGATTCCTCTTTGACAACTAACTGACATATGTTACTCCTTACAAGAGGAACTCTGGTTTTTACACATAATATGTAACATAATTTTATATATATATATCACTAAAATTATATAAGCTAAGCGCGTGGGTAGCTAGTAAAATATTTTGAAGATGCTGGGAACATCCTCCATCTCCAACATCCTCCACCTAAAGGCTGGCAACGCAACTGTAGCTCCTCTGGTGTTGAATGGGGTCGCGGCGGTGATCACTTACCATCAGGTGACCCGAACGCTCGTTTGCTTTATCCTCTCCCATAAAAAAAAATACTGGGAATAGATTTAATAACATTATAAATTTTCATTATTTGATTGTTCAACGCTGTAAGTATATAATGATATAATTGTTTCAGATGCTCCAGGAGAAGCGTTTATGCATCCTGGGTGCGGAGCTATCAGAATTGGACATCTTCGAACGCTTACTGCGGTTCTCTGGTGCTCAGTTACGACTTTTGCAGTGTTTTCAGGTATCTATATTGTTGATTTTATTTTAGAAAACTACTTTATTTTGTGTTGTACCGAAATTTTGTAATGATATGTTTGATTTTTTTTTAGCTTCAAGCTGTATCCCGCACATGGCTGAGTAGGCAGAGACAATCTGGGAACTTAGTGTTAAGACACTCATCCCTATTAAAACACTTGCTTTGCCCACTTTTCGCCGAACTTTGGAGGCATTGTGAGCTGATAGGCGCAAGTCGCGTTGCCTCGTTACCAGAGCGATGAATTGAACGATTGAATTCACGATTTGCTCTAATGGGTTATATATATAAAATACTATTGTTATTTCACGTAGATGCTCGTTAACATCGGTTTACAGATTTCTTCCGCGCCAACTACTGAGCGTGTATGAATATAAACAATTTTCAAGTATTTCAAGTATAAATCGAATTTAAATTAAACTGTTATTTGAGATAATCTATGTCTCTAAGTAGAGCTTTGGGATAATTCGGCGACCTTGCCAGTCACCGGACGGCCTTTCTACCGTCGACCTCTTGACATTTACATTGTTGATTGTCGAAAAGTGGAATAGAATAGGCGTGAAAGTAAAACCTTGTAAAACATTATTAAATTTTTCACAAATTTTTTTCGAGTTACTGTTAAAAAGTTAATTGATAATCACATTGTTTGTATTTTGGGACTAAATGTAAACGCGAATAATGACGCTATTGTCATTATTTAGACTGCTTTGCTGTAAATAATTATTATTACGAGTTGCAATATCGCTTTTTGGAAGTTATGATGGACAACATTTTTTTCTACATTATATCATGAACGTGAATGAATCGTGGGAAATGGCTTATCGAGAAGTTCTTTTTCTCTATTAATTATAAAAGTTAGTATGTGCCGAAATGCAGATTTGTATGGCGCAGCGGCACAGCATCTAACTCTAATCGCCGGTTATGTGTTCGGTTCCCATTTATTCTTATTATTCGAATTAGTTTAATTTTCGGCGCACTGCGGATGACAAGTGATGACAATTTTACATAGGAAAAAACAAAAGGACATGTAGGTATATGTTGGTACTTAAATTAGTTAGTTAATTCTTAAGTTAGTTTCTACTTTTTAGAATTCACCTTCTAAGTTGAAAATAATTTCATAAATATATTTAATAAATATACGTATGGTTCAAGCGTGTGAAGCCGCTCGGGTCGGCTGGTGTTAAATATTTTATTTCCTCGAGAAGAAATCGAACCCGGCACCTGACGCATTTACAGTCGTACGCTTGTGCCTCGACTGTGCGCGACGACGGGATTCACCTGGTTTTATATAAGGTAAACATTACGTAATGTTCACAATTTTCTGTAACAACACGAATCCGAGTCACGTTGAGAATGACGTGGACTATATCCATTAAGAGACTGCCTATCGCACTCGAATCGACGCTGTTCGTGTCGTAAGGCGTAGCTAATTTATATTTCTCTTATTGTATCTATTCCAATAGAATATTGTGTTATATAAAGATTCCTTTGAATTTATGTACTTTATATAAACTTATTAAATATAAAGTAATTTTCATTTAATAATTCGAATTTTATTGGAATCAAAGTAGTAAAAAAATATGTGTAAATCTGTGTGCAGGGTAAAGTGTCTTTACACTGTACCCTGCTATATGCGGTATGAAGTGTAGAGCCTACGGCATATCTTTTCTCACTGTAATTGCTATATTTTTTCTCAATTATTTCTCACACATACTAATCATACATAGGAATTTTGTTTAATAACAATTGCACTGTTATTAATTTGATATAATATAGTATTTTGCCGCCTTTGACGTCACACCGATATGATCTTTTTCGAGTCTTATTTCAACTGTTAGGATTTATTTTTATTTGTTTACTCTGGCGAGGCAAAGTACGGTATCGTTGGTCCGCCACGTCATTCTGCCACTCATAATTTCACAAGTTATAAAATAATATTTTAATTATATATATATATATATTTAATAAAGAGTAATGTACGAGGATAGTTAACTAACAGTAAACATCCAGCCGCCACTGTAGCGTTGTAGCGCTCAATGTCACTTCTATTAAACAGTCAACACGTCAATAATGCGGTCTGATGATGCGGGCACGCAACTGCCAAATGAACAATTGCTAGAAGGAAATCAGAGTTTAACTGGCATTAAATTAGTAGCATTTATCAATATTAAATAAATTGACATTGTTAAATGATTATTGTTAAAAAATGTATATATTTAAATTAAAAATTAATGTCCATAAAACTTTGAATGAATTTCTTGCGGTTTAAACAGACCTATGATAATAAATGTTACCGTTATAGCTTACATCTAAAATTAACGGGATCTAATCTCTGCATAATAATATAATTACTATATTAATCTTATATTATAATATATACCCATAAAAGAGATTTTTTCCGAGTGTAGAATTTAATTAAATAGTTTATCTGTTATACGTACTGTAGCGTGATACGTTTTAGGAATAGTCTGTCTGATGCTATTTTTTTTTTTATTTTATGGGAGAGGACAAGGTAAACGAGCGTTCGGGTCACCTGATGGTAAGTGATCACCGCCGCCCACGACCCCATGCAACACCAGAGGACCCACAAGTGCGTTGCCAGCCTTTTAAGGTGGAGATGAAGGGCACCGGGGCCCGGCATTACCTAATGCGAAACGCAGTGGCAAGGGCCACTACTTCACGCCGGTTTAAGATGCCGGGGGTGGTATTAAATCCGGTCGAGTCTGCCCATGCGTGTTGCCATTACTGGCGACGTGACTCTACCACACGTACTTTAGTCGCCTCTCACGACACCGACAGTACCGGGGTGATCCTATTCTAAGCCGGGACCACACGGCTATGAGTGTTGGTTATATGTGTCTACTTGGATCAGTATTAGAATAAATATTATTTGGATTGACAAATTGCTTAATTTTTTCACGTTGTACACAATATAAAGAGGATAATGGAAGATGCGGGGAAACTAAAATATATTAATTCATCATATAATTATCCTGTTAACCAGGAAACAAACACTCTGCTCCCATTAAGACACTTTGGTTCATCACTTTTCGCCGAATTCTTGAGGCATTGTGTGTTTAGTGGCAGAACTCTATGCCGCCGTGTATATATATATATATATATATATATATATATATTTTATAACATATTTGAAGTTGCCGAGAGGGTAGCTTACATTGTAGCCTCTGTTTCATTGTTGTGATATGGACTTGCAATACGAAATAAGTTTTGGCAAACTCACTCTAGTAGTTTTTGAAATTAGCTCGTTCAACACTGCAAACAAACAACACTCTGTGCTTAAATAGTTTCTTAATATTATTCATTCAAATGGAATATCCCCAAATGAATCATAGGGCGAAGTTGGTCTGTATAGTAATTAAATGTGAAAAAATAAATATGCTATCATAAAGATATAAGTATTACTCATACCAATTGGATTTATAAATGTGTATGACGATTAACTAAATAATAGGGTAAACAGAAAAATTGTCACAGTCTCGTAAACTTAGGGTCCCTGAGCTCGCCAAAATTTTTCGATCAAGCGACCCACCTCCCATCAAGCACCCAAGCCCCATCACTGAAGATTGACTTACAAAATGTACCCAAGATTCAATTCTAATATAAAAAAAAATACATTTCGATTGTATGTAATATTTCTTGCTATTACAGTTATAGTTATTATTAAATAATACTTATTAAGATTACACATTGATATACTGTTAAGACTATACATTGTTGACTATAGTTACATTGTTAGTTTGGTATGTTACATGTCTTAATACGCTGAGGCCATTAGTGTCACACCGTCAGGCAGTAAACTGCGTCGGATTTGTTGTATGTGTGTTACACAGGCAAAACGGCGGAGAACGGAATATATTAATACTTGAAAACACTGTACCGCGCCTAACTTAACTTAGCGCGATCCTAGGTAAAGTGGAAACCATTTTGAGGTAGATTATATACATTTTTGATTTCAAAATACTTTCTGGGCAGTAGTAAAAAATATATCATGTTAAATGTAAATGTTAGTAAGTTATTCACGTTTATGTAATGTATGTAATCATATGACACCCCAGACCACGTGGCTGCGCACGCGCTTGCACTCGAGCCAATTATATTGTAGCGCCCGTTAGTACATCAGACTGTATCTAGTTCTCTACTTCAATCAAATGGCAGCCCATCCGTTATTGGCTGCCAACACGTTGCTATCATGTTATGTATAAATTTAAAAATTATATATTTTAGTGATTTAAAAGCGTAGATTCTGGCTGTAGCCGTGACCGTTGTGGATTTGATTCCTACTCGGGGTAATGAATTACTCTGCTCTAATAAAAAGATAAAGCGTCACGTTGTATTTCGCCACTCACTCAATATTTAGCTTAATTCATTTAAATGTATAATGAATATTTAACTAGAGATCAAGATGCTGTGACGCGATTGCGTTCATATTGTACATAATTATAACAATTGAAATATTTGTTTTCCGGTAGTAACATAAAACAAAGAGGCCATTCATGGCGCAGTGTAACTGAAAACATTTGTACGTTGAACTGGTTGTGGGTTCGGTCTCCGCTCGAGGAAATGACATACTTATTTAAATTTGTATTTCCATTTTTTCGCTTAGGTTTCAAAATAGGACACAGAGTGTTCTAACACTAGGCTCTCGGTTATTATGTTACTACATTGATTTCTTAGTTTAATTATTGTCATAGTATCATTTATTTAATCTTAATAAAAAAATACCTGAAGTACGTGTTCAGGTTGCGTGCTCATGAAGAGGTGTTTAAATTGTGACGTCATTTACAGACTCGTGACTTAAAACAATACAGCTTTTTCTTTATTAGAACCAAAAAGAATGAGCTTCTCGTTATATCCCACATATAACAGTGTAGGCAGAGGTAACCTAATGTTCAAAAAATTTAGACTAATAAATAAATAATTATGTAATGTAAGCGGGCGAATCCGCGATTGGGTGGCTTGTATTGCGTATAATGCAAAGGCCCATAATCTTATTGCCATTCAAATTTAATTAGGTTCATTTAATTCTATTTACATATTATATTATCTTATGAAACATTGTTACAATATTGTTAACAGATTATCTATCCGTATCACGCGTGTCGTATACATGAGGCAGCTCGATGTTTACATTGTAAGAATGCAGTGCTACAAGTAGTTTTTGTTTGAACTTCTCTAGTTACTAACTCACTGACATTACCTTTTATAGTGTTGTAGAGCTTCATTAGTGTCTGTCTTGTGGATAAGATAATGACTCGTCACTTACAAACCTCGATTTTTTTTATTGAGAATTGAGTTTTAAACCTTTTTTTTCTCTGGATATGCCTGTATATGCCTACAGAAGGAACCTGTTATACATATCGTTCCCCAGACACCTAATTTGTGATAAACGTCTTGTTTACAATTTACAGTTAACTGTTGTATCGTTGCGCCAACTGTGAAAACGAAATTCAATAAAATATATTTATATATCGATTATTTTTATTTCTTTTCTTCAATTATCGCTTGTACAATGTTATTAATTTATAGAGACTTACATAGTAATGTAAGTGCTATTTATTATTAACTAATAAATTGATGTTTGTTTATTAAGTGTGACATGAGATCTGTGACTATGTAATATACAATGACAACAAAATTACATCTTAATAGATGTTTTGAATAATATAGTTTATATCTGTTATAGGTGACTTTGGGTTACATTAAAACTGCTAATTTGATTATAAGCCATTTAAAGTACTTCATAGCCTGCCTCGTCACGTGGACTTACCCGACTTACCGAACCAGTACCTAGAATATATTAAGATTCTATATATTATTTATGAATACAGAAGAAAATCGAAAAACTTATTGTTATATTTAAATTTATTAATTTAAATGTATGTAATGATATTTACAGGCTGTAATAGAACATGGCTCCAAACTCTCAGCAGAGCTAGCCAGCGGATACTTGGCGAGGTGTGACGCCAATACTAAATCTCAAGACTCACTCGTACAGCTTGGCCTAAGACTTGGTAAGTGTTACGGGTTTTTTTTTCATTATATTTTTGCTGGTACAGCGTTAAGCTAAAAAACTACACTTAAAAAAAGCAACTTAACTCTGTATCCCGCTTAGCGTGGGAGGCAGAGGGAACCTAGTGTTGGGATACTCTACGAAGTGTACACACAGCGGAGAACGTCCCCACTCATCACATAAGGCAATAATTATTTCCAGGTGGTTTTCTAAACGAGGCCGGGTGGTACGCGGACGCACAGCGCGTCTTGCTGAGATGCCGAAACCTCTGTCAAGCGCAGCCGCAGACCACGCACTATGAACGACTAACTTTGGAATGCTGTCACAGGTAGGTATTGTAGAGCCTATTTTTCTGTACTTATATAAAATGAAATAAAGTAGAAGAGTTTGTTTGGTTGAATGCGCTTATCTCAAGAATTAATCATGATAATTGAAAAATTCTGTTTGTCTATTTATGGAGGAAGGCAACGTGTATTATTACATCACTTTAATAGTTTTGATGTAACACACTGTACCAGAAGTCTAAATATTTGTATAAATAGAATTAATTAATATAAGTAATTAGTAATTTTTAAGTTTAATTTCGACGTGGCATAAAACTATTCAATTCAAATACAGTATCGATCAAGTAAAGGGATAAATCAAATAAAAATTAGTATGGAGATTGTAATTACCTGAAATTAACATAAACTAAATCACTGTATAATGTATAATAGAAGATATGCTGAAGAATTTGTTTCCATGAACGGACAAGTCTCAACTGAACTGATTGGTTTCAAATTAAAAGTTATGTTTGTATTCAATAGTCTATATTACCGTGCTTGCTAACCGATTGCATCTGTTGCAAGCACGACAAATTCTAAAAGTGAGAGTATCTCACACTTACACACTCTAGAATCTTATAAAACTCTTAGTCCCGTCTCAAAACCGTGTGGTCCCGGCTTAGAATAGGATCACCCTGGTACTGTTGGTGTCGTAAGAGGCGACTAAAGTACGTGTGGAAGAGTCACGTCGCCAGTAATGGCAACACGCATGGGCAGACTCGACCGGATTTAATACCACCCCCGGCATCTTAAACCGGCGTGAAGTAGTGGCCCTTGCCACTGCGTTTCGCATTAGGTAATGCTGGGCCCCGGTGCCCTTCATCTCCACCTTAAAGGCTGGCAACGCACCTGCAGCTCCTCTGGGGTTGCATGGGGTCGTGGGCGGTGGTGATCACTTACCATCAGGTGACCCGAACGCTCGTTTGCCTTGTCCTCTCCCATAAAAAAAAAAAAAAAAAAGACCTTCTATTTTAATCACGGTTGCTGGTAAATGCTAATTATAAACATAAAATAACAACAAAAATCTCTAAATATTCAGATTACTCAACACACAATCAGCCTACTGCTGTTTCCCAGCCGCAGCTGAGACCTACGCGCTAGCACTGAAATTACTAGGCATAGAAGAGGAGAGCACTACCAAGTCACCCGGCGATGCCTTCTCGGTGAAATACAGTCTTAATGCCTTGGCGGAGGAGGATATGAAGAAGTTAGTGTTTTTTTTTTACTACAATTTTGAGAATCGGAAGAATAGTAGAATATTTATTACAAATAAAATATAATACATTTTTTAAATTTTTTATAAAATACATTTGTATGAAAAACTTAAGAAGAACAAAACATTTATACTGTTTAGATACAAACGTTGTGATTATTGAAAATAATTAACATTTCCACGTTTCAAAATTAACATATATGTATATGACGCCATTGTGTCGTAGTCCACTGCGATGCAATGGCGTATGGCCGTCGAGGCAATGGTTGTGGCTTCAATCACTTCTCAAAGAAATGAATTCTTCTCATTTTCCCTCCAGACAGAAGTCCTTCCACTGCGCCCCGGCGGCCTCAACTATGAAGTACACTTCTTTTAGCTTCAAGTTGTATCCCGCAGATAGCAGAGGTGGCAGTTTCCCATTGAGACACTTCCGTCGCCGTTCAGTTAAAGTTAACTATTAAAATATATAAATTTTCATTTACAGATCATCATGCTCACAAGAACGGTGCGGAGCGTGGGGTGTCTCCACTCTCCTGGCCCAACTCTGCAAGGAGTTCAGCGCCTTGTTCTTCGTCCGCTGCGACTACAGCGCCGCGCACCGCTGGAGCATGCGGGCGCTGTCGCTGCTCACACCGCACACGCCCGTCAAGTGAGTGTCTCTTTTTATTTTTAGTCAAGTGAATGTTGTTTCCTTCTGACTTGTACGTTAGGTATACAAATTTAATATAACTGTCTCTTCCTGTTTTTGGCTTAGCCAACATATTCATTGAAACAAACATTTGGTATGATTAAAAATACTACATAAGAAAGCTTGAAAAAACATCTCTTCAATTTCCAGAATAACAATAGAAGTACTTCGTGCATGCGGCAAGGCCTGCGTAGTTAAACGCCGTTTCTCGGAAGCGGGGCTGCTGGTGCGGCAAGGCGTGGCCCTCGCCCGCGCGGCTTTCGGCCCGGCGCACCCGAGATACGCGGCCGCTTTGTTGGATTACGGGTTTTATTTGTTAAACGTGGACTCCATTACCCATTCTGTTGCTGTTTATGAGGTGAGTTAACATTTAAGTCTGAGGGATCATAGTTTTAAAATGCTCCAGATTCTGCTTTCAGAACAATGAAACAAAGCTTATTGAGTAGCGGAACTCAACGCTGTGATATGCCTTTATTATCTGAGCGAGGAAGGGAAAATAATTTCCCTGGTGGGATTCTAAGCTGCACCTGTGGTGTATAATTATAGTTGGACGTCTCAATTCGCCACAATGGTCTTATCTTTATATCTTCATACTTAACTCGTTTAAACGAATAAAAATATAAATTAGTATTTAATCAGAATTTGCAGTATTTTGGCTTAATTTATGACACGCACGTCACATGCATCGTCACATAACTGACGTATGTTTGACGTGCATTTGTGGTTAAAGAGAATATAGAGTTACCTTAAATAAGTACATATCAATCAATGTGAACGTTGGAATCAGCAGAACATTGTAAATAACAGAATGTGGGTATATGGAAATAGTTTAGTAATATTAGCTTTGAGAAAGTTAAGTTTACCCACATATGACAAATTACAATACAGGGTCGGATTTGATTTTATTTTTATAAGATATTCCTTTAATTTGAATTATAAAATTATGAAAGTTTTTAGAGGTTTTTTTATATCTTGAAGTAATTTATTGTAAATTTGTGCTCCTTCATGAATAATAGATTTTTTGCCATAATTGGTTCTTGTTTTTGGTAAGTTTGCACTTCTAAGTGGTCTATTTCTTTTTCGTTAATTTATAAGAAAAACTAGCTCCGATTGTAAGTTGTTTTGTAAAATTTTACGAATAAAAATACATGTGTATTTTAAATATTCGTCAACTATATAAGTTGACGAATATTTAAAATTTCCGTTTCATCATTTCATTTGACTTATGTTTGACAGGAAGCATTATCAACGCTGCGTCGCGTGTTCGGCCGCAGCAGCCTCCACGTGGCGACGGCACAAGAGGACCTCGCGTACGCGCTGTACGTTCTGGAATATTCTTCTGGAAGGTTCTACAAGGCGAGAGATCACGCTGAGCGTGCGATACGTATTATACAGGTGTGGGTTCGATTTTGTTTTTAGGTTTTACTACTTATTTGAGAGAATGATAGTTACAACTTCTGACTGTGAACACTACTAATAAAAACGTTCATATCAACTTTATTTTAAGAATCAGCTGCTACTATTATTAATGAAAATGTTCATTCTATTCTCTTTTATGTATTTATTTTCTTATCTTATATTTTCATTTCCTTGCTCTGGGGTAACGAGTTAATCGAGGTCAGCAAAAAAAACGAGAACCTAAGTGTCTTAGTGAGAACGGAATGTTTTTACAGTAGGTTCTCAAGTGCGCTCGGGCTCCTCCGTTACTGTGTGAGGAAGGATGTTCCGTAAAGCTAAAGAGAGCTAATTCACTTTAATTTTTCAGAACCTTGTACCTCGCGATCATTTGCTACTGGCGTCCGCGAAACGCGTGAAAGCTCTTATATTAGAGGAGATCGCGTTGGACACACCCGCGGGGCAGGACATAAGAGGTAAGATTGTTTTACGTACACAGTACACACTGTATTCCGCACATAACAGATGCAACCTCTGAACACGTTCCCCACGCACATTGGAATTTTCACAATATGGCGTGTTGAATGGCGGAAATTCATCTTAATCTCATCTCAGTTTTTTTAGCTTTGTACCGTTTCTCACACAGGAACGTGGACAGAGGGAGCCAGGAAACCTAGTGTATAAACACTCCATTTTACCATTAAGACGCGACGTTCCCTACTGTTTGCCGAATTCTCAAGGCATTGCGTGTTGAATAGAGGACGCGACGCCGCGCTTTGTTTTTTTTATAAGTTAATAAATATAAAATTCTTGTCCCCAGAACCGAGTCTTCTAGAAGAATCCGAGTCCCTCCACAAGGCAGCTCTAGAGTTGAGTATGATGGCATTCGGTGAGAAAAATGTACAAACCGCTAAACATTACGGAAACCTTGGTAGGCTTTATCAGAGCATGCAGAAGTTCCAGGTTCGATTTCTTTTTTTTACTTATGAAAAATTATATTATTGAAAAAAAAAGCTAAAATTCTATTTTTATAATATGCTTAAAAATATTAACGCCTTTTGAACATGCCCAAGTGCGAGTGTGCAAATACTGTTATAGTCATTTTTTTAATGTAATTTCTAAAAAAGTAACAAAAAAAAGTAGTTTCTTAAGTGTAAATACTAAAAAAATTTGAAAATGTAAAAATGGTTTGATATATTTTGTTTTCATTGAGTAATCTGCTATATGCGATATAAAACATACATATAGCTTAAATAAATCATGGTCACGTCCTCTTTTTTTTATGTTTTATGTGTTTTTATTTTACTTAATAAAATATTTGAATATGAAAATATTTGAAATATGAAAATATATGTATTCAAAACAATTGAAAAAATAAAATAAAATTATTTCTTCAACAGGATGCAGAAACGATGCACTTAAAAGCAATAGCAATTAAAGAAGAACTTCTAGGCCCGGAAGACTACGAAGTAGGTCTGAGTGTCGGACACCTGGCGTCGTTGTACAACTACCATATGGACATGCATCGCGCTGCTGAGAAATTGTATTTGCGGTCGATTTCTATTAGTGAGTATTGAGTGGTTATTTTTTTATTATTATTAAATGTTTATTTTTCCACTTATTTATTCTGTATCACAAATTGAATGCCAGCCAGAAGCGCGGATTAGTTGCGCCTTGAAATGGTCCGTGCTCAATACTTAGTTGCTTTATTACGCATATGTAGTATTACAGACAACATCTGCATCTAAATAAATGTATATTGTCTTTATTACAGGTCTAAAGTTATTCGGCGAGCGCTACTCGGGCCTGGAGTACGACTATCGCGGGCTCGTGCACGTGTTCACGCAGCTCAAGCGGCACGACCGCGCGCGTCACTACAACCTGCTGCTGCAGCACTGGCACGGTAACACTTGCACTTCTCTACACTTGTAGCTTTACACTTGTATTTGCTATTACACTTTCTTACGTTTATACTAACTTAAATGTGCATATGCATTTATTTATGTTCTTTCCGTTGTACTTCTATTTAAACGTCCATGTTTAGGATTTCGTAATTCAAAAAAAAAACGTAACCCTGATAGGATCACTTTATTATCCGTCTGCCAATTCATTTCAAAATATCAAGCTGAAATTAATATTAAATATTCATTTATATTAACACTTAACACAAATACTTATACATATACTACATATTAAAAACGTGTAAATATAACATTTTGTAAATCAGTAATATTTACATAAAAAGCTTTTAAAAAAGAACGGTTATTTTTAACTATAAATGCAAAAATACATAACGTTTAAGTAATTACTTAACAAAATATGACAAGAGATTATTTTGCAAAGTATATCGGATAGCAAAGCTAAATTAAGTGTTTTATAGAAACATACACCATAGTTTAAATTTAATCATTGCAGATCTCAGAGAACAATCAAAAGCAGAACAACAACCGGCCATTGGTGATGAAAAAGTTATTCCATTAGACCAACTACAGTCGAAGTTCTTCAGCACCGCCACTGAGACTCACTGACTGAGCACCACGAGGTGCGAATCCCGGAACCAAGTCAAACTTAACAAACTCGCGGGAAATTGATGTTAATATGTGTAACTTATGAAGTTATCAAGATGATGTGTGGAAGATTAAAACGAAAAGTGACAAGTGTTTATGAAGCATCAGCACTTATATATCAGTGACTAGAAGTGTGCTGAATAGTTGTACTGTATTGTGTAATAATTGTATAATTTCAATGAAATCAATTAATTTAGTTTTTAATTACTTCTCGAGGAAATAAAATATTTATTTAAGTTTATGTTTCGGTGTCGAGGCAAAGCGCGACGTCAAGTTCTGCCACTCAACACGCACGCGAGTGTCTTAACACGAGGTTCCCTCTGCCTACCCTGCTGTGTGCATTTTTTTTTCATTTATAATTGAAGTATATAAGTAATTGATATACTGAAAAAAATAATATATAATAATGCAAAATACTTACATTTTTTTGTTGAGAGTAATATAATAATTTTTAATATAATAAGTTGTCACGCCCACTCAGTGTAGGTTTGGTTCCCGGCACGCTCAATACGCACAGCGTTTGTACAAACACGGTAGATAACTGCCATTGGCTTCGCGCTCATAGCCTTTTTGCTATTAAACTTTAACTCAATCTATAAATAATACAAATATTTATAATCACATTTAAAAGTTTTGAACTCCATCCATATTTTTTTTTATTTTACATAATAGTTATTTATTTATTTTTACCTAGCTTACTTTTATAAATTTATTTTTCCAATCTTTGTAAAACATTTTGACAATTACATTATATGTACCAATAAATGACCTTCTTATTTTTACGTAATTTTAAAATATCTTAGAATTATTGACTATTTGTAATTTTGACACGGAAATTTCAATTTGTATTTAAGATGTAAAAATACGAATTTGAAGCTCACGATTAATAAATTAGTTAAAAAATGAATATTGTTACATTATTTAATAAGGTATACAGTTTGCTGTACTCTTCTCAAATTATCAATTAACATTGTATGGGAGTGCGGAGCTCACGCCAAAATAAATTTAGATAAATAAGGCTTTGTCAAGTTGTTTTGAAGTCATTTTTGATTTGAAACCAGATATTTAATCATAATATAATCGTAAATCATGTTACAGTAATGTAAAGTTGTATTTATTATATATTTTTATTACTATATACCTTTTTTTTTTATTTTTGCTTTATTAGATTGACAAAAATTTTTGTTAATTTAATTTTGTCTCTCTCATCTGCTGTTATGTCTAAAATATTTAAACTTGAATCAATTATATATTTTTTTATATTATTTACCATTGAATCACTTAGTTTAAGAGCAAAATTTTATTTTAATAATCTATAAAATTTTTATTTGTGCCTTCAAAAAGATTAGAACTTTTGAAGAACTTATCTCGAGACTTATTTTCATATCATTCCCATTCTTATCTCATAAAATCTAGCTTAAAAATGTACATCTTAAAAATCCAGTTTATACTTAAATTTAAAGCTGCGTTCACACGAAAAATATCTATCGAAGTGCCTAGATTCTAGAACTTTTATCGAAAATGAGCAAAGAATTCAATGTGAACACAGTTTGAGACCGTCGTGGCGCAGTGGCACAAGGGTGCCGTCCGTAAACGCGACGGTTGTAGGTTCGAGGAAGTGAAATATTTCTTTACGTTTATATTTCCATTTTTCTTCGCTCTGATGTTGCGGCAAAGCGCGGCGTTGAGTTCTGCCACTAAACACGCAATGCCTCAGGAATTCAGCTGAATGTGGGGAACGGAGTGTCTTTAAATTTACATTAAAAGTCAATATAATTTTTTGTCTGTGCCGAAGGAGCTCTGACAGTAGAAGTGAGAGTAGTACACTTTTATGGGTCCCATTAAACTTACACTTGGGTCACAAGTCCTAGATGTTGATAGTCGTCTAGTGACACCATGCATTTCAAAGTATTTTTTTTTTCATATTTCTATTGAATTTTGCCAAATAAATAAATGACTTTCAAAATCCATAGGGTTCACACAGACTCCTCATCTCTCAGATATCCTTATTTATATAGAAAATTAAGTGATGGCAATAGAAGTGAGGCTAAGTTTGTATCTCAATTTATAATGTTGATATCGCACAATATTATTATATCTATATTTTTATATACAATACACATATTTCAATAACTGAGGTAACACGCAGGTAACACGCACACCCGTAACCGCTGTGCGAAAAAGCATGAAATTTGAACATGTTTATTTTCATAATGTGAAAACCTACTAAGAAGGGATTTTTAAATATGTCGACCCTCAAAGTGTGAAATAGGGGTTGAAAATTTGTATGGAAAAATCCCCACTGATTTTTATAAAATTTGAAATTTAGACTCGTATATTTCATTGAACACGTGTGTCATGGTTTATTAGAATTCGCCCCATAAACTGAAAGTAATTTCATAAATATATTTAATAGATGTTCGTATAGTTCAAGCGGGCGAAGCCGCCTGAGACCGCTAGTTATATATATTTATCAATAATATATAAGTAGGTATCGTGAAGAGATTATAAATTACATTATAATGAAACACTCTTAGAATAAAGGTGACCTCAAATAGGAGTTAACTGGAAGTTTGCCAGTCAGTTCCACCACAAAACGTTAATTATGAATCTTAACTGCAATACTTTAATATATTAATTGTTTGTATCAAATAATAAATACTGAAAAGCCTTTGAAATATTTCATTCATTATAATGTCATATTTTATGATTATTTTTCTCGATTTTCCTTGAAAGCCACAAAAATAAAGATAATTTTTGCTCTTAATAAAACTTACTTAATACAATAACGAATGCCTTTAGCTTGTTCCTGATTTTACTTTTAAAAATATTAAGTATTTCTTTTTATATAGTAGTTATTATTATTAATAGTTGTAAAATCATGTGGTTATATTTTGTTTAAACTAGTTTTAATGTGTGCAATGCAATGTGGCAAATGTATACAAAGTGTCGTTGGCCCTCGCCAGTGGCTATTATGCAGAAACTCCCATTTTTTGTGATTCTTAAATAAAATATTGTAAAATACTTATTAAATTGATTTTTTCCCTGATTTTTACATCTAAATCATTAAGATTTGTAAACTACGATTAACTATCAGTGTATTTATTATGAATATTATGTAATAATAGTGTGTTTTTTTTTAATTTTCAATGGAATCAATAAATTACTTATACCATTGAAATAATTATTCTTATTTTTAGCTTTAATTCACGATAGATAGTCAAAAATTATATCTGCTTTCGTTTTAATCAACTGTTGTAGCACTATATGTAAATGACTGACTACGATTTTAGTACATTCTCCACTTTCCCACTAGAAAGTGGGGAACGGAGTGTCTTAACAGCGAGGTTCCCTCTGCCTACCCTGCTGTGTGCGGGATACGGAGTGTCTTAACAGCGAGGTTCCCTCTGCCTACCCTGCTGTGTGCGGGATACAGGGTGAAGCTGAAACATATAACAAATATGAGATTAGTTGATGTAGTATGACTCACACATACACATTATACTACTAAGCGTTAGTGTGCGTGTTTATGTGATTTTTAAGAATAAAGGTGACCTCGTAGTTTTATTTTAAAACGATAATTTTAGTATTATTGTTTGAAAAAAAAAACATTTTTGGTATTTTCACTTTTTCTTGAATATCTTACTTAAAAACATTTTTTATTTAGACATTTGAATTTGACTTTCAAAAAGCAGTTGAGACAGTTTGTAGAGATTGAGGATAAATTATTTAAGAGTATGTAAGCGCATGTAGTAAAATAACTATTTTTAAAGGCGCAAGATGCTATGGTGGTACAAAATAAAACACAAATTTACACTTAAAGTAAATGAAAATTTTATTTTCATTAAAAATTTGAAGAATAAATTAAAGCTTAACACACACACTGGTGACAATATGAGAAATGGAATGCCTCTAATATATTTTAATTCAATAACAAATTAAATCACATCACACTGTAATCCCGCAGCAGGGTAGACAGGAACCCTAGTGTCTTTATGACACAAGGATGTGCCCTTGTGCCACTGCGCCACTAGGGCTTCAATTCTATAATAATTTTAAAATTCGATTCTATATCAACAAACAGTTTGCAAAATAACTTTTCCAAGGCACAGTCAAGGCTAAAGTAGTCTAAAAAATATATTTAAATATCTATATAAATTTAAACATTTATATTTCTCATACAAATTCGAGTTAATAATCATAACGAAAGAATTAAAATAGGCGTTTTCTTAAACTATGTCTTCTAAGCAGGTCCCAGAAGGGCGACGAGGGCCCGTTTGTAGTCGCCTGAAGTCTCGCCCTGCTACACACGAAGTTAAGAGAATCGAACCCGCAACAATCGTCGTAGTGCAAGAGTTCAGCGCATAGTGGTACATGCGTAAAGAAACGCGTCGTGATTAGTATTGCGTGAAATTTAAAAAGTGAATTATTTACTGTTTTTATTTTGTTTTATTGGCACAGATCATGCTAAATTTATTATATTAAGCTTGAGATTTTACAAATTTTTAAGTAATCAGTAATTTATAAATAAAAAGAGGCTGTGAGTTCGAATCTCAGCTACTTCCTATTTGGATTAATTATATATATATATATATATCTATATGTGTATTAAGAACTAATGAATATGTCAAACAACTGTACACTGAAATCAATATTTACTGAACATAACTTCTTGGTTTATTTAGAATTTTTATATTTAAGAAACTTTTATAACTAGAAAAATATAAACATCTCCCTCACCTCCTAATCCAGCCATGAAGATGCAGAGAAAATGGAAAATTAAAACACATTACAACATATAATATAACACACAGTCACAGATAACTTACAAAAGAAGATTAAAAAAATATATAATACTGTAGAGACTTATAATGTGCTTTAATTTGTTAAAATTAAAAGTGCTGGGGTGTTGGAAATACTTAGTTCAAAAAAATACACAAAATAATTACAGAGAAAGGTAAATAGAGTATCTTGCCTTTTTAAACTTTTAAATTATTTATTTTTAATTCTCGGTATAATAACAATAACAAATATAGTAAAATTCTAGTAGAACTAGAAAAAAATGAAATAAGTATATAATAATAAATAACAATAAGTAGATAAATAAAAAAAGTGAATAAAGTATTACCAACAATGATGCCAAGCATATTTTGAGCTACATAGTATATATAAATATATAGGTTTATGAAAATAAACATTGATAATTATATAGGTACATTATTGTAACGTCATTATACAGCGAGACACAGGTTCCCAAGATAATAATATATGATAAATTCGTAATGATATTATTGAATATAATATATCATATATTGTTGTTAACTTTGACAAACTTTGACAGTATAGTGACGTCATAGTTTAGTAAACAAGCGACAAACCGTTCCAACAAACAAAAAAAAGACAAACGACTAACCGAAATATCACTTTCCAGGGTCTTATCGAACAATCGTTCGTACTCTCTCTTTATATTGCCCAGGTCGATCTCCGAGCGGGTCGCTATCACTCTTATCAGCACCTTATCAGCAGTCCCAGCGCCCTGCATTGCGTCGCGAAGGCGCTGGGCAAACCATGCCGGCGCATTCTCCACGCATTCCACTAAAACAATAATTACCTGATCAGTTTTGAAGTCACCGACAGAGAAAAGAGAGTTGAGCCACTAAGTCACGCCGGGGTGATGGTTAACGCTGAAAAGTAAATAACCTGAAAGAAATGGGAACTTACCTTTTTTCGAATTGGCATTGGTGACACAATGTCATTGACTACTTACAGTAACGCGGGTGGTAATCTGTCAATCTTAATAATGTGTTAACGAGTCATGACGTACGTACACATTTTTTATGTATATAGAAAATAATCAATAATATTATAAAAATAAAATTATTTCTCTGATTTAACATCATAAACAGTAAAACAAAAAAATCCACAAACTTTAGTAGTTATATGAATTGTGACAAATTACGATGACATGTTAACGCATCACACGAATGACATGACAACAAAATACTCGTCACCGTCAGCATATACTCATGACATGACACCATAACACGCCGTGACGTGACTCCACAACATACCCGCACTTCACTTTCCAGTGTTTTATCGTAAAGTCGTTCATATTCATTCTTGATGGCACCGAGGTCCAGTTCAGAGCGGCTCACGATAATACGTATGAGAGTGCGGTCGTCAGTTCCCATCCCTTGCATTGAAGCTCGGAGACGACTCGCGAACCAAGCCGGTGCACTTTCTACACACTCCACTGGAATTTTTCGATTTTTTTGGGACGAAGACAAAAGAAGACATTTTTTTGTATCATTAATTAATTATTATTGTATCATTGTAACAGTACAGTCAACGAGTCGTGACTGTTCTAAAGTTAGCTGGACAGATTTCATTTTTCCTACTTTTCATTATTTTCTTTCTTTCTCAACTCAATTTCTCCTTGTCGAAGACCACGAGAAATTGAGTGTAGACAGCATGTAGTAGTTTTACGTTTATCTTAAACCTGCTCCTACATTTTGATTATTGATTGATTCATTAGAATTAGATTGAAAAAATAAAGAAAAAATATAACCACGGTAACTAAACATAGACATAAAAAATAATTATTGATGAATATTATGGAGAAACGATCGCTTAAAAAATTACTCTTAAATCTCAATTGGTAGCTTCCGTTCGTGTCTGAGAATGTAATTGTATCAATTGCCGTTGAACTACACGAAATCGTATGCCTTTATACAATGATTAAAATTGTTCTTTTTTTTCCCATTCGTCTGTCAACATACTATATTTTCTCGAGACAATGCATGTCGAGCAAATGAAAATAAAAATCCTACGACACAGAATCGAATCCACAACCATTGCATTTACAGTCAACCGCCAACTGGTAACAATTCAATACTAACCGATGGCAGAGAGCGCGTCCTTTAACTCTCCGTCAATCTCCGCCTTGATGGCCTGCTCGATGGTTCTCCCCGACAGCTGCTTGTACGCCTCGAACACCAAGCGAAGCTGCTCGAAGCTCTCGTGGGCTAGTATCTGAGGAATGCCGACAGAAATATAGTTTGGTGTAATCTCTTGCATTTTAACATATTTATAAATAGCCTACCACGATAAATGAATAATGCAATACAAAAAACTATTTTCCATTCAAGCCAGTAATTCTTGAGGTTGGCGTCCAACCAAACAAATTCTTCAGTTTTATTTTTTAGGTTCATATTGTACCCTGCTCATAGCAGGGTAAGCAAGGAGAACCTGGGAACCTAGTGTTAAGACGCTCCTTTCTTATTAAAACACTTTCAATTCCCCACTCATCGCCGAATTCTCCAGACATTGCGTGATGAGTGAAGAGACCGCACTTTGTCTCGTTACCAAGGCAGACAATAGGTATCGAAACCACAACCTGTCTAGTTGACATTGGCAGGCTTGTATGTAGCCTAAACGCCAAGACTGGCCACAAAATTTTAAAGCATCAGATTAACATAAATAAAAAATACTCCATTAGCACACTATGAACCACAATTACCTTATTAAAAACCTCCTCATCCGTCCCCCACTTGGCTTCCCCCGCGTCGTACAGCTGCTGGGCGCACTCCCCTGCCCTTTGAGGATCCACGCCCGCCTCTTCATCACGAGCACCCTGTATTGAACGCTACATGACACGTGGTGTATGTTCCATGTTTCGGATGAAACGACCAGAGATAGGGTATAAGGATACAGGAGGTTAGGGACAATTCGAAACAGTGAAAAAAAATATTAAGTATATTAATTTTCGAAAAGTTATTATATTTAATATTTTTTTAATGTGTTAACCTTCATATTAAAAGGAAAAATATCTACATATTAACGTTTTAACTTGGAACGACTTGCAATAACATCACTGTATTACGATTTACGCAACGTTCATTTTTTTTTTTAGCTTCACGCTGTATCCCGCACAAAGCAAGGTAGGCAGAAGGAACCTGAGAATCTAGTATTATGACACTCCGTTCTCATTACATTTCCATTCCCTCCCTCCCTTCCACCGAATTCTCGAGGCATTTTGTATATGCCGGAACTCAAAGCTGCGCTTTGCCTCTATCAGAGCGAAGAAATGAAAATATTACGTATTTCATTATTGCGAGTAAGAATCGAACCAAAGTAAATAAAAACAAAAATCGAAAACAAAAAAAATTACATAACCCTAAAATAATGTAAGAAATAATGACATTCAAACATCAAAAGCTATTTAAAATTAACTTTCTAACGACAACGAAATGAAAGGAACGAGTGAAAGGAGGGCTCTACGAGTATTTGGGCGTTCATCCGAGGCAAAGATACCGCTTAAGCGAAAGTAAAGTTTGTGACAAGCTTTCTAATTCACAATTGTGCTTTAATCATATCAATTTTAGTTATTTGCTTATACACACTGTAAAATATTTTAAACACGAGTGGGATTCGAACTCCCCTCTAACGTACAAAAGCACTTAATAGTCGAGGTGAGATTGTTTCACATGATTTCACTTGTAAAAATCCTTTTCAAACTCAATTTAAAACATATCAAATGAAAAGAAAAACGTAACGTATGATAATACAGTTAAATAAATACATCGTAAATATGAATTTATTCAGCGTGAAGCTTGTAATATTTATTCAAGTGGTTTAAAATTTAAATTATTATGAATAAATTATTATTATTAATTATTAGCTGAGAAAATCAACGCACAAGCTATCGTTAGTGTTAGTACGTTAGTCAATATTAATTATACAAACTTTGTTTTAAGAGGCCGTGTAAATGTCTATATTTTACAAAAAAAAGTGGCACATGTCACAATTAAGTGACATATTTAAAAAATACAAAACAGACAAACAAACACAAAAAAAAACATTAATATATCAAATAAAAAAACATTATTTTAACATAGAAAAATTCTACATATATAATTCATTTAATAATGAAATTTAAATATATCTAAAATGATATAAGTAATAATAACTTACAGTTACAATGAGTGTAAGAAGCCGGCGGAAGTCACCGGAAGTCTCGGAGCACATGTGCTCAGCGAGAGGACGACTGTATACTGGATACGAGAAATATTAATATAAATTATTTTCAATATTTTAAGTGTTAAGTAGCGGAATTCAACGCCGCGCGTCGTAATTGGTTCCCCGAATGTGAATTAAATTCATAAGCATCGCATAAGTCACACACATAGCGGAGTAAAAGAATAAATGGCTATTTTTTTATTTTAACACATGAACCTATAGACTACAGACACTTGGTACACACCATTTTCCCCTAATTTTTTATTTTGTTTGTTCAATATTAATACTATTATTATTCTCTATTTTAGCATTTTATTTTATATACTGCTAATACGCCTTAACAAATAATCCGCCTTGTTACCAGAGCTAGAAAATCAAAATATTAAATATTCCATTTCCCCAAGTGGGATAGGAACCAATCGCGTTTCCAGTTGCAAGCTTCTGTCCCTGCGCTACGACGGCCTCAACAGCCTGGGTTTTTCCACCTTAAAAATAAAATAAAAATCAAAACAAAATCACTCACATCTCTCATAACTCTCAACTATCTCTGCTATCTCTGGCTTGGTGCGAGTGCACAGTATTTCCACCAGGACCTCCTCATCGGTGCCTATACCCTCCATACAGTGGTTCAACTCTTTGCAGAGGTACTCCGCTGGTGGTAGCATCAGAGCTATTATCACATCCTCGAAATGACCACCGAGCTCAGATTTTAGATCTTCTATTAGGTTCTGTTTTTGTGAGATTTTTTTTACAAGAGAAATTTGTATTACTATGTTAGATTTTCTATAAAATTTTAGTCTAATAGTATTATTTTGAAGAAATTTTCGAAAAAGATTCTAAGGACATTCATTGTCTCATACACTTGATGGTTGCAGGTTCATCTCTCTATGAAATGTAAATAATAAGTCCGTCCATTTTAAAATTACTTGAGATTGAATCATCAGTGTAAAGACCAAAATACGCCAAATTCTATAATTTATGTATTGTTTTCGTAGTAGCAGCAGCAGTTATTAAAGCCTATAATGTGTAGAGTAGTAATACAAACAATTCCATGGAGAAACATACTCCATTGTTTATAGATGTTATGTAATAATTTACACCATTATTCATGCTAGTACAATGTTGACCTTGATATGATAAATTGCAGACATGTTGCCTTAACATTATTTTAAAATTTAAAGACATATTTCATCTTTTAACTTTTTAAATTTTCTTAAATGCCACAGGATAAACACAATTTTTCTTTCTTCTTTTTACCATTTTTCAATAAAAAGCAATGTTTGCAGTCAGTTGTATTAAGTCTTTTTATATCATTCCTCTTGGTGAGGATCAAACCCACAACCCATAGTGGAATAATCATGTTTAAGACTTTCTTAAACATGATTATTTAATTTTATAATAAATTATTCATATAAGAAATATTATTATGTTGTATTATTATATAGTATAAAACTTATTATATACATTTACTTAAAATTATGAAGGCAATTTTTTTTATATAAAAATCTCTTTGGTCTCAATAAACCATACATACCCTGCCATACTCATGAGTGAAAGCCTGAGAAATAGCTTGACGCTGGGCATTAGATCTTGTAGTCAATATATCAATAATAGCCTGCTCATCAGTTCCAAAGCCTTTCATTGCTGCTCTAAGAGCCGCTGCATCTTCTGCTGCATTGAAATTGGTGACACCATATACAGTGGGCTCACGCTATAAATATATAACTATATTTTATTTATCGTCTTTGGTTGCTTAATCCTGAATAGATTCAGGGTCAAGGTTGGCAAAGAGAACCTCGTGTTAAGACTTCATTCCACATGCACCATCTATATTTTCCATACACTGTATTGAGTGATGAAACTGAGCAATGAGCTTGTCTTGTTACCAGAGCAAGGAAAAAAATAATAAACAATCCTGAATGGGACTCGAACCCATTACAGTTGCGTTTAGCCAGAAGGTTTTCATTTTTTATCTTGAGTTAACATTTTTTTTGTTATTTCCTACTGTTATTGATAGTTACTGTGTCAACCAATTAACTAAAATACATATGACGCTTTCACTGATTCATAATTGAAGTATATTACAGCGATGACTCACATATGCCAATAAGTAATATAGTAGTTGAAGAGACAATAAAAAAGAAATAGGTCAAAGCAATTTCCTAAGCTCAATTACATATTGATGTCATCAGGGCCCGCCCTAAAACCTTTTAATAAGAACTTAAAAAAACGTTTTCATCTACTTACATGGGGAGACATTTTATAAATGTGCAACGTAAAACTTCAAGACTCAATTATTCGGATAATATACCTAACAATAATTGTAATGAGATGTTATTTTTATACGAAGTATAATTTTTCACATAAAAAACTTGTATTACAGCTGCCACGAAAAATACCAACTGACATTCCCTACTTCAAATTAAGAATGCCGAATTTATGACGTAGCTGACATTTCGAATGTAATGTTGCCATAGAAATCTTAATGATACTATATGCAAAACCGCGCAAAAACTTTTCAGTTTCTATTCTTGAAGAAAAACTAATGAGTTTTGACAAATTTCACAATATAGAGAGAGTTTAACAATTATTATGATTTAATATATAATATAAATGCACATTTAAAAATTTCGATCTGATTCAGTTAATATAATATATATATTTATTATATAGTGCATAAAAGAAACTGTATAATTTTCAGACAAAATAAAACAACATTGATATTTTTGGAAATATTTATTTTTATACGACAGTTAAGTACTAGGTTTTCATTCTATATTGTAAATTTTAAACATAAGGTGATGTTATATCTATTAATTAGAAAAGGCTGATTATTACCATTAATTCTCTAATGTAATGTAAGCTTCATTTACAAAATAAATAATACAAACATATGAACATTGTCATATAAGGTATTTACTCCCAAACAACTACTCGGTAGTCTCTCTCCACACTGTCTACGTTTCGAAGCCAATTACATATGGACTTGGAAGAACTTCGTTAAGCTGCAAAATATATCTTATTTATATATGTTATTTTGGAATATCAAAAATTAATGATAAAAATATACACTATTGTTAGCGTACTCGTGTAAAAGAGGGTAGATGTAAGTGAAATAGACTATGAAAGCAGTTTAATCCTATCAATCTGGGGCAATTGCTTGAAGGCAACGGCACTGATTGGTAGGAAACTAGTGTAAGTATTGGGTGATTATTGAGTGATACATATCACTTATTGCAATTTACTAGAATCTCTTTCCAAATATGTTTGAAACATATAGGCGACATGTGTTTTTAGTGTTATTTTTCCAAAAACGTTAATTTCTTCCGATTTCTAACAATATATTATTAATAGAGAAACTGCCTATATTATATTTTTTAATAATAACGAGCAACATGAAAATTTATAAATATAAACTATATATTAATCAACACAAAAATAAACAATTTTAACAAAAATCTTTGATTTTAAAACAAAACATTAAAAAATAAAAACTTGGATAGCAGCCACTAAAAAACTACGTAATTTATTTAGCGATGGATATAAAAATAAATATACAGTGCTTATAAAACAATAAAAATAATAAAACAAAATATATGTATCACAGATCTTTAATATATTAAATAAATGATTACTGACACATTTTATAAACTAAGCACATTTTTATCTAGAAATAAAAATTGAAATTTAATTATCACACCATTGTCTAATTAAAAACTAAAATTACAAAAATAATAAAAAAGCAAGTTGCTTAAATATCATGTATTACCCACAAAACATTGCTAAATGACTAAAATAATAAATTGGACTTTTTAAGTTTTTCTAGAAGTTATAGCCCGCGAGAAACGTATATTGTTACCACGCGGGAGAAAAATGGGTTCAAATTTATCGTGTACATTATTACATAGTCAAAAATTTATCTATCTAAGAAAAGTCAAGTTCAAACATATTTTTATATAAACAATTGTATTATTTACAATTTAAAAAGTAAACTAAACACCTAAATATACATTTTTCTTACATATAATATGTCATTATATGATAAAATAATGAAATTATGACGTTGGTAAATGAAAGTGAACCACAAAACACAAAAATGAAACAAAAAAACGTATAAAATGGACACAAGTCACAAACTTCTAATTTGATTGGTTAGACAAAAGGAAATATGGCCGAGCCCTCTTCTGCCAAAAGCGCCTCCTCATGCAGGATGACAGGGTCTATAATAAAGAATATATATCAAATTTAATTAATTCTGTTTTCTATAACTTATATACCTTTTTTAGTATAAGAGGTAATTTATAGTCGCTATTATTAATATGCAAGTTGTATTATCTGTATACAATTCTTTTAAATTTTAACCTGTATTATTAAATTTTTTATTTTTTCTTATATTATATTTTAGTGTTCTCCCTGTCATGCAACATGTAATAATTTGAGAATATTATAAAATATAAAACACACAAACAGGATTATAAAAATACCAAAATTGTATTTTAAAGATTTTTGAAAGAATTAAACCTGCACTTCCCAAACATTAATCAAGAAGTATAGGCAGGTCCAAATCAAAGACAGTTTTAAAGGACATTCCAGTATTTTTATAATTTAAGATTAAATGACGGTAACTTTGTTAAAATATGAAAAAAAAACACAAGTACATTAGTTATGCTACCCAAGTTTTTGTTAATTTTTTTTATATTAAAAAAAAACACAATATATTAATGTAAATCGTATATGAAATTGTTATTATTATTATTCTTTAAAAAAAATTATTTTGATATAATTATTAAAATACAATGTTTATCATCAAAATGATATATGAAATGGTGCAACATTATATTTATGACTTACCACACTATTGGTAACTCTCATTTCAGTCTCAGTCATACCTTCGTCTTCATCATTTATATCATCATCTGTAACGTATAAAAATATATTTAACTAAATAAATGAAAAAATTAAATTAAATCAGCTTCACGCTGTATTTACAGCAGGGTAGCAGTACGCAGCAGGGCACGCACAGGAAGCCTAGAGTTAAGAGACTCCGTTACCCCCTTTTTGTCGAATTCTCGAGACTGCGTGGCGGAACTCAACGCCGCGCTTTGCCTCGACACCAGAGCGAGGAAATGGAAATATAAATTTAAATAAAAATATCATTTCCTCTTCTGGGGATCGAACTAGCAATCAGTCGCGTTTACAGTCACGCTTGGGCCTCCGCCACGACCACAACTGGCGGCATATTATATTTAAGTAAAAATAATTTTTATGCTATATCCCGTGAATCCGTTCGCCACTTTCAACGGAATTTTTCGGGGCATTGCGTGTGAATTGCTGTATTTGCTAAATCTGAATTACCGCTTCAACAATGCTTATTCAATAACGGAACTAAACGCCACACTTTCATTTATTATCTAATGAAAGTAGAAATCATCATAAGTATCGAACCCACAGCTATCGGCTTTACATTAGACAGTGTCCCAATGAGCCATGATAGAAAGTATAAATGAATATTTGTAATCAATATAATTAAAATTATTTGTACATACAAAACAAACAGTGTAATTTTAGTTCTTTATCTCTGTCTCTATATTTTTTTTCAATGTAAGGTCAATGTATTATTTTACTGTGTTTATTATTTGATCGGATTTTTTAAACTTTTACTGATTAGGAAGTAACCTATATTTCAAATGATTTGTTTGTTTAGTGGTTATTGACTTTGAATTTTAGGACAGAGGTCGTGGCTCTCTATGTTAAAATTAATATAAAAAAGAGTTATCTATTAAAACGAAGCATCAAAACGATACGTAATGTAATTTGTACAGAAGCATATTCTGAATAAATACTATATAGCACAAAAATCTAATTCTAATTCGAGCCATTCGTTCCTAGGTTTTTTTTTGACTATAAACGCGACTATTGTGGGTTCGATTCCACTCGGGGGAATGAAATTATTAACAATTACATTTCTTCGATTACTTCGCTCTGGTAACAAGGCAAAGGGTGGCGGTAAGTTACGCGACTTAACACTTAAAAAAAACATATATATTAATATAATATAATAACAATTATGTTAAACTATCATATACTATCATATAGTACATTAAGGGTGTATGTTATTATAAATTTGTAAAATGAGTAGATTCATTAACTTTATATATTCTATAAGTTTAACATATAAAAACTACTGTTTATTAGCACTAGCAACACTGTATAGAATCATTCTATTTCCTATTGCATAGCTTTTATAATATATTGTGTATTATAATATATTAATTTATAGCTAATAATTAATGACACATTCATTTGTAAATAATATAATTGTAAATAATATCTAAATCATTTGTTCTCATCATCAGAATATATAAATGAACAATTTGCTGAACGACAAGTAATTGAATATGATAATTAGAACGTGACGCTGCTCGTTTTATAATTCTCATATTCAAACCACTATTGGAACATAATTTATTTAATATGTTAATCTAAAGAAATATTTAACATTAATTAAATGGATACACGAGTAAATATATGATGAGTGCGGCTTAAAATAACGTTATCTCTGTTCAAAATAAACAAGTTACAAATGATTAAATATATGTTATTTATAGTAACAATAAGAATGTAAGTTTTCCATAACATATATAATATATTATTTATCATATGTTTTCCATAACATGATAAATAATGATGACGTGACGTGACGTGACGTGACAAATGATGAATGAATGTTTTTTCGAATGTAGCTTTCACTTTAAACTTGGTTATCTTCGCCTTTTTAAAAAGCGTATAAAAATTTAAACAGAGCACATTTCGAATCTGCGCCCCTTGGAAATTGTCCGACCTGAAATGAGGTCTGTCCATGAGGTGCGGGATCAAATCTCGCTTCTGTCAAATTTTATTTTATACGTTCTCTATATATATTTTGATTAAAAAATATTTTTCTTAGTCTGTGGAATAAGACCTTTAAAGTTTTAAGACCAGCTTAATTTTATCATATGTAAGTATTACATTCAAAAATGTGAAAAACGGAGATAAAACAATAATACAAATTCATTGCTATATAAATAATTATTAATATGAAGATGACATATATAAGCAGGGTAGGCAGAGGCTGGTCTTCGTCACACGTCGTTCTTGACTAGTATGTGCGTAGGAATTACAATTTTAGCAATACATGGACATAAAAAAATAATACAATCAGACGTTTACAATTAGACACTTCCACTTTGACTGATTGTCTTGAACTTGTGCAATAGTTGTGGGTCCAAATTCAACTAGAGTGAATATTTACAGTCAAAATATTATAGTAACCTTAGTGCAGTTGGCAAAGTACGGCGTTTAGTTAAACTAACGACAATGGAAGGAAAGTGGTGAATGGACTATAGCCTACGGGACCTCTTAATGTAACAGTGAAAGTATTAAGATAACATATCTACATTCATCTTATTCATAATCCAGTCATAAAAAAATACATACATACACTATTTTATATGGGGTTTTATACTTTAATATTCTGATTCCATTATTAATATAGATTTCCAAATAAATACATCAGGAGATTAAGATTTTTTGTTTTTTCTTTTGCTGATGAGTAACATCAAGAATTTTAAAAAACCTGCTACTCGAAGGATATAGAATGGAGCTAAAAGAAAAGTCACGAAAATCAAACTTACCCTGAGTAGGCAAGGTCAACCAGAATTGCGATCGAAACGTATACTGAAGTCCGGGAGGTATCTCCGATCGTCTGTCACTATTCAATGTACTGGCTAATATCTTTGCGGCGTCCACTAGGAGCGAGGCGCGCCAGGAGGCGGCGTATATAAGTCTCATAGACGACTGGGCTGCTGTCGAACAGACCATTGGGTATAAAGCCTCGTGGCGGCGAAGATTATAGAATACTATACCTGTAATAGAATGAGAAATAAAATATAAAACAATTGATTAATATATATTTCTTATACGTTCAGGCCGTCTATAGCACATAGCCGGGTAGCCAGGCAGACGGAACCTGGGAAACTAGTGTTTACACATTTCGTCTCCATTAACTCACTTCCGTCCTCCACTTTCCGCCGAATTCTGGAGGCAATGCGTCTTGAATGGCGAAACTCAACATCGAGCTTCGCCGTTTCAATATTAAATATTTTATATCCTCGAGTGGTGGGAAGGCATTCCCGTAACACATTGTAACCGCGTTCAGACTTACCTTCTCGAACTAATTTCATTCTTTAAAAACGCGGGCGTACCCGCAGGTTAAACTTACTTATAATATAATCGAACAACACGTTAACACGTTAGGATCTTTGTACACGGGCACCGTTATCCCTGACCTTAAATGACCTAAGCTTATCTTAATTAGTGCTCTAATTGATACTAAAACTACTATAGATAATTATAATGAAATAAATTGTAAGATAAAAGAAAGTTCCTCCATTGGATTGACATTTGACAGTCATTATATAGAGAAATGGAGTTGAGGCCGTCGTGGCGTAGGGACAAGCGTGCAACTGTAAGCGTTATATACAGGGTGGAAGTATCAGCGATCCTTTTACGGAAACAGTATATAGAGTAAAATATTTCAAACAAATACCTGTAGAAATTAATCAAGATACTTCAACAATTTAGACGTAGGATTTTTTTTTTCATTTCACGATTTTTATCCATACCTGTATTTCGTATGCATTCGTATGGTATCTAACCAATAGCGTAAACACTTACTACTACAAAAGGTTAAACAAGTTTTAACTTTATCGCCAATACCTACGATTCGATTTCAGAATGAGGCGTTTGCGGCTGTGTCCCTTTGATAGTTATATGTGCGCGTGCGTCGTTCTTAACAAATGGTGTTTTGTTTTATCGACGATAATTTTATTATTTGTTTTGTTTGAAAAAATAACTTATTCATTTTTGGGAAAAAAAATATTATTAGTTGTATTAGGCTTTTATAGAGTAGTTGAAAGTGTGCTTTCATTTAAATTGGTGCTAACAAAAACACTCTGTATAGTTAACAATGCATTCATTTATATCATATAGCAAAACACGTGCAAGATTTAAAAAAAATGGAACGTTAATGAGATGATAAATATTTGTGTTCCCAATTTAAACATCGATTAACGAGTAGAGAATCAAAACGCTATCATAATCATTTATAGCCCGGAGTGAAAATCGAACTCTCAACCATCACATTCCCATTGAGACACGATGGTCTCGAAATTTTATTAATTTATCATTGACATATGAATTCTATTTCAAACGAGTGATAGCACACTTATCATAGTTTGTTCAATTAATCTAAAAACGTGAGGCTGATACACATTAAAAAAGTATTAAATATATTGATATAATAAATTTCAGATATTGTATAACTAACGCCGTTGAAAAGGTAATATATGTATGTTTATTAGTTATTAGATGCATATCGTTATACAGTTTGGCGTTGAGTTGCAAGATTCAACACGCAATTCGCATCGGCGATAAGTGGGGAACGGAGTGTCTTAACACTAGGTTCCCATGTTTCCTCTAACCTGCTAACTGTGCGGGATACAGCGTGAAAACATACCTTGAGGCTTTCTGTTAATATAAAACTCCAGGGTCCCTCGCCACATATCAACTCTGACGCCAACAATGCTGCCACGACAGAATCCAACGGAGCCTTTAGTAATAACCGCATTATGTCTTGTATCACCGGTGTACGACAGGCCGTAGGATTCGTCGTCTTTGCCTAATAATGATGTAAATATAAATTGGGATTCCAATACGTTAACTTTGTCAGAACCCAGGCCTACCATCTGTAAATTAAAGATATATGTATATATATTAGTGTTATATATATATAGTTTATGTGTTCAAAGTAAAAAAAAAGAAATATATTTTTATCTAGAAAACATAACATCGGTATTCAAACTTGTGCAGCTATGGACATGTACAAAAAAAAATCACAATAAATATGCTGAAACAAACATCCCGTTGTGATGCAGCGGCACAAGGGTGTGATTGTAAACGCGACGGGTTTTAGGTTCAACTCCACTCAACACGTAATACCTCGAGAATTGAGTTTCTTTAACACTTATCTCCCACTGCCTACCATGCTATATGCGGTGATATAGTGCGAAGCATAACAAACATTTTTTTTTCTTTATATTTACATTATATTTATCTTTGTTGTTGAATTATTTTGATTTTAAATTTTCTCGACAAGTCTACGTCCAAATAACATGCTTTAAAAGCCTATGCTATAAAAGATTATCTTCATTAAATTTATTTGATAATGAAATAAATTTGCTCATAAGTTTCAATAGACATGTGAAATAAAAATAAATGAAATATCCATCACCTTATAATTTTCAATTATTTTTTGTCACGAAATGCCCTTATCGTCAATTATTTATAAGAATATGGTAAGGTATGATACATTTTTAGAACTAATAAAATTTAATATTTTTGACATATAATTAACTATTATTGCAGTGCGCACTTAATGCAACTTGAAGACATCCCTAATTTTTGTTATTTCTTTATTTAATGCTAACTAGCACGTACACTGTAATGTTATACAGCCTATAGCACTTCTGAAGAATACAGCTTTCATACAAAACAAAAAGAAAGTAAATCAGACCAGTAAATCCAGAGATCTTACGTGTTTAAACAAACAAACAAACTCTTATGCTCTATTATAAGTATAGAATTGAGTGTGTACATACATACATACACACTTTTTGCTCTTAACAATGTTAATATAATATTATCATATTAAATTCAAAATAAGTAAATAAGTTAAACATTTAATATTAATTTAGTACCTGTTGTTGACTGAAACAGGTTATTCGTCCTGACATTGTACTATTAAGTCTGATAAAAGTAAATAATTATCACAACAAAACATGTTTACTATTATTTACTAAGCCAATAAAAATATAACTGGTTCAATATTTTAAGATAGATAAGAGTATCAATGAACTAAGTAGGAATCAAAACATAATCTTTAAGCACACATCCTAAAGATTTATTAATTAATATGTTTTTTATTAATATGTGTTTTCTTACCAGATTGAGAAAATAAAAATAATTATATATATATATATAATTCTGCCTTGTGAGAATTGAACCTAAAATCATCACATTTACTGAAAAATACTGTGCCACAATGGCTTTCAGTTAATAAATAAAAACAAAGATTATTAATTTTAAAAAAATAAAAAATCATCAACTCACAATATCAGTGCCGTATGTTTCAGTTAATATCTTAACTTCCCAATAATAATGGTAATTGTGTAAAAGTGTTGTGTCCCCTTTAGCCACAGCTGTTCCTGAACTATATAAGGGGTGGAAGGTCACTTGCTTCATATCCTCGCTGACCACAGTCCACTTAAATTGATTTTTATCAGGCTGTCTCCAACCCCATTCACTTACTGGTGAAATTTTATTATGTTACTTATCATTACTAATTGTTGAGTTTAATAATGTATAATTTTCAGGCTTTAGCAAGGTGTATCCCGCTTATAGTGGAGTAGGTAGGAGGAACCTAGTATTAATATTTCGTTTCCCATGAACTGACCAATTTTCCACATATTACGTGTTGAGTGGCGAAACTCAAAGGACGCTCTTTTTGTTCCCAAGAGCGAGAAAATGAAAATAGTGCATTCCCCACATTTCATTGCGAATTAAGATTCCAAGACTATCTTACCGTCATTGTCTTCACCGCAAGTACAAGAAGCTAGCTGTGTCCACAGTACAGGTGCTTTTTTATTCCAACATTGACAATAGGGCTTCGCACACCTTTCGTCACTACCAGATTTGGAATTTAATTTGAACAGCATCATGACCACATAAATAATCAGCTATAATTTTAAATTTCCCAATTTTTCAAAATCTTGTTAAAGGTTAAATTTTGTAATGCCAGTAAATATACTACGTTTCTCTCGTCATAAAACCCACAGCAACATGTATGAATATTTTGTTGAATTTCTTATTTATCTAATAATAAGCGATTATTTACACGCGAAAAGAACAAATAAAACAACTGAAAACAGTGAAAAACTAACGAACACAGAACACATATACCCCAAACGGGTAGCAACAACAAGTGGCTAATAAGAAGTTGAAATGATATTTATACGACCTCGTTACGTTTAGAAATATTGTAACAACTATGAACTAAAAAGTGACGGCAACAATTAATATATTCAATAAAACTAATTAATTATTAGTAATGATAGTATATAAGGATAATGATAGTAAGATTTTATTTTCCTATTTTTGATTGGTAATTAAACTTTTATTTATATGTTTTACACTACTAAAATATTTTTATTAAGTTTATTGAATAAAATGTGCATATACATAATCTATTTCTAAACGGTTCTTTGCCGAGAAACTTCCGGAAATATCGTTGTCTTATTTACATAATGGCGGGAGTTTAAAATTGCTTTAGCGAATTTTTGTTGTTTATTATTTTGAATAAGGAAATAATGTAGATGTATAAGCGACAACGAAAATAAAACGTAAATTTCGAGAAGTTATTGCTATAAACGTTTTTTTAACATTAAACATTTTTTGTTCTCTTAAATAATAATTTAATCGTGTAAAGCTTTATTTGGGACACCGTAGCAATATACTATTTGAGCAGAAGTATTAATAATTTCAATTTATCATAACATTACTTCTATATTTACTATTTTAAAAAAATGCAACACCCAAAATGTCCAATTTCCTCCCCAAAATGTATTGATTTGTAAATTATTCCAGGTATAAAGTTGGCAGTTCTGTTTGTTTTGCTTTGCGCACCCCGCCCTCTAATGGCTATAGCTGTCAAATGCATTTATTGAAGTGGTTTATTTAATATTATACTGAATTTTATTAAGAAAAGAACATGTTTATTTAGTTACAACATATGAGATAAATAATAGATAGAATGTAAAATTATTTAAATTAAAATCTAGTGTGAATTTTGAAGTTGTAAACTATCGTCATGTGTTAAATTATTTAGGAGTCAGATCATTCGGAACATTTAACAAAGGTTTTCGTAAATCAGTAGGTAATTACTAGTTTTTCAATATAACATTTAAATACTACATTATATATTAAATATTTTTCTGTTCAGACATTTAAATATGAAGTGAATAAAATAATTAGTTCAATGCAGTCATACTAAAGCTTTTAAGATAATTAGGGAAGTGCAATTAAGGGTAAGCTCAGATGCATTTCTGGATTGATAAACGGAGCCAGTGCTCATACAGCGGCCGTCATCGTGTACCGTCTTCCTTGTCAGCTGGTAAGCATAATATAATAAAATATTAAGAAAAGTATACGTAATATATTTTTATAAAATGTATCTATTTAAAATGTTTGTCGTGTTATTTAATTTATGACTTTTACTTGTTATTTATGAAACTTAATTTACTTTGCCAGTGTTATACATAATAGAATAGTGAAGATACTACAGAAATTGTTTGGCTTTAAATATGAAAGAAAAAATTCCATTAAAACTAGAAGATCATATTTGATTGGTGATTACAAAAAATACAAAGTCTTAAATATCAATTATATTTTTGGTTTTATGTGTAATAATACCAGGGATATTTGGTAAACCAAGAACTTACTGATTAAAATTACACTTAACTGCATATCAATATTTATAGTTATTAAAATTTTTTAGGAGATATGTTTTTGCTTAATCAAACACACACACACACACACATATATATAGATATAGATTTAAGTTGCTATTGTTATGTTGCATGAAATATTAATTTCATTAAAAAATAAAATAAACATTAAATATATAAAAGATGAGACAATCTCCTTGCCATTATTTTACACACCCAAGCATTTGTATCTTTGCTTTTCTATCAGAACAGGAAGATGAAAATGATTAATCAGAATTGATCCTTAGGAGATGGTATTACTTATTTTAAAAAAAAATTGACAATTCATCAATGGTTGAACCATAACAACAATTATTTATATAATATTAATTGAATATTAATAATAATAAATATTAATTGTGTGTTAGAGTTTTGCCACTCAACTATACCTCCAAAAATCGGCAGAATGTGGGGAATGGAGTGTCTTCACACTAGGTTCCCTCTGCTTATCCTGCTGTGTGTGGGATACAGTGTGAAGCTTTTGTATGATTTTTCCAAGTGATTTTTGCTATATCATCTTGAGTTGTGTTTCTTCTTACATATTATGATAGGCAGAGGGAAACTATATAATATTAATATAATTTTAAAATACATTATTTGAGTAATTCATAACCAACTTGTTCTGGTAGCATTAGATATTTTCCCACTACAAATGATTTTTTATCTTAAATTCAAGTTTTGCTTTGTATTTTAATTTTTATATTGTATGTTAATTGAGTTTTTTATTGATGTCATTTCTATTATAACAATTTCATATCTATGAATATATTCTGGGAGAGCTTTAATTTTAGTTTCAAAGAGATCTTTTTGGGTTAAAAATTATGGGGAGGACACAGCCCACCCCAATACTATGCCTTTGCCTATTCCTCTGAGAGCTGATGTCATGTCCAGTAAAAATATATGGAATTATGTTTTCACTCATGATTATAATTTTTTAATTAATTTGTGAACTCATTTTTAACATAGTATGTACATCTGAAATTAAGAAGCTTTTACTTAATTAAAGTTTTTCTTTTTATGTGAAAATGTTATTTAATGTAAATATGGCATGTTTGGTGAATGCCTGACTAATGGCCATTATAATATAATAAATATTTTTGTTTCTTTATTTGGACATTGTAGCCTAATTTTATACTGCCTGACATGCAATGTGACTTAGAAAAGTTACTTAAACTCTTTTTTTTTTTGTATTAAAATATGATACATAGATAAATTAAAAATTAAATCAGCTACACGCTGTATCCCGCACACAGCAGGGTTCCCCACTTTCCGCCGATCTTTTGGAAGCATTGCATGTTGAGTGGTGGGACTCAACACCGCTCTTTGCCTTGATAGCAGAGCAAAGAAATGAAAATATAAATGTAAATAAATATTTCACTTTCTCGAGTGAGGATCGTGAGTGAGGTGAGTGGAGATGTGTGAGTGGAGATCGTGAGTGGGAGATCGTGAGTGAGTGAGGATCACCGCGTGTTCGGTGGCGGAACTTACGCTACGATTTTTATTACATACTGGAATTAAAACCATATTAAAACATGTTAAGCTTCATACTACTAGTATAGATTACTATAGATACTATAGATATATATTTTTCAATGGCACCAGGCGTGGGACGGTCGCGAGGCCGCGTGTGCGCAGCGGCGGGCCGCAAGGGCATGGCGGCGCCAGTACACCGGTTCGCGCCCGTCGACTGTGCGCCGCGCCGCCCTCGACCATTGCGCCACTATGGGTTATACTCTATACTAATTTATTGTGTAGATAGCTAAAAACTTATCAATTACAGCTATGACTTGTGGCTGCTGATACGAATGTGGGCTCGATTCTCCATTGTGACAGATTTTTGTGATAATTATTAGTAGCTAATTTCAATTTTTTTTTTATCTAGATATGGAATAACACTTTAAAATGTTATAAATATTATAGACTTGTTAATTTTTATACTTATTTAAATAAAAACGCCGTTGTAACGTAGTTAGTATAGTAATCGTATGGTATTAAACTCCTGACCTCTGCTAAATTCACAATTATTAGACATCATATACAAATATGCAATATATTTACTTTATTCTAATAAATCCTAAAATTACAAAAAATATTTCCAATAATTTACGTTCAAAAACATTTTAAAGGCCACCACCGATGCCGGCGGTGCATTCGACCCGACGTCAAAATGATGAATCGAGTCTCTACGTCGAAATACCTCCTGAACCGCCCCAGCCGACCATAGCAAGTCTTGCAGCGGCTCGTAGCGTGACCCCGGACACCTTGTTGAGGACCGCAGCCCTAGGGCTCCACCACTCGCCCATGATGGCGCCGCATTTGAAGTTCGGCATGCTGGTATCTTTTGCGTTGGCTACGGTTTTCTTAGCTGGTGCTAAATATTATTTTGATAGACAGGTAAGTTAATTTTATGATTTTGTTGACTTCAGGAGTGTTGTTAAAACTGATTGTTAATTAGCTCGATGACTGAAATGTGTCTGATTGACGAAAATTCTATTGCAAGGAATGTAAAGGTCTACCGATTCCCTGATAAGTCTATTTCCAGCTGGTCCAGACTCAAATTAACCGACAGTATGACTTATTGATTCACAGTGGCCTGTGGGCAGTGTGAAATGGACTTTATTTCTTTGTGAAAAGGTGTCTTTATATGTATATATCACGTTAATCGTTAATATATCTAATTAATTGTTTCTCCAGCTGGTCCGCAGTAACGGTGGTAGTTCAGAGGTAAGTGGGGAGGTGGGTGTGGTCTGTGCGGCTGTGGCCTGTGTGTGCGGGGTGGGGTGCGCCCTGTCCCTCTGTAGGAGTAGAACTCCGCCCCCACAGGCGCCCGAGCGGGTGTCGTCGACTGCTAGACGGCCGTTACCCAGGACTCCGACTCGTGTGGTTAATACGAGAGAGGTCGGTTGTTTTGTTATTTTTTTTATTTATTTATTTAAATATAATTATTAACATAAACATTCGGTTTATACTCTTATTATCTTTATTTATTTAACAGAATAAAAACAAAGTACCTAATAATTACTCATAAGTTCAAACCTAAGACTTCTCTTATTCATATTTTATTTACTTAATTTTTTTAGTCTTACTTTAATCTTGAGGGATTTTTAAAATTTAAACACTACGTCGCGCTTTACCCGACACCAGAACGAAGTAATATAAATAAGAAAATATTTTCAATATAAATATAAATAATTTCTCGAGTTCGGATCGAACCCACAACCAGTCGATTTTGCAGTACATTTCGTGCCCCTGCACCACGACTGGCCTTAAATTATAAAATATTTATAATTTATCATTAATCTTACAGACAGCAACTAATGAAACGGAAGACATATCATTAACAATACTCTCTCGTCCGGAAAGAGAGCGAGAGCCCGCGAGGGAGAACGAAAGCGAAGCTCCCCCTCCCTATCACATCGCAGTGCTCCTCCCCACGCGTGGACCCTCGCCCCCTCCACCAGCATATTCTGCACTCAGCTAGCAGAATATTTGCTCGCCAGAGCTGATTATATAGTGATAGTGAGACAAGTTATAGTGATATGGTGTCACTATATAAGTGTTTGGGGGTATAGTGGTGGACTGGACTAGACTAGTTAGTGATACAGTGTTGTGTTGTTGTGCTTGTGCAATATATGATTGTCTGTTTTTTTGGTTTTTTGTGTTAATTTAAAAAAAAATTGTTTGGTTTGGGATACTATATTTATATATGTATATACATTTTATAATTTAAAAAGTTAAAGAAGCAATCAATTGGCAAATATTATTTAATTATTTTTAGTTTAATTATTTATAAATAAGTTACACTGTAGTTCATGAATGTTGTGAGGATGAATATTAATGTGTTGTTTAAGGACCAACATCTTATTTAATAATTATAATAAATAAAAATCTGTGTGCCATATTTATTTATAGGTCAATAGATAGATTTATATATTGTAAAGGCCTAAATCACTTTCACTGTTGCATTCTATAATATTTTTTTCTTTGAGGTTCACACTGTATTCCAAAAATATTGCATTGTATATAGAGGCAACCTAGTGTTAAGACACTCTGTTTCTCAGTTTCCGCTCAATTTTCGAGAAATTGGTTGATTTACGGAACTCAACGCCGCGTTTTGTATGTTACTAGAGTGAGGAAATTAAGATTATACATTTCTAAGGAATCAAACCCACAACCATCGCGTCTACAATCAGACGCCGTGCCGCTGCACACTACAGCGTCAAATAAAATGATGTTTCCTTTTCTTAATATTTTTTACATTTTTTTTGAAACTTAGACATAATGTAGTAGTAATATTTTTGTATGGTATCGAAAACAATATAATAACATGTATGTTACAAGTTCTATATTGTAGATAATTAACATATTGTTCATTGTTAAAAGATTTTTTAATTTAATTAATATAAATAATCTGCAGGTTACTTTTTTATTTAATATATAAGCCAAAACGGCTTTTATAGATATGTATGTATGTAGCTGAGTTAAAAATATTATTTCAATGTCTTTAAATAAATTTAGAAAATAAAATGAACTGAAATGAAAATACGAATTTTAGGAAAAATGGTTCATTATTTAGATAAAATTAAATAAAAGTTTATATAAATGTTTGTAGATGAAAGAATTATTTTCATTGTAAAATGATAATAAAGTAAAGCAAATGCGATATTTGGTTTACTTTAATTTAAATAAGGTAATGTGCGGCATTAAGTTCCGCCATTCAACACGAAATTAGAAGGAGACTAGTGTCTTAACTCTTTGCCCTTTTTAAGCTCTCTGTTATACAGGTAGTTAAAAAAACTGTTCTATTGAAAATCTTTTTTAATATTAAATTATTATATATACACATTAGAGATGCTTCCTTTTGTGGTTACAATTTCAATTCCCAGTTTATTAAATCAACTAATATGGTTTGAAAAGAGAAATTGCAGTCACTATTTGTTTATATTGACTAGCAGTTGATCTTCTTTGGTATTTGTTTTATTGTTTAATTAAAAGCGTAAATTATAAGTGACCTGGAATATAAAAAAGGCATTTTCGTTATATTTTGCTTCAATAATCTATATAATATAATTTTAATAATTATAATTTTGAAAATGTAAAATTGAAAGAATTAGTGTTTCGTCCAGTGTCTAGAGTAGTATAGAAAATATGTTTTATACATGTTATTGTTTTAAAATGCCTCACATAATAACTTAATGAGAAAAAAATGGCTACAAATTTTGGTGGGAAATTTCTGTACACAATTTTTTATTTCTTTTTTATTATTATTATTTGTAATTATGTAATAAATCTATTAACATTTAAATGGTTTACAAAAAAAATTTTAAAAAGACAAAAAATATTAAAAATTAAAATAAGAGTGAGCAAGTGATATGTAATTTTATATGTTTCGAACATAATACAAAAAATTAACAATTAATATGTACATCTTACATTACATTTAGAAGGAAGGGAAGGAACAGATTGTAAAAAAATAGATCTTAAAATCTACAACTTGGTAATTATATGTAGATTAGATTATACAGTATTATGGTACCATCAAGCTGTCTTGGCCTGTGGAGGTTATACTCTTCATGTTCGTCTTATTAATGTGTTCTGTTGAAAAAAAAGCGTGAAAAAAGCGTTTTTTGGTTTTTTAAACTTACTTTATTTTGAATATAAAAATGGTCTACAAATTAACTAACATTTTCTCTGTCTCCTAATAAAAAAAACCAAATCAACCTTGCTCACTCTACTACATTTATGTTAAGTTCCTTTAATTGTATACAATTATTATGATAATATATCGATGGCTTGGTTACATTATTACTGGGAAATCATGAATATTGATACTAGCCTATATTGTACTGAGGGTAAGTTAATTTGTTTTTACATTGTAATTAGCATTAGATAATAAGTATGACAAACTTATCACTTGTTAAATTGTTTTATAAGTACCCAATTTTATTCCAAGCAAAAATATTTTACAAAAAATCAGTAGTCTGATAATATTTTTTGTTATATAATAATTACATTTGACAAAAAAGTTTCTAACACCTGATCTAAACTTTCTTAAATGTCAGATCTGTTTATGAGTGTGATGTTATGTTATGATTATGTATACTTATTTTTTAATACAAATATTATTGTATATCATTACAATTAATTTGCTTTTGTAATATAATTTCCATAATTTGTAAACAACTTTTTTTACTAAGCCATTGATATATATTTATAGAATTTGTTGATATTACACATTCAACAATTCATTGTATTCATCAAAATGTCAGTAAAAAATTAACGATACATTTTTTTATATAAGACTATTGTTTTTGATCTCATAATAGTTGCTTTAAATTAGGATAATTAATATTATTATTAAACATAAAATAATGTATGTGTGTATGGGTCTAAATTCATACAAAGACCCATTATAACATGAGTTTAGTGAAATTAATGTTAATTATGTCTAGTCAGACATTTTATATTGCAGATTTTTTTATCTGTATCTGTATGAAAATAAATTTTCTTTTCTTTGAATTTTCTTGCCTATGGGTCGATTTCAATGGGTCCAGCCATGATACGTTTAGAAGCGAGTTTTCGTTTCATTATTAGAATAGTAGAAAAATATATGTTTACCTGTAAGAGAGAGGAGAGTGAGAATTTGCTATCTCTTTCTAATATTTTTTTTTAGGTACGGCAATAATCTGCAATATATTATGTGGGTGTTAGTAAATACTGAATCTGATGTATTAATTTGGTGTTTGTTATTTATTTATTTTTAGTTATTTTTGTATGTACCTTTATAGAAGGGGCTGCGTTCGTCTTTGTAACCGACGCTTTGAGTAAACTTATTATAACTGTCTTTCTTTTATTTATTTAAAAAATTTGGTAACAAAAACCTTATTTTAATTTTTAACTTGTCTTGTGTGTATTGAAATATTAATTAATACTGGATTTCAAATAAAACTTTATTATAGTTTTGATTAAGAATTTCAAAAGCATTTTAAATACTTGAAACTTACATAAAATATACTAATAGTGATATAAGAACATTCAAACACACTAAAGTGATCTAATTTATCTTTTTTATCTTAAAAAATAACAGTTTTGATCTTTTTTGACTATTTTTTTTTAAACTTATACAAAGTAGCGAGAATCTAGTGTAACGAAAAATATCTTAAATTCCTTTGACTTTCTTTTTATTTAAAATCATATTAAGATTAGACCACTTCACCAAAAACCATTAAATAAAACACCAAGAACACAAAAATCAAAGTCCAAAGCTCATATTTTAATTTAATCATCATTAACATTTAAGTACAATTTAAAATAGTGATATTATAAAATAAATAAAATATTCCAATCAATTAATCAATCTACCTACATTATGCTACACACAAATAGTGCATGAGAAATAAAACTTATAATTAATATAGAATGTCGATCATTTGGTATTTCGCACATAAAATATATTTTCTTATAAACATTTATTTTATTGATGTTGTTATAAATGAAAAAAAAAATGGCAAATAGTTAAAAGACATTAATGTAGTTAATTTTATTGGTTCAGGGAAAACTTTCGTAATAATAAGTACAATCCTTTAATGAATAAATATTTTGTTATATTTTTAACATACATTTACAAAATATTTTTCATTTAGAATATATGGAATGTGTGCCAATACAATAACACTTTTTATACATATAAAACAATTTCATTTTCAATATAACTATTATGATTGATCTAATTTGGACATGCCTTATATTTTATATATAAAAAAAATAACAGCTAATGCTAAATAGTCATATTTAAAGATGTCTGAAAAGCTTGTAATCTTTTTTCTTTTTTAAGAAATCAAAATAAAGGAATTTACTAAGGTATTAAAAACAGTACATCATTTTTTTTTATAAGTGTGGGGAAGATAATAATGTCGATGACAATGTAAAAAATATGAAGAAAGGCAGTATAAAATAAAATAATTTATATACACATATTTAAGTAAAAATAATTATTGTTAAATAATACAGGCACGTCCATTTTTTATTATTTATTTATAATATAAATAATCATATGACTAGGGTGTCCATAAAAGCTTTGTAAAGCGCTTCACATCATAAGATATGTTATAATTAAACTAAAATATTAAGAACATTTATTAACAATATTCAGTTATATATTTTTTTAAATTATAAAATGTAAAGTTTTTATTTAAAAATCATAAGAATGAAAAATTTTTTTCAACATTTTTAAACAATTTTAAAAACGAATTTTCAAGTAAAATGGATATATTAGATTTATTTTGTTACGATAGATTTTGGGAGATGTAAACAATAAATACGTAATATATATAATGCTCTAATTAATCTTTGTTCAAAGAAATTACAAAATTTCTTTTATTTAAGTCCTTTTGTAAATATAACTTTTTAAAAAAAACCTCTCATTTTACTGACAATATTTTTTTGTTTAAAACATTGATATACCATAAATAAAGAGCAAAAAATTAATTAATTTAATTAACCTACACAATTACAAACTATACAAAGCATGCTTATAAAAATGTTTATTATCGTTCAAATTAATTTATATTGTTTATTTTTTATCTGTTATATAAGATAAAGATAATAAAAACAAATTTGTAGTCCAATAAAAATGTAGTGCCAATTTGTTTTGTGGTAAAATATTACATAAAATATATAAAGACGATACAAAGCTCTTAAATTTTGATAATATATATATATATATATATATATATATATCGATGAAAATATATCATGAAAAAAATATATCCTTTGGTTTCACTGATTTATAAATAATAAAATTATTAATATATTAATAATTAAAATCTCTATCCCATGGATTTATGATTTATTACGTTCAAAATGTTCCAATTTAAAAAAATATTTTAATTTGAACAATAATAATTTTTTTTAGTATATTTATTATATAACAGCTGTCATGAAAGCGATCGTAAGAGATATTGGGTCACACAATATACAGAAGAGACATTCAAAGAAATTTTTTGTTAAAATATTATCCCACTTAAGTAATCGTTAAGTACAATTTTCTTATTAAAAAATTAATTTTATTCTTAGCTTCACGCTGTATTCCTTATATAACATGGTAGACAGAGGGTTAAGGCACTCCGTTCCCCACTTTTCGCCGAATTCTGGAGGCATTGCGTGTTGATTGGCGGTGCTCATCGCCACATTTTGTTCCAGAACAAATGATAATGAGTATCAAGGCAAAGAAATGAAAATGGGAATCGAGCCCCCAAGCTATCACGTTTACAGTCACTGCAATGTTAACTGTACGCTTGTGCCCCTGCGTCATGACTGGCCTCAAAATTCCAATTTTCTTATAAATGATATTTATCAAAATTTATGACCACAATATTTAAAAAAAAAAGCCAAATAAATACTATTAACCATAGACAGCCAATCGTTTTTTTAATCATACTACCAAAAATTTTATTTATCTATAATTTTAAAATTATTACAGATATGTTCAATAGACAAAATAATATAAAAAACAAAAAAAAGTATATTAAAAATAAACTACATAAAAATTATGAAAAAACGTTCAATATATAATATGAATAAAGAAAATCTCAGAAATAAAAATGTCTAGACATTTATTGTATAAATAAAGCAATAGTTAAAATATAACATAAAAAGATTTTTTTATTTAACCATTAAAAAAATATATTGCATTATTATAATAAGCCACCACATGATTTCATTCAAACACTAAATAAATTATACACAACACAGATTTTTCATTACATCAAGTATAATTTCAGACAAGTGTGACCCAATAGTAATGTAAACAGAAAACAACGACGAGGCAATTGTCTAATATAATTATACATAAAGCTATGTTTAAAAAATCATACCCGCTGTATTTCGAAGAGTTTTACGTCTGTATCGTACCATATAGGGGGGTCCACATTACTGAAACATTAAAAAAAAAAAACAATTAAAAAGATGACATTTTACTAAGATTCTAAAGTAATTATCACCTATTAGGAATATTACAATATTTATTACGTAATACAGATGGAACAGCGGCTAAATATTTTTAATGTTTCTTCCTTCCAATTGATGTAGAGTTTAGAACTTTTATATTACATTTTACAATGTTATTCTTTGTTTACATTTTTAAAGTGTTATTCCACAATTAGAAAAGAAAAACATTTATTAAGAAAACGTATAAAACTTTTGAACGTACGAGTGAGATTTGAACCCGCGCCTTGGGCAGTTTCCATGAGACGTGGGTTCAAATCCCCAATGTTTTAATAAGTAATAACAATATTTTAATGAAACTCTTTTACCGAATTAATCGCGTATATCTATGTATATTTAGTATTACACCTTTCTGGAAACTCAGTCTACTGCTACTACCGCGTCGCATACATTTTTGAAAACCCAACGTTTTGAAAAATGTATGCGACTGATCCGGATCTCTAGTCCAGAAAAATTCAAAACCCACATACCGTAAATAAATAACGCCCCACATATAAGTCCTGAACCAGGTGGCTGTTCCGGCATTGGCCTGGTACTTTCTGATGAGGATGGGATGAGGCACCGGTAGAAGGCCCACGAGGGTACCATGTTGGAGGAAACGTAGGATCTCTGATTCATCTGTTAGTCCTCTGCAAAATTGTGTGCAGCTTTAATAAACTGTTATAGTTTATTAATTATAAATTTATTGCTCAATACTAAGCACACATGTTTCAATTAAATTATTTACACAATTTTCTATACAATAAATAGAAACGGCTGAGAGATCTGTGATATCGGAATAGAAGATTTCACATTCTACAATGTGTCGGATGGCGGAACTCAGCGATGAGCGCTTTGAATACCAGAGCTGAACACTGGGTGTGGAGGGTGGAACTCAAAGCCTTAGTTTATCTAGGAAATTCAAATAATTCACTCCCATTGAATAAGAAATTAAAATACAAAATACAAGTTTACAGACAGACTGCAATAAATAATTATGTGGTCTATATAACTATATATATATAATAAAATAGTAACAGATCGGTGTCTGTACATGTGATATGTCACAAAATCTACTATTGGGGTCATTTATCAATAATAGAGTTACTTTTAAATTTTTAATCTCTGATACGACTAAACTGATTTAAATGTGGTTTTCGTTTCCCATAAATGTTTAGTCCTTGTTTTAATCAAATTGGTTCATAAAAAATGTTATATGAATATGAAACATTTTCTTCGACAAAATTATAACAAAATAAATAAATGTTTCATTAAATCGGCTGAAATTTTAGTAATTAAAAAGATAAAAGATATATTAACCGTAAGAAATTCATATTAATTAATAAACAAAGTTTAAGCGGGCGAAGCAGTCGCTAGTTAATAAATCATTGTGATGTCCAGGCCAGCTAAATTGCTAATACAAGATGCAATGCCACTCACTTATCAATACATATCTTCTCCACCTGCGGCACTAGGACCTGCAGTAGCCTCATGATGGTCTGCAGCGGCAGCCTCGCCCTCCAGCTCGACACCCACTCGCTGCTTGGACGCCAGCCTTCTTCCTCGACTTTGTCACCTTTGGGGAGGCGTTTAACGCCGAGATCCTCTTCGGGTATGACGCGGATTGTATCTTTCTATGAAAATAATTGTTTTTATTTCTTGTGGTTGAAAATTGCATAGATTTATAACATAGTGGGTTAAGGCTTTATATCTGATGCGTGTTGTGCTATTTATAGCAAAAACACGAAAAATTAAGTAAACAAATTAAAATATCTCTTAGTAACTTGATAATTGAATATGTTTAAGTAAAAAGTAAAGTGAATATGTTAAAGTAAAAATGTGTCAAGCTTTTCGGATATCAGATATATCTGTATTTTATTAATGTAGGTTCAATGTTTTTTTCTTCAGCTTTACAGAACTCAACACCACATCAAAACCAGCAAACGACAATAATTCATTCCCCCCATCGTAAATCGAACCCACATGCACCACAATATTTCATACCACATATACCGCAAAAGATGAGCAGTAAAACACAACAATAGGCGAATCTAATCGCCGTATTTTGTCACACTGGAGTGGCGGGGCTAAAGAAATAAGTAATGTCTCTTTAATGGGACTCGAACTGACTACCACCCCAATACTTAATAACACAATTAAAGCATATAGTACATATTGAGTTGTACATGGTTATCGGAACGATTCCAACCCGGGGGAATGAAATATGAAATATTTTAATTATCTTGCTCTGGCAGCGAGGCAAAAGCAAAGCCAAGTAAAATTAAGTTTTGATAAATAAATATATACCTGTGTGACAGTGTGCGTAGTGGACTCGTTGCTATGATCATTTCTATCCGAATTGCAGTCTTCTCCGTCACCGTCTCTCCGTGGCAGTAGTTGTTCTCTGGCTGGCGGGTGAGCTGACTCCTTTTCCGTCATAGTAGCTATTGCTTTGATTGAAAAAAAAGATTGTCATATAATTAAAAATATATATATATCAAAATTAAGACATTCCATTGTACATTATGAATTTTTAGAAAGAATACGCCCCCGCACGATATATGCTAAGTATAGATAAAGGAAGTCAGATAAGTGTGACCACTGCCAGTGATCGCATTGGCATGTAATGTGACTAAATAAAAGAATTAAAAGATTAAAAAAAACTATGTAAGTTTTAATAATTACCAGGTGTGTCAGGTAGCGTGGCATTTAGAGTTCCAGGTTCCGCAGGTTGAGCTGGTCGCGAACCCTCCATGGGTGCCTCCGCTACGGACTCCGTACTACGGGACCTTTGGGAAGAATATAATTACTATATCCATATATATAAATAACATATTTATTAAAATGTATGACTTTGTATTATTCATTGTTCACTTCCACACAATCGGGGATTCGCCAGTGAACTGAACACGACTTCGATCTACAATGTATACACTCAGTTTAAAGGTTCTTAGAGATCTTAGAATAGTAACAATTTCATATATATGAGTCATCTTATCCCAACTTTCCACCACCATTTGCCACTTTGAGCAAAGGTGGCCCGGCCCTACAATAGTATTTTAAATTAATCGTTTTTTAATACTACGCTGCCACTGTAATTAATTAGTTTAAACATTATAAAAACAAAATATTAAATATTTGATTTATTCAACATTTTCCGCCTTAATCGAGAGATTGAGTACACTATGTCAAAGAAGTGAGATGAAAATTTTTCAGTTCATTCTTTATCAAAATAAAAATCAACAAATTCTTCTTCTATCCACTAGGTCTAAGTTCTCTATGGAAGACAGATATCAAACTTTATCTAAGAAAAGACAGAAGGAGAGGCATGGGAAAACAAAATGTCTCGACAATATAATCCCTATTTACCCTGCTAATTGCGAGATAAAGCGTGATAAACAACCTAGGCAAAACCACTGCAGTGGAAAGTGCGCAGATACACTACGCTTTCCCATCCTATCCTGCAAAATGCGGGATAACGCCTAAAAACCCGTAATCGTACCTAGGTAAAGCCTTGGCTCCGAGCGCAGGCGCGGCGGTGGCGCGCGCGATGGCGGTGTGCTCGTGCGGCAGGTTGGCGAGGCTGTGGAACACGGCGCGCTTCCGGATAATAGTGTACACCAGGTTAGAGTTGCCTGGAGGCATGACACAACATGTTTAAGTTAGTTAAACTGAGCTTTGTGTTTGTGTGTGTGACAAGCAGAGCTGGAAAAATAACTCGCAAAACAAACAACACTAAAAAATATATATAATTTTCTACCCTAGATACATCGATATAATTTTCATCGAGTTTGAAGTATCCTTTGTTCAGTGGGTGTGTAATAATAAATAATAATATAGTTTGTTTGTTATATTATCAATGGCACAAAATGTGACTGTAAACGCGACTGGTTGTGAGTTCAATTCTTACTCAAAGAAATGAAATATTTATTTAAATTTATATTTTCATTTCTTCATTCTGGTGTCGAGACAAAAAGTAAGGCGTTGAGTTTCGCCACTCAACGCGCAATGTGCTTAGAATTCGATGGAAAGTGGGGAACGAAGTGAGAACAAGAACTCACACACAAGCAAGAACTCCTATTGTATACAATATTGTTTATTGCACTGAAATAGATAAGAAAAAAATATTAAGTGTACTTACCATCAAACTGATACTGTATCATGTTATTAAACATCTCCAACAAAAAGAACACCAGGTGATGATGATGAGGTCTGGAGAACAAGAACCACGGTGTGCCGAACGCCTCGAGCAGATGGAGGAGTTTTGTGGACGCCACCATTGAGAGCGTTTTCAGGTAAGGGGATACTGGTGGGACAAGACTGGTTATAGTTGTATTTGTTGGCATAAAGCAGAGTAGGCTCTGCCTACTCTGCTTTATGCTGTAAATAAAATTAATAAATGTTGAGATGCTAGTGTTGAGATACTCTGCTTTCGGAAATCGAGGAAATGAGTGGCGGAACTCAATGCTGTGTTTTTTCTCTTTCCAGACGGGGGTAATTAATAGAAGAACGACACAATATGGTTGTCATGAGGTCTGAAGAATACGAAGTGGAGGACTTCAGTTTAGGCACTCAGATCTCCTCTTTGAAAATTTGTGTGTCGAGTCACGATACTCAACTCATGTTTTTCAAGTAGTGAAAGAAGTATAGAATTAAAATATTATAATTCCCTGAGTGGGAATCAAATCCACTATCACCGCGTTTATTGTCGTTGTTCAACTGCGCCACGATGACTTCAATTTTTAAATGCATATATTCTTATCTTAAATAGAATAAGCCAATATATTAAATTCCTACACTTTGCAAGTGAGCTGGTTTAATGACACAAAAATAACATTTTTGTCTCTTTAAATGGACTTTACTGCTGTTGACCTGGACCGGTCTTGACAGCATCACCAGAAAAACTTCCACAAAGAGACTCACCATTAACCAATATAGTCAACAAGCAATCAAACAGTGGCTGCAACCGCTGGTGTCCAGTGGTCACTATCTTGTGGAACACGACCACTAGCAGGTCGGCGTGGGTTCCCGTAAACACCGGTATGTCCATAGGCACTGTAGCCGTGTAGGGCTTATTTAGACGTACACCGAAGTTCCTTTCCCCGGATAGTAAGAGGAGAATGAACACGCCTATGTGCATGAGGCCTACTCGAGCTGTATTAAAAAATAGGTAATTTAGTAAATAATATAAATGAGAGACAGATATGTCAGTCTTCAACCTCCAGTTTACTAGGCAATATGTTCAATTTGGGGAAAAGCGGAGAATTGAGAGTTTTAACATTACTTCTCTATGCCCACCCTGATATAATACTGAAAAATATATGGAGCGAAATAAATAACTGTATATACGTATTTAAATATAAATTTTAGATGGGGTATATGTGCATACTAACATAATATAAAATTGAAAATCAAATGACTGTTACGTTTTCTTTTAAACTGAAATAAAACTATGAAATATTTGAACAAAAAATAATATATACTGACATTGATCTGCGCGTGAGTCGTTCAGGTGGTACAAAATTGGTACCAAAACTTCTAGAACGTCGCTACTTTTCAGTACATAATACATAAATTTCTGAAATATAAAATTTAAATATAATATAACTTAACATCTAAAAGTAGCCAATTAAAACACTATTGAATGAAAAATACTAGTTAATGAAAGAAATGCCGAAGTTAATAATTTTAATATTAATGATTACTATATTTATTCTTTCTAAAATACTTTTCATTATCAATTAATATCACAATAATCGTAGGTTCAATTACAAATTAGAATTAACATTTTTCATGACAAAATGGAACAAATAACCTTCTACTACGTTTTGTTTAACTACAAAGCAAAATGCCTAAAGTTACAGTACCCATATGTATATATTATAATAGAAAAAATAAACAATCTCAATAGGACTAACTTTATTATAATCACACATCTTCCAGAATAACACCAAGAGTTCCTGATGTAGAGCCACTTTTTTGCTCGAATTAGGCAAGTAGGTCTGCTGCAGAGGATTATTTAAGAGACGCGTCACTCCACGGAGAGCGAAGTGGAAGTCCTCATCACGGTGTATGCGGGAGAGATAGTTGATGAAGAGATTATCTGGGAGACGCTGAAGGAAGTAGAGAATATCTTTAGATACTTTACCATAAACAGTACACCTTAATTATTAATAGTTTCATTACAACTATCACATATTCTATATTCCTAGATTTATTTTATTTACGTTAATCCATACCTCATCCGAATCTTGATTTATGACGTTACTAGTATCATGGTCTAATGTTACAATAAGAACTTGTAAGGCCACCTGTAAAAGAAATATATAAATTTTAATGTATAATACTTCTTTTGTATACTCCAATATTTTCGGTACAAATAATCGACATAATAAATCTTTAAGGCCAAAATAAAATACGATTCGATACGACGAAATCATATTTATCATTTACAAAATACAAAGAAATGTATCTATTTACAAATTGAAACTTTTATAACATGCAAAATTAATTACCACATCTTAAATTACAAATTAAACAAAATAAATCTACACTTACCTCAACCAAAGGCTCTAAAGTATCCGAGAACAACAAATGGTTGTACGGTAGTCCTAGACCTACTGGGTCGTACGAGCACACCGTGTTTAACAGCGACGTGAACAAAGGCAGGGCGTGACGGTTATCTGGACTTGTTAGATATCTGTGAGAAAAGTTATATAATTTTGTTATAATGTAACAATTTGTTTAATAAAGAACAAAATTTTTATGTAAGTACTAGATTACACATGCGGTTTTGCTGTGTTTGTACGAGTCCCTAGGCAAACTATTATAAGGGGAAAAATTGAAATATCTTTTATTGCTGTTTTAAATTACCAATAAGAGCAGTTTGCGATTACTTATAGGTTTAAAAACAGCATGAATAATTGTTCATTTTATAATTTGAAAAAAAAAATCATTAAAATTACACTTCTAAGTAGTTTAGAAGAACGATAAAAACATTGTGAGTTTATGCTTTCGATACTAGGAACCATCGCTATATCGATCCCATACATGTTCCAAGCATGGGAGGTAACTCTCACCATTAATACAGCGGGACACACAATACCGTGTATAGCCTAAATGACTTGATTACGAAATAAAACTACACAAAACACTTAAATTTATACTTAAAATAGACCTCAAATACTTACGCAATCCACTTATTATGATGTGTGGCGGCCATAGTGGCCGGTTTGTATATAGTTTCGCTGAAACACGTTAACAAAAGTCTTAACAACTCAGCCCTGGCGGCCTCATGTTGGGCGCTGCGGGGAGGGCTGCGTGCGAAGCCCACGCCTCCCGCCCAGATATACTCGCAGCTGTCCAGGGACGATAGTTCTTCTGCACGTTCCTGACATATTGAGAATTATGGGATTGTGTGTAGTGATGTTTTTTGATAATGATTATAATAATTTGTAAAATATACATTATATTATTTCGGAATATTGCAATCTATCATGTTACATCATCTAAACAGACCGGAAAGTTTCTATCCAAATAAATTTAAAGCAACTACGCCATAACATGAATGGGTTATTTTAATATATGCGTATCTATTTTTAGCGATCTATGTATACAATTTATATGTGATGCCCGAATATATTGGAAACAAACAGTTTCTTTGAGAGGATACTTCAACGTGTTCTTGACGTAGAGAGAATTTTGGCTTGTGGAGAATTAGTTCTCTGTCCATATCATCCAGATCATCCAGCAGATCTATCGCAACCTTACATATATAAGAATATTAATTTCTACTTACTGGTCCTGATCTCTTCGTGCTCACTACCGTGAAATCTGGGCAGAATAAGAGGTCCTGTAAAGAAAATATATTTGTTGTTGTAAGATACACAACATTTAAATTTAATTAAATACAAAAGTTATAAATTAAAGGGATTTGCACTTTTTTGCTTTCTTATTTTTAATATTAAAAACTTCAAATACCTACATTATATAGATTTCTCCACATAATCGTGGATATATCATAAACTACTGAACCAAGTATCTGATGTAAATTGAAAAGGATCCTTTTCTCAACATGGCTTGTTTTCGATTCAATTTAGCACACATGCTTAGAACATTAAATAAATGTTCTTATTTAATCCTTATACAATTCTAATAATACACATACACGTCAGACATTTTTTTTATTTAGGAAATATACATATTTTGGCTATTTAGAATCAAAATAATTATTAAGAACCTAGTGTTAAGACACTCGATTCCACACTTCTTCTTGCACGAATTCTGCAGACAATGCGGTTTGAGTGGCACCCTCAACGCCGCGCTTTATCTCGACAGCAGAGCGAAGAAATGGAAATATAAACTTAAATAAATATTTCACTTCCTTCCGAGAACCCAAAACCGTCGCGTTACAGTCACACCCTTGTGCCGCTGTGCCACGACGGCCTGTATTAAAACAGTTAATAAAATAACAAACAATTGTATAACACTTACACAAATAGCATTAATAAGTGACTGTGCAAGTGGAACTGACTCATTTTCACCAGACGCAGGTAATGACGACCAGAAGAAACTATGCCATTCAGGTTCTTCCAGCATGTAGGGTAGCACGCGGGTTAGTAGACGTGCGCAGTTTAACGCTGAAAGTTTTTTTAAAAATATTAATGCATATAAACTTTATTTTTACTTAATATACTCTGTTGAAGCCAGACCAGGCGAAAGCGCGCATGTAATCGCAATAAGTTGCGTAAATTTTGTGTGGAGAACACTAAATTCCACTGTACTAATACTTTTATATATTTCTAAATATTTGCCCAGTGATTATGCCCAATATTCAGTATTTCACTGAAAACATACAAAAAAATAATAATTAATAATTTAAATATAAAAGTTTATATGTATGGAGTATGGATGTATGTTCCACTTTCATACAAAAATTACTGAACATACTTAGTTGTAACTTTACAAAGAGATAATGTATACATTAGAATGACACATTATATGTATATTATATGTATATTACTATAATATACATTATATGTATATTAGGTTTTGTATAATATGGCAATAATTTTAAGCAGGCTAGTACTGCGAGACATAAATATTTTTTCAAATGAATTTGAAATCTAGAGAACATCTATGATCTGATAAACTTTGCATATTTAAAAAAATTATGTACATAAACAAAAAACCAAAACACTAAATAAAAAAATACACATACTATAAAAATATGTACAGTCAAAAAACAAATGAAATAAAAAAATAAACTTATAATTGTGATTGTAGTTCTCAATAATAAAAAAAAAGGTAAACCAGGATAAAAGACCATTGTATGTGAGAATGATATGGTGATTTTTTTGGTTCCTGGTGTATTTCACATGAAATTTTAAAAAGTATATTTTTGATTAATACTTCTGTAGTAGTTTAATTTATAATATGTTTTTTTTTAAATTAATAATTTTATTTTTTTATCATTTATTTATCTTGTCTATAGCATATAAATGTATGTATATTCTATCATTGCAATCTCTAGCTAATATTAAAAAAAACTTCACTGAGTCATAGTTAACAAGTTTCCTGCACATTAATATATACTATCTTTATTATAATGATAAAATATATATTTTTAACCCTGTTCTTAAATTGCTCCCAACTCTGTGATTGATCTTAATGTTATTCACTACTTACTGTTTCAATTCAAGGCACTATTAAAGTAGAAATATTTTGTCTGTAAGAGCAAGTTTGGCATTGAGTTATAATAATTTATTCCCACCAAGTGGGTACCAAAACCCAAAACTATTACGTCCGCTGGATCATGTTCCACTGTGTCATGCTGATATGTTTTGTTTCTATAGTTATAAGATATTACAATATATATTATCATCAAGCTATAATCTTACTGTTTTCGACATAATTGTAATGGTTTATAATATTTATAATGTAAGATATTAAACCAAACAAATAAAAAGCATAATTACAAACACTTAGAGATATTTAAATATGTCACAAGTCTGATCTATAATCAATGTACCTGTTTGTTGTTCCCGTTGTGTTCTACAGCTGCTATCGACTATTTTCACCAGCTTCTCTACAGCCTTGTATACAAGAGTGGCCAAATTGTTTGGTGACTCTTCCCGTAACGCACGGATCTCCGCTCCGGGAACCAATGCGAACACATCTTGTACGTTTGTCACGCTTTCTGACCAGAATTGGTCCCAAAAACTTTCATCAGCTGCGTCAATAGGCTGAAATAAATATATCCAATCAATAATACTATCACATTCAAAAATTGCGTAGGCATCTCAATGATTTTTTACCTGAGATTTAGATGTTAATTGAACGACAGCCTTTCTAAAATTTAATTTTGTATCAGCGTTACCCATTTCTGTTATTATATTTATTTAAAAAACAATAAATTCATTTCCAACATACGTCCACACAAAACAAAAGGAAAATGACAATTGACATGTTGGAAGTTGACAGTTCTTAGGATTAGTACATACATACATATAATAAATTTACTATAAAATAATTAAAATAATAATTAAAAAATTTTTTGTCATCGGTATTGTTAAGCATTATTCTTAATTTGAATCTTCAGTTCCTCGAGTGTTAAGTTTTTTTAAGTTCACGTTGTATCTGAATATTGCCGGGTCATTCGTTGAGAATGTAGGAATAGGGAGGACCAGATGGTCCGTGCTCACCTCAGAAGCAAAAATTTTTATTTCTCTTAATAATCTGAAGAAATAATCAATAATAATAAACACACATATAATTTAGAATTGTCCACAAAAAAGCCGCATTAAAATCGTGTTATAAATAAAGTCAGCCGACAACCAATTTACACTATTTTCACTTTCACTATTATAAAGCAAAATAGAAATTATTGAGTTCTCTTACTTGACTGAAAGTTTAAAATGAGTAGATAATATCCCCCCCAAATATACCCCGCGATCGACTGGGGCCCCCTAGTTCCTGCCAGATTACCAAATGATAACCGATATTTAGATATCCTATTTTTTTATAGTTAGTAACTATATAAAAATAAATTAAAAACCTTGTTTGTCTAATTTCTTTATTATAATGAAATAGAGTTTTCTCAAGGTCCATGATGATCCCATGATCTTAATGTTTATGTCTTTAACATAAAACAGATATTTTTGTAATACGTGTATACTGGCATTAAATTACGAAGCGATATACAGCAATGAATAAAAACAGTTTTTGACGTGAGCAACATCATATCTTAAAGTTTTTCCGTAAATAGCAACACTTACATTTTATTGTCAGCTTGTCTATGCGATTTTTAAGCGGAAAAATGGCTGCTGCTAATCTTGCGCGAAGTGTTTTCAACGGATTATTACGAAAATCCGTAACGTATCACGCACCAGTTGTGTGCAGATTGTCTACTGTAGCCTTACATCAAAAATATAACACAGTAAAAGCCATTACTAGGACTTGTAATATCCAGCACAAAAATGGGGTAATACTTATTTTCATCAATAATCCTTATTTTATTTTCTTTATCACAAGTCCGGTGATAATTTCACTCAGATATTAATAAGTTATGATTACATTTTGAATAGACTTATATTTAGGAATTTATGTTATCTTTAATAACATAACCTTATTTTTGTTATTGCATAACGAGAGTATAGTTGTAAATGTAATGTTTAGGATGTTTTACCGTGCACCAGACAGTACGCCACCGGTCCCGTGCACAAAGTAACCAAGGAGCAGATCGCTGATCGGGTCGTTAAAGTGTGCAAGGCTTACGACAAACTGGTATCAACTCAGGTACATTTATTTGTTTCAATTGTTTCAGAATCAAAAAATCGCTGTTCGCAACTACAGTGGCGGCCCTCCACTTTCGCTTGATCTAGTTAAGAGTAGAGTCATTCTAGTCCTCCAACTGTATGATAAAATTAACCCAGAAAAGGTAGAATAATTTTTGAATTGCTAAAAATGTGTGATTTGTTTCAGTCTTTCTTTATCTAACATACTTGAATTTTTATATCTAGATAGGGATCCAATATTTCATGTAATACTCATACTTATTTCATTGTTATATTTCATGCGAAAAGCCAAACCATGTCCAATTTAAAATTTACAAACAATGTGTTAATCACATATTACATACTAAGTAGCACTTTAATAATTTATATATAATCATATTTTATTTCAGCTTTCACTTGACTCCCACTTTGTACAAGACCTGGGACTAGATTCATTAGACCATGTGGAAATAATCATGGCCATGGAAGATGAATTTGGATTTGAAATACCTGATGCTGATGCAGAAAGGCTTCTTAGACCCAAAGATATTGTACAATACATAGCTGACAAAGAAGATGTATTTGAATAAACTTAATATCAATACAATCTCTGTTATTTTAGACCAATGCTATAAAATCATAAATAAACCTTTTTGTGGCTGGTTGTTCTACAATATTGAGCTTAGATTAGAAAACAGGTTTATTTTCATTATCTCTTTATGTATAAATAAAATAGTTGAACATCTTAAGCTGTACTATGATGTACAAAGTGTAAATTGTGTTTATTAATTATATGGCTGTTAGAATAGATCATTTGTTTTTAATTTGATCTCTGTAACCTGTTAAGTGATAATAAAATGGGAATTTCAAATGTGTTTATTGATAAATTTGGCTTACCAGTCTCACTCCATTTTCCTCCAATATTCAAGTTGTTGTAAAATGGCAACAAACAATATATCTTTATATTAACTATTGCATTATTTGCACCAGCTCCTCTCACCAGAACTACTTAAGGATCTAGTTGTAGATTGTATTGTTTGATGATTCAAAAGTGATTGCAAATGTCTATTTGTAAAAGATTTCTAGAATTTGTGGATGATGATGATGATTTTTCTTTTTAGGTAAATAAACATTGAGGCTATTAAATGTTTTAGTGGTAAAACACTTCTTTCACTAGACAGGAAAATATATATATTTCAAGAATGGATATGCCTGCTTGTGCTCAGCATTCGTACCTACAAAATTCAGACACTGACTAGCATATATAGATTTACAAATGTCAAGCCAACTGCATAGCCCAATATTTTACGTACATAACAAAACAATGGATAGTAAGAAAGACCATTTTTACACAATAATGTGATTGTTGACACAGATGTGGGATCACTTCCCGTTTAGGGCAATGAATTACTTTTTATTTCCAACCCACTCACCCCCAAAGCAATATATTTTTTATAGAGATCAGCAATATCTTTGGGCAGTAAGTGAAGAACAATATATTACTATATACTCGTAATAGGTTTTGACTACCCCGTTATTTTAGGAATAACATAAAAGAAAACTATTTACGAATATTATTTTTTATTTTATACAAGTGACGAAAGATGAGATGAAACACCTTCCATCCAAAGTAAATGTAATACTTTAAGCATAAGAAACATCAATATTTACACTAAGCTCAACATTTGTTCTCACATTTCTTACTAAACAACGAAAAAATTTTTATATTTTACATAAAATATTTACAGATATTGTATCAACTATTATAAAAAAAATACATTTACAATATTAAAATAATTTAAAAACCAGAAAAGATCTCTTTCAAAACAAACAGCCTCATAATATAGATTTTGTGTCAAAAGTTTCGTCAAAAACAGTTCATTTTTTTTAATTAATTTCTAATATTCGAAAATGTTGTAAAAATAAATCATACTAATGAGAAATATGTTTGGATTTAAATCTAATGGTTTAACGTGAGCCGGTTTTGCTACTGTATTTGTACATTGAAAATCATCACCCATTGTAAGTTGTAGTTTTATTTAAAGAAAAAATGTTAAATTATAAAAGAAAACAAAGAATTAATTTGATAATTAACACTTGAGTTATCTCATATTATTATTTTTTAACAATATTGATGAATTTGAGAGGTTTTTTTCGAATGGACTTTATCACTGTTGACTTTGACTGGTCTAGACAGCGTCACCGGACGGGGAATTTGAGTGACTAAGTAACCAACAGATTTTTAACTATAATACAAAATAAAAACATTTAAAAATATAAAAATTTTGTTAATTTTATAAACAAAAACTCGTAACACTTATCATGAATTTAAATAACAACTTTTACTGTGGGTGGATGACATTAAATACATAATATAAACTATTTTCCTAAGGATTTTATTAAGTAACCGGAAATCTGGATTATAGACAAAAAATACATTGAATAAATTGAAAATTAATAAAAATTAAATGAAAACTTATATATAGGAACTTCTTATCAATATAACTTTTATGTACTAAAAAAAATATTTAATAGTTTTAATTTATATTTTAACAGATGGTTTATAACAAGAAAGAAAGCTAATGGTCATATAATCCAAAGTCTAGTTATCTCAATACTGATATAATTGTTCTCTTACTGATGAAAAGTGTCTTTAGTTGACAACACCTTCCTCTTAAAATGTGAGGAGTAGGAAGTTGAAATTTTAAAAGGTAAAAAAGTTTTAATTATCACCACTAAATGATGGTAGCATTCAAAACGTATTGCTCGCGCTCAGCCTTGCACGACAGCAAATAAATTAGGCGAGAAAGACAGAGAGCAAAAAATTGAGAGAAAGAGAGAACAAGAAACATGCAGGCAGACGACAGCGGTTATTTATCGCACCATTTAGATAGGCGGTTTTTCCGCTTTTTTGTGGGATTGTGGGTTCGATTCTCACTCAGGACAAAATTGATTCATCATTGTGGTATGTTTTACTAGTGCAGTGTTAAGTAACAGTACTCAGATTACAAGCAGTCTTGAATCCCGTGGAAATCAGGGTGAAACTAGAAATAAATTATTTTATATTAATTACAGATATATATATATATATAAATACATAAAAATACAAAAATATTTTTGTTAACATATTATTTGTGCAAACAAAGTCAACCATTACACATGTTGGCAACAAGTAACAAAAAGCAAGATTTAGAAAAATTTATTTACATATAACTATTAAAACTTTTTGAATTATCTATATAGAATTTCTGGCTGTCAAAATCAGGAATATTATAATGAAAAGAAAAATCCTTATAAATTATACTTGCTGCTATCATGCTGTAAGCAACATATTATAACCCATACTAACAAAGTGTTACATTAATAGTTTTCTCTATTATAACACAACACTACACAATCTATTTACACTAAAATAATAAAAATAAATAGTTATTTAGTGTCACTGACAGTCATTGATTCAGATTCACTGGAATTACCCACTGATTCTAATCAGTTTGGCTTTACGCTATCTGTACCTATTGGTTCTCGCCCGAGAAGCTGAACGTAGCCTTCTCCCAGCATTGGGATCGACCCTGGCCACTCTCACAATAGGCTGCAATAACAACCCTTGTAAAGCTCTCTTCTTTTTCTTTTTCTCCTCATCACCCTCAGATGATGAACGCTTATCATCTTTCTCATCACTTTTTGTAGGAGACTTTTCACTAACTTCTTTTTCGTGTACTACAACTTTTAAGTCCAGTTGTAATTGTTCTTCATTCATTTCCATCACCTCTTTTGAAGGTTGGACAGGATAAAGAGATTCACAAATTTGCAGCTCAGTCAGAGTTTTGTCTTCTTTCTCATTTTCTGACACTGTCTGATCACTCACAGTGTCTTGAGTGGTGTCATCGTCTGGTTCCATAGATGATCTGTCAAGACTACTGTCCTTTTGTTCCACACTACTGGTTCTCGAGGTTTTCTTTGATTTCCTTTTGTTTGGCCAACCCGTTTTATTCTTCTTTTTGAATTTGCCTCGCCTTCCTCTCGTGCGAGTGGACTCTTGGTTGATTTCATTCCTTATTATATCACAACTTTCACACTCAGAGACCAGGCTTGACACATCAGGTAAAGTTTTAGCCGTTATATCCATTTCATCACAAATGAAATCATCTGCAATATCATAGTCGGTGGGTTCTTCAAACACTTCTGATAGAAACTGCTGTAATCTTTCTGAGGCTTCCTGAGTTTCGGATAGTACAGATTCAATTTTTATATTGCTATGAGTGTCACTAATGGTATCTTCTGAAGCTGTAGATTTTGTATCGTCATGTTTCCTCCTTTGTAGAAGGCCAGCGGAACCAAGAATTGCTAGAGTAGAAGCATGTTCTCTGGGTGACTTCCTTGGATGTCCTTCTAAGGCTATGAGGGTTGTAGTCCTCTTCTGTTTGCGTATCCTCTTTTTCTTCATGCCTCGGGTGCCATAGGACCTCGAAGGTCCTGGCTTCTCCTCTCTTTTCACTAGATCACTTAGTGGGCAGCAATTAGGCTTGAGTGGTGGTAACTGACCAATTTCATATGGTAACTTTGGTGACTTAGAATACAGTTCTATAACAAAAACATTATCTATTAATATAGTTATAGTTTTTATGTTTTATTTAATTATTAAAAAAATATATTTTAATAGAAAAAATCATATAAAAAAGGAACTTATTAGAAAATATTTCCTATTTTAAAAATAAGCAAAATTACCAAAATACTGAGGCACATTCTTCGTAACAAGTTTATCCTGGTCCTGCCGTTTGAAAGTTTCAAACCAGGGTTCACTATGAGGAACAGATTCAAACGCAAACTCCAACTGTTCCACCGCTGGTGTATACTTCAACTTGCCATCTTCCCACTTCATACATCTTTCTGAAACTTCCCTTAGAGGGCTTACTTCTGGTTCAATTTTTCCAGGACTTTGTTCTTTGGCAGGTTCTACAGTTTTCTCTTTTAATTTACAAGTTTCAGATGTAGGGGCTTTAGAAGTTCTTCTTGTTCTTTTGGCTACTGGTGGCACCCTTCGTTTTCCTTTTCTCTTATCTTCTGGCCAGCTTTCTTCTTCTGAGGATTCTTCTTTCAAGGCCAATGGTCGAGCTAATCTTTGTCTTTCTATAGGCGGTGGTGGTTTAGGGGGTGTCTTTTTCCTAGATTTCAACATATCTTCTTTTTTTTCGTCATCTGATGAAGTAGAACTATTCGAACTGGCTCGCTTAGGAAACATGAACTGTTCAGCTTCATCACTCAACACCGACAACTCAGACCGCCTGATTTTCCTAAATTTAACAACCAAAGGCTTAGTTCCATTGACTGTTGGTGGAGACTCTTTCTTTTTTACGGCAAAACCTCCACTGGACCTCAATTTTGTACTAACTCCCACCACCTTATAATACTGACGATCTTCTGACATTTGAGAATCACTCGTTCTTTTAATACATCTCTTTCTCTTCTTATCTTCTTCTAACCTGCCATTACGTTTGGGGCTTGCATTACCATTAATATTATCAGGGGACTGTGATTTCTTAGTTTTAGTTTTAGGTTCAGTATCACCATTACATAATTTTCGTAGAGATCTACGTTCACCGTTAACTGGAGTGGCTTTATCTAGGAATGTGGTGACATCTGCTCCTGAGGTTATCAAAGAGTCCAAGGCTAGGAAGTTTGTATGGTCTCTGACAAAGGCCAGATGGTGTGGTGACCGCCTGTGGAGGGCTGCGTCTATGTAGTCTGCATTACACATTTCACAATAACCTCCTCGCTGTTCTTTGTCATCTTTCTCTTTTATACGTGGACGACTTTTTCTAGTCATTCTGTAACAAGGTATACATCATTTAAATATAAAGAAATTTAAATATTTGGGATCAGAATAATATCATAAGAATCTCCAATAAAAGTTTTAAATTGTTATTATTTATGTCTTATTAATTAAGACTAAATATATGACCCTAGTTATTGGAAAAAATCTAAATTATAAGAAAATAATACTTACTTTTGTATATTATTATTTGACGGAATTGCGTTAATTGAGTTCTCTGGGTTTTCTTTTTTCTCTTTCTTCTCTTTAGGCTGGTCAGGTTCTAGCGATATGTGAGGCCACTCATCAAATTCTTTAAAAACCGGCCGACATAATCTAAAAAATAATAATAGATTAGAATAATAATAGAGTTGATAATCATTGATCAGAATAAACTTTGCTTAAGTTATATATCAAACAAAAGAAACTAAATGAAAATTGGTTCATCCATTTGGGAGCTACAATGCCACTGACCAACCTACTGATAAACAGACACTCCAAACTTATAACACCTTCCTGTCTTCGACAAGAGTATAATAAAATAAAGAAAAATCAAATAAAAACAATCAAATTTAGAAAACTTCTATATATAATATAATATAATACATACTTGTCTAAAAATTCAATCTTGATAAAATGTTTAGTGAATAGGTTGATATGCGCTTTACGCTGGGCTGTGAAGAATGTGTCATACAGTTTGTCCAATAGACTTATAGCCTGAAATATTAACAAATATAACAATAAACATATTATATTAAGAAAATATTTATAAAACCTCTACTAAAAATTAGTAATTCAAATGAATTGAGTTAATAACACCCATCCAATTTAATAATTTTGTATTTGTATACAAAACAGCTCAGCATGGAGTTTTACAACTCTACAGTCTTAGAAGTTGAGCAATGTGTAAAGAAGAGTGTTTTAACACTAGATTCCTTCTGCGTACCCTATATATTATGGACACAGACTGAAACAACAAATGAAATTATATATCATTAATGCAATTACTAATTGCATTAATTATATATACATTTCTCAAATTACTTTCATCATTTTAAATTTTTTGTTCTACCTTTTGGACAGTGAGGTGAACATAGTTTTGCGGCTGAGATAGCCGCTGCAGCATGGCATCGGCGCGCGCGCGGCCCTCACGCCGCGCACATCGCGCCTCCGCGCCAACAATGTGCGTCACACGTGATGTTAGGAATATTTCCTCTCTCTAAAATAAATATAAATATTATTACTATTGAGGCCAGTTGTAGTGCAGGGAAACAAGTGTGAGTGAGAACACGCCAGATTGTAGGTTCTATTCCCTTTGGAGGAAAATTAAATATTTAATGTTTTCATTACTCACTCTGGTAACAAGATAAAGCATTGATTTCCACCACCCCATGTCTCCAAAATTCAGTGGAAAGTGGGAAAACAGGGTGACCAGAGTGCCTTTTCATTAGATTCTCAGATACCTTCTGCCCTGAAAGAGGTGGAAGAGGGCAGAGGGTATCTGAGAACCTTCCACCACATGTGCTCCTCTGAACATTGGGTGGATGTGAAATAGTGAATAAATTATTTAAGTTCCTTGAATTCAATCAAATTGAATTTAAATATACTCATTTTCTAAGTGGTAATCAGCTCCATGAAAGCTTAGCCTACACCCTATTTAGAAGTAGTAAAATTGCTTTACATAATTTATAATTCATGCCATTCTTATTTGATATAATGATAAAGTTGTTGTTGTTATGATTTATAAAGCATATAAGATGCATTATTATCATTTAATATACATTAAAATTATTTTTGTTTTATGAAAGTGGAATAAATTTTGTAAAGTTGCTAATGAAAATAGTTTACAAAAATTCATCTAGTGAAATGAAAAAAAAATCATATAACACACTTGGTTAATTAAATACAAAATAATTTCAATATAAAGCATTGTTTATTAATTACATAAAAGTATATTCATAATAAGATTGGTAAAAGTTGTTTACCCGAAATTAAATCAACTAAAAAAATAATACTAAACTAAAAATAAAACTAAAGACTAAAATGTTGCCAGTGCAAGAAAATCATAATTACTAAAAACATATTTTTTTTTAAAATATGCTAATTTTAAGTGGCAACTCTAATTAGAAATGTCATGTCATACAACATTTAAAATAATTTAATCAACAGACAGGGACATTGTGAAAGTCAGCAGAATGTGTTTGTTGCTTGACCTAAAACTAAAAGAGTAGCAGTTTTGCAATTGTGATCGTTTGTAACTTGAATGCTGATGCCAGCAATTAGTTCAAAGGTAGAATATAGTTTCATGTAACACATTTACTGGGAAGTGTATAAAAGCTGCGTGCGTAAACGCGTTTCGTCGACACGGTACAAATGAAGTAACCGTGCATTCGAGTTTCTTTGATATACAGTCGGCATCGATGCCGGGACGAGCTCGCGCCCTACGGTACGCGCCAACCGTCCCGCGCAAAAAAATAACACTCCCAAGCAATGTACACACAATAATCATCCATAAAGCTAACATCTTAAGAATGACATCGCCTTGGCGTTACTAAAGTAATATCAACTGTCAAAAATTAAGCATACACACGCGTAGGCCAAAGAAAACTACATTTGAAACGGCTTTTAAATGGGTGTAATGCAACGCGGTGCTCGGCCTCGGCACGATGCATTTTGCGCTGCGACGGCGGCTCTAACGCTGCCATACAAAAGATGACCTAAAATCGAACGCTAGCTACGCGCGCAAGTAGCTACCCAGAACAAGTCACTTTTAAACTGTTTTCTAAACAATCCTGACTCGATCGATGTGTCAGCCAGCACGTGTAGGTATGCTACCGCATATATACTTACACAAAAGCGGTCCGCGAGGCCCCCGCGCACCGCTTATCACAAAAATAAGTAACTATATACTAGTCACAGAGACGGCCACTTCGTCACTACTAAAAAATCCTCCAATCACAATATAAACTATAAATGTCAATGAACACGATTGCACACTGTACGTCTAAAGTGTTTAAGAAACAATTCTTATATTTTAATTTATAATTTACACACATTTACTAAATAAATTCGTAAAAGTAACAACAAACACAAATCTGTCATACAAGATGGAGATATTTTGCGTTAGTTTATGTTTCGTCCGCGGGCGGCGCTGCCGTAGCGTGGAAGGGGAACGGCTTGTTATTGGATAGCGCGGGGAAAACGTTCCGTTCTATGTTTTTTCAAAGTGAACATTAAAGAATAATAAAAATATTCAATATAAGAAAGTTGTTCGATATTATAACAATTATTTGTTGTATATTCATTAAATAAATCAAAATATTAATAATAAAAGCACTCTATCTTGAAAACTAAAGTCAATTTTATCAGATATTTTAAACCACGTCTATAAAAGAATACCTAAAACGAAACGAATATAATGCGACCAATTCGAAAACGTGCTATAAATATAAATTTTGACATGTCTCTGACCTACCGTCACGAGTTTGTCGTTTTATATTGTTATATATAACCACAAAACTGCATAGAAACGTCTTACAAGTTATTTTGCAAAATAGAAAACTTTTGGCGGCAAATATGTGTACTTGTACTCACCAGGCCCATGTCTTGTAATCTTCGCGAAATCGATCTGGACAATGTGGGATCTTGAATATCCAAGTAGAAACAGAAGTTTTTTCTGACTGAAAATTTATGCTTACGTTAGTATTTTTTTTATATCATGTAACAATAATTTACGTAAACATCGCTACGTACTTTTATTATATTTCTCTTGCAGCTGTAAATTTGGAACCATCATGTCACAAACTAGATAAAACTGCACAATTTATAGTATAATACATTTATCAATTTCCACTACACTAATGAACTTGTGAAAATTATTGACATAGCACATTTCTTGTACGATAAAAAACTTTGAGTCTTCACTGCCATTGGGTCAAAAATTACATTTAAAGTAATCCTAAATTAAATAATATTACGTTTTGACCCCTGGAAGACAAATGTCAGTGACAGCTGAGATCTATAGACAATAACACACGTTTATCAACGATCTATGGTCGTCAATCGATGTGGCAATCGATATTTTACAATTTTTAATTATCTGTGGCAAATATTAATTGTTGGTGATTATTGTATTTAATCTTAATATTATTACAGGTGATTAATTAAATGAATTTTAATGTTATGAAATTATTACAATATGTGTATTATTTTTTCAAATTTTAAATGTCAAATATAATCTTTTTACAGTTATTTAAAGTATATGACGAAACTCAATCGATTGTTGTAACCAACAAAAAGTTTCCATAATAATCATATTCATTCAGTGTATAAAGTTTTCCAACTGTAATAGTTAGAATAACATTAACAAAACTACTCTACGCATTTTTGTAAGCCGCAACATGGCCTGGCTAGGTATATAGCGGGCGTCGGGCAGTACATGCCGTCTATATACGTATTTTATCGATTACTCACGTCGTATTATATGTATTGAAATGGATGGATGTATGTACATAGGCAGTAGGTAGGATAGTCCGCGCACGGCCCGTTTATTGCGCTACTGTATTTAGGTCATTGAAATGTTGATATAAAGCGTTTAAATCAATGTTATATAACGCTGTTATAAATGTAACTCTTCAAATGTTGGCGCTCAGATGGTGATTTTTCGATTTTTTTTTATGGTTACAAATAATCAATATTTTTCATAGGCGCGATAAAGTGTGTAAGCCATTTAGTCCAGTCTAAATGGGAAAAAACTCCCTATGATATAATTACGAATATGCCCCCTATATGCGATTTGTACCCACAATAACCGTTGTGATATTCACATTTGCGCTACAACGGCGTTAATACACAAGTAAAAGTATACAGAAAGAGTATATAAGATGTATTTTGCTCGATATTTTCTACGATAAACGAAACGATCAATTCTCATTCGTCTGAATTGAATAGAAATGTCAGTCAATTAAGCCGTTAACTGAACCGGTGGAGGGAATTAGGTACAAATAAGGAAGCAATAATTAAAACAGAAACAAAGAAAGCTCAATATTGAAAACGGCTATCTTCGTTAATGTTATAAAGGGGAAAAATATACTTTTTGTGTAAATTGTAATTGTAATTACTTATGATGGATAAGCTCAAAAACGTAGTTTAATTAAGAAGAAATAAATACAATACGAAAAAAAACCATAAATAAGAAGAAAATCTATTATATGAAATATAATATAATAAAGAAAATATTTTATATGAAATTTTTTCGTTGTCAGTTGTGATTAATATTCATGATATATAAAATAATGCATTTGGAATTCTACATATTCTGTATATAAAACGTCATATTATATGGTATAAGATACTTATGTTAATATAGCCTGATAAGAAAAAGTAAAATGACATTTGGCTCTAGTACTGAACTCAGTGTTTCTATAATTATCCGCGGAATTCGGAGAAATGTTATACTAAGCACTTTCACAGCAGGTTTTCTGTCTTGCTATAACTGTAAAAGGCATCGCTGTAATGTAGTTTATACTTTTAGAATCAAAATAATACTGATCTATTATTTTGATTCTATCAAACATTATATTTTCTAGTATTCAATTTAGTAGTATTTAATATAAAAAAATGAAGCCGTCGTGGCTCTGTGGCACAAGCGTGTGACGGTAACGGGACGTCGCTGAATTTGATTCCCGCTCGAAATCAAAAATATGAATTTCCTTGCTCTTGTAACAAATTAAGCCGCTCCGATGAGTATCGCTCAACACGCAAGGCCTTTAAAATGGTGGTTAGTTCTATAGTGCAACAGTTAGAGAGCTCTATAAAAAAAATGTTTTGAAATTACATTACATAGCAAAAAATATATTCTTTAATATAATTTTTTCATTATTGAGTTCGTTTGTAGATTAACGAATCAATAACAACTGTAAAAACGATTGTCTAAATAAAGGGACTATAAACGCAGTGATTGTGTGTCCATATCTACCTACTAAAAGAATTAATTATTTTATTATTTAGATAATGGAGAACAGAGGGTCCTGCAACTAAGTTCTTCCATTTTCCACCTATGCTGCTCTCTGCATAAATGACTGAAAAAAAATTGTTTTTGCATTCTAAAAAATATATTGTAATATTTTTATACACATTCTTTATGTTAACCATGCGAATGACATTTACAGCTCGCTGGTCTCCAATATATTTCTCATATCGTAATACAGTGTAATATGATGCATATACTCCTAGAATAGATGGAATATGTGTGTACAAACATCGAGACCGCTCTTCAGATATAGTAACAGACGCGCCACTTCCTATCGTACCATCTTGATCGAAGCTTACGCAATTCTACTAATGTTATTATTTATATACTAGTAGTGTTCCGTTTGCGACTTCATCCGCATGATCACTTATATAATAAACATGTATTATATATTTGAGGTCAGTCGTGGCGCAGGGGCACATATACAAATATTTACATTTCTTCGCTCTGGTAACGAGGCAAAGCGCAGCGTTGAGTTCCGCCACTCAACACAGTAATGTTTCCAGAATTCCGCGGAAAGTGAGGAATGAAAGTGTCTTTACGGGATGTAGTGTCTCAAAAGCTAGGTTCCCGGATTCCTCTGTATGCTCTGCTATGAGCAAGATACGGTGTAAATTTAAAAAAATACATATAATTTGTTACTTAGAAAGATCTAAGAGTACGTCAGTGGGAAGTGACTTTTGTTTTATTCTAATAATAATTTTCTTTAATTTGAAGATATTTTGTGTTGAGTGAACTAGACAACGTAATTACTAACTTAAGAACTGATGTATTTCAAGTATAAGTATAATAAGAATTTTTCAATTGTAAATAAAACTTAGAACAATCCCTAGAACAATTAAAGATTTTTACTATGATCATTAACTGTCGTTAGCGACTGTACAATTTAGATAAAAGACAAAATAAATTTTACCTCAACATTGATACCTTATATGCGACTTTACTTTTCATTGGAGACGACAAAATATGCGTTTTAAAATTTACATAATTATTCTACGTATAATTGTTTATGTAAATATAGTATATTTATTTCAGCATCTATGAATAAGTCATGTGTATATAAATATAAAGAATCGATATTACAACTCAGTTGCATTCTATTGAGTAGTGCCAAGAATGTTTCATGAACGCCACCGTCACTTGTTATTTTGAAAGTTTTTCGAAAGATGGCGCTTATTATGAATTCAACAAATAAATGCTTTCTCATATATCAAGCTATGCACAACAAAATCGTGTACCGTTGTTTCTCACCATGTATGCTTAGATCTTTGAAACGACAACAGATTTTGATGTGGTTTTGATAGAAAGTGGTTCAAGAGGAAGGTTTATCCACCCAAGATATATAACATCCAGTAGTAGTAGTCAAATTCTTTTATTTTTCAGGACTCTGATGTAATGTCGTAAATAATTACATTTATTCGTAGAGGGATACTGCCTAATCTGCTGCACGGGAAATAGCGTAAAAGTTTTTTCAACTACAATATCATTCAAATTGTCATTATTAATTTAATAAAAATAAATTATTGCTAAATATGCTTTAGAATCAGGATAAATAAAACACGTATGCCCACTTAAGATATACTTATAATTAACTATTAAATTATTTAGCATTATAAATATACATTACATAAGAGACATTTTGTAGAAAAATCTTTTACAAAGGAAATCGTTCATATGCATTTATTTATATTACATGAATGTGAACGTAACTACAGAGATTATAAAAATATAAGAGCGGGAGTTACACGAGAGGGACAGAATTATTTACATTTTTTGTACAAAACGTAATATTTGAAAAAAAGTACAATTTATTTTACAAACAGTTAAAGAAGAATATGTTCATAGACAACTCAATAATATAAAACATTTGTCATAGAAACTTATTAAACTTAGCAAAGAATAAAAAGGCTTTTGGTCATAAACTAATGAGATTGTGGCATTTAATACCAAATTTAGATGACCAAGCGTATAAATGATTTTCTTTTATTAAACTTGATTCTTAAATACTTGATAGGTGGACGATTTATAAAACAATTCAAACGCAACTACAAGAAGTTTCCGCCAATATAAAAATAATGTAAAGATATCATTTGCATCTTGTTACCGTGATTTACAATAAGATACACACATCTTAATATAGTAAAAACTGTCTTTTTGCCATTAAAATAGGTATTATGCTATATATCGTTTCTATGTAAGTATATATATTTATATTGTCATGAGTGAATGTGTAACTCCACACATTTGAGATGGGAATGGAAATGAAATTAAATTTCATTTTTTTATATTTTTTATAATGTGGTTACATGAAACCTAAACTCACTATTTCAGTCTCAAATTCGACTCACAGCATAGTCTATACCAACACATTTAAATATCTGTACATTCAGTGGTTAATTATCGTGATTATCTTTATTTTCACCGTTCGTTTCGCCATTAAGAATGGTTGGTACTGGTGGCTTTATAGGTGGAGCTGGTATCACCTGAAAAAAAAAAAAACTATTATAAGCAATTCCCGACATTTTTGACATATGACAGTTATGTCAATTTATAAGATAAGTATATTTACAATATATTTAAAAAAAAGCATATGTTGTAATTATATATAAATATTGATATAAAAATAATTGTTTATAACTAAAAATAAATAAAGAAGAATATGTCTATAGAAAACACACCACAAATGAATGCTCCCAAAATATTGCACAGATACATATAATTTTTTTAAATTAATTAATTGATTTAATTTCATACTTATATACTTTTAATATTTTCTAATAAGAAAATAGACAAACATTTCTAAGGCTTACTATATTTTTAAAATTTTTATTTTATTGATAAGATTTAGAATTAACCAATCATAGATTTAATTTTGTCACGAAAAGCTTCGTTATCTAATTATTGTTACAAATAATGGTCTTTAAAGTAAAATCTATATTCAAAAGCACAATGTAATTAAAACAATGATTTTAATAATATTTTAATATCAATTGTCCACTTAAAATTTATAAATATGGTGGAAATCTAATAAAAAGAATAATGTGTTGCCATATAGATTATACATTGTTATTATAAGAATAAATACAAACTATAGAGAGTTTATACAAAAAAAAATGTCACTAACTTCTTTATTCTAATGTCCCACAACCAACACACCACCACCACTAAATAAGACAGTGACTTAGCTGGAAATTTTGAAAAATATCCCCCGTCTTCATTTCAAACTATTCTTATCATGCTATGAAATTTTCTATATTAACATTAATAATGGCTATTTTGTCAGCATGTCGCTTATAAGAGTTAAAATAAAAAAAATATATATTTTAAGAAGTTTTATTTTTCTTTATAGGACGATATTAGATACTTTATGTACTAAGTATGCGATAATAACATTGACCCTTACACACAACTGCCGTAAAAAGGCAATATATTTAAGTTTTACAAAAATTAATAATTTATAACTATCATCCAAATTTTAATAACCAATATTTTCTGTGTTTAATTACTATTAATAAAGCAATAATTCAAGCGTAAAGCAACATGGTGACAAAATATTAATATGAGGATTTGCGTACGTCTGTGCCAGATGTGTTGTCACCTTCGTCCTGTTTGGAAAGTGAAGGATTTAAAAAAAAATTAAGAAAAAGAAATACAAGATGGTGGTGCTTTGAAAATTAATAGTTAATTAATAGTTAAAATTACAACTACATACTTTTTGTAAAGTTTTTAAAGCTGACATATTTTTGTTACTCTTTTTGTTCTTTATTTTAATACATAATTATGAAAATTATTCAAAATTGTAACTGTTATTATATTTTTTTCATTAATTATGGACACATACACGGTTAACCAATACTATTAAAAAAACAATTATGTAATAACATAGAATACATTCATTTTAGCGCACTGAAATATTATTCATTTATTTAGTTATTAATAGACGTGATTTATTTAAAAATTAATAAACGTATGTATCTAAGGTTAGTTACTTTAACATTTGTGCAAGTGTAACTGCGAATAGCGAGGGGATAGGAGAGCGAGAAAATGAAAATATTTTATTCGATCGAGTAAGAATCAAATCCATAAACGTCGTGTTTACAATAGCACGCGTGTGGCCGCTGTTCCAAAACAGCCTCTATACAAAATATATCCAAGTCTCCATAAAAAAAAATAATCATTTTGTATCCACTTAATGTCATCTATAATTTTATTTTTTTTTATTTTTCAGCTTCACGCTGTATCCCGCACACAGTATAGGGTAGGCAGAGGGAACCTCGGTGTTAAGACACTCCGTTCCCCACTTTCTGCCGAATTCCGGAGGCATTGCGTGTTGAGTGGCAGAACTCAACCCCACGCTTTGCCTCGACACCAGAGCGAAGAAAAATGTAAGTATAAACGTAAATAAATATTTCACTTCCTCGAGTGGGAATCGAACCCACAACCCCTGGTGCCACTGCGCCACGACGGCGCAAAATTAAATACTAGTATATATTATTAAATTATGTCAAAAAAATACGTCTATGAAATTAGGCTCTTTGTAGATCATGATAAATTTTTTTTTTTTTATATATAGTTAGGTTTATAACTGATTATATAGTTTTAAAACTATTTTTAATTGAGGTACAGTCTTGTGCAAAATAGTATGCTAATTGTAATCGTCATTACTAACTTTACTCTTTGAGGGTGTCAGACAGAGAAAGACAATATATATCTTATCTAAGGTTGTGGGTTCGATTCCCAATCGGTGAAATGAATTATTAAATATTTTTATTTCCTTGCTCAACACAAAGAGGAAAAGACAAAAGCGCAGCAGTCACCGATCTTCCACTCCATTCTTCCACTCGACACGCAAAATCTAGAAAATTTTGCGGATGTATGTCTGTCTAGGTACCCACTGCCGACCCGTGAAAATGAAAAAATACCCTGCACTTACCGCAGGCTTCGGGCGATGAGTATCAACTGCGTCAACAGATAGTTTTATATGTTCCTCACGACATCCGTAAGCCACTGGTGTCAATTTTATCACTGTGTGCAGCGGCACGTGGAGGTACGGCAGCTCTTCTGTAATATTTAAAAAAATCTGATTTATTTTTTTTAATATATAAAGCATTTAGACACTATATAAAGCTTTTGTAGGGTTAACAGATTTTAACCTGTTAAAATCGATATAATCGATATATTTCGGTACATCGATATATCGTGACATCATTAACTTTTCGTCAAATAAGTCTCCTTATTATTATTGTACGAGAGATTGAGATTGTATTGTAAATTCATGACGTGAATGTATATAATATGATTCTATGTGTTTACGAATTTGTGTGTATACACGTGTGTGAACATAATACACACAAAATGTGTATCGATACACACATGAAGTCAAAGAAGCTGCCATTTCATCACCCCCTGGAGGGACATTTCCAACATGTTGTCCTGATTCTTTGTTTTATATGTTGATAGTTTGAATTCGGCGGCAAGTTTTAACATTAGGTTTCCAGGTTCCTTTTGCATACCTTGTTACGTGCGGTTTAAACCGTGAAAAAACAACTGTATGTATGACTGAATGAGTAAAATAGAAATATGCGCCGGCCTATATTAATATGTGTGTATGTATGTATATGTACGTATAACTCCATGTATTATATGTACGCACCAGCGGACTTATCCAAGAAATAAGCCAGCAGACATCTCATGACCGCTTGATGGGACACCACCAGCACGTTGCCCTGTCTCTCCAACTCCATAATAACGGGTTCTAGTCTCGCCACCAAGTCTTCGTAGCTCTCGCCACGGGGGTATCTATAGGCGAACTTATTTGCATCACGCGCGTTGAAGTCAGAGGGATATTTCTCTTGAATTTCCGCATAGGTCATTTCTTCGCAGATGCCCTATAATACAGAATGTCTGTTATATATCTTTTGATATATTTTTCAGTTCTAGCCTTTTTCATACAAATTTTCAATAAATTAAAAAGGTGACACCGTTAAATTAATAATATTTTTTACATTTTAACACATTTTATGATCAATTATACTGTATGACATATGTTTGATTTGTTGACACAATTCTGATTAAATATAAATGTCAAGAAAAATATGGTCCAACAATAACGTTCTCCACATTTATAATGAGTACATACATACATAACCAACCGACCCAAACTTCCCACCACTTACCGCATCGATCTCATTCAACGCCTTCCACCTCTCTTGCGGCGCCTTCACGTCCTTCACGGTCTGTATGGCGCGCCGCATCCACGACGTCCACACGCGCAGTCCGGGTATGCGCTGCTGCTCTATGTAGGAGGCGAGCGCCCCCGCGTACTGCTGACCGCGGATCGACAAGGAACTGTCCCCGCCTATGCGACCGACGAGGTTGTGCATGCTTTCTCCATGCTGGGGAGATAGAAACCAAATAATTGAATATAAAAACTTAATAATTAAAACATGTAATACATACATAATTTCGCGGAAAATGGGGAATGAAGTGTCTTAGAACGAGGATACCTCTGGCTGGCTACCATGCTTTGTGCTGGGATACAGCGTGAAGCTGAAACTTTTAAAATTCCTTTTATTTTTCCACACCAAGCTTCACTCTCTAATATTCGCACATCATCATCATCAAAAAAAATAGTCTAGAAAAATATAAAATAAAATGACATTTACAGGAACAAATCTGTTCCAAGCTAAAGTTTAGATTCAAATTTTCCAACTCACCCTAGTCAAATAAATAGTTCTAGGCACAATATGTATATTCATCAAGTAATACACAATCCTACTTTGTATGTGGCCTTCGTGTTTATGAACGACCACTTTCTCCCCCGTATCATAGATCTTCATGAAGCTGCATTCGGACTCCAGGGCTTCATCTAGGGGTTCATATTTCTCTTTATAGTGCTCTATCCGTAGGAGGAAGTCGTTTAGAACGTTGTCTGTGTTTTGTATGTTTGTATAGTCCGGACTGCTCACTTTCACTTCCTTTTGGGAAAAAAAAATATTTAAAAAAATGTAAAAAATATATGTAGTATCATGTAAATTTTGTGCATATTTCCACATTTTCATATATAAATAATAAAAATATTTTATTTCACATATCATCTTGACATAATTTGCGCAGTAGAAATACTAGGCGAGAAACGACCTCACGGCCGTATGTACAATCTGACGGGAAGAACTTATAATTGTTTAGGTGGACCATGTTATCAGAAAAATTATCAACATTGTAGATTAGATATTTTTAACTAATTCATCTAACTACCATCATAAAAACAGTGTCATTCGTGTCATTTTTGCATATATTTGTTGTCTAAAAAGCTTAGAAAAATCTATGTTAAATAATTTATGTTCAATTCCAGTCGTTAATATGCGATTAAAACAATTTATTACCTAAATAAACGAGAGTCCGTAAAGGTCAAAAACAGCGATCAATCACTCACATATACCTAACATTAGTAAGTACCTAACATTAAAAAAAAAAGTAAAATATACCATAATATTCTGTTCAATGATCCGCGGGTCGTCGCAAATGGACTCCACGAAGAACAACTTGAAGCCCATTTTGTGGACAACGATGTCGCGGATCATCCGCCGTCTCTCCATCGTGGAATTGGTCGCGTCGAATACCTGGAGAAATATTATAACGATTTTAATTAAATATTTTTTTATCCACTTTCCGCTTAATTCTGGAGGCTTTGCGTGTTGGGTGGCGAATTCAAAGCCGCGCTTTGCTTCGTTACCAGAGCGGGAAAATGAAAATATGAACACACAGCTGATCTCAACTTCATGTACTTTTAAGTGTACAATATAGATTATTATATTCTATCATTAGCTATTCACACATATTAACGGCCGTCGCGGCGCAGTGGCATAAGTGTGTGACTGAAAACGCGACGGTTGTATGTTCGTTTCCCACTTGGGGGAATAAATTATTTAATATTCTCATTACCTCGTTGTGGTAACGCGAAAAAACGCGACGTTGAGTGCCGCCACTCAACATCGAACATCTCAATAAATCGTCAGAGTGTGGGTTAAAGGGTAATTTCCTTCTGCCTACCCTGCTATTTGGATACAGCGTGAAGCTGAAATTAAAAACAACAATCGCAAACCCACCGCCACTTCACCACCTTTCACCAGCCACTCGCATACGTCATGTAACGCGTCCAACGCGCACTGTTGTCTTATCGCCATTGCTTCCTTGTTATCAGCCCTGAAGAACTCGTGGCTAGTGTAGGCGGTGGTTGCGTGACGTCTGTACTCGCCTAGGTTGAATACTGGAAAAAATATATAAAGGTATATTAGTTAAGAATAATTAATCTGGCATTTATTCTATATGCCAGATACTGGAGTATCTGGCATATAGGATATAGGACTCAATGAAAAATCTAGTGTTAAGATACACTGTTACCAACATACCATCAAAATTTTGAGACATTGCATATTAAGCAGCAAAGCTCGATGCATCTACAAACTAATACAAATATAATAAAAAACTCCTTACCCCTAGTATTAATTCCTATCCAATTGAGATATCTTGAGAGTTTCTTTGAGATGTAGGTCTTGCCACGAGCAGGCAGCCCGACCATTGCAATTACATGTGGAATGTTCACATAGTTTGCTCTTTCACCTGTTAAATTCAGATTGATTATGACAAATGGTATTATTCATCAGATGATTTCTCAAATCAAGATACAAAGGGAGTTTCAATTCGAGTTATATACATTACAAAATTTTTTACTTCAATTTAACAAAAGTTAGGTTATACCTTTCTTTGCACTTTATATATATAATAACTGACCACCACCAAATTCCATATTCTCCAGCACTATGTACCTGTGTTTATGATATGGGCACAGGATCTTTCACATTTTATAGTGTAATAAAGATTTGTCTGCTTTTGGTTCCCCACAATATTTAGGTGTGCAATATAACAATATATAAATAAAAGCTTAGTTTACGTATCAATTTCGACTTGTACAATTACTTGTATCTAGAAATTTATTTTTAATAAACATTATTTATCAAAATAAAGTAACAAATAAATACCAGGTATAGTGTGATAGTAACATTTATAATTTTACCTCCAAATAAATTTTAGAATTTTAAGTATATATTTTCATCAGATTACAATTGATGATGCTGATAAAAATAGCAAATGAAACAATTACTTTAAAATGGCAATCAAGGTTATATACTTTAAGAGGAAAAGACAAAAACCATAAATTAATAGTCAAACTAGCATCTTTACAACTACTTTGTTATGGGTTAAACTAATTGTAAGCACTTCATATACCAGTAAGTGATAGGTAAATGCAAATAATCAAGGGTCAAAACATAAAGCTATCAAAACTGTTGAGTGTGTGTGAGATAAATAAAGTAGCCCAGCCAGTATCGAGTGATTAATTAGCAAGTTCATCAGAACAAATGGCTATATACTAAAAAAAGTTGTGATATTACAAAATCGTGGGATTATAAAGCTAAAGGAGGAAGAACATTATCCTTATCTATTCTAATTAAAAAAATAATAACATTGTACCATCATTTTGCTATGTCAAGATATCAGAAATATTAAAACAATGCGTTATCGCTCTAGTGACGGTTAAATCATATTAGAATACGCCTTTCTCCTTCATCACGAAAATTATACTGACCATCACCGAAAAATTGTTTATTTAGATACTTCCAACCCTCCGCGCGATTGTCCTCGGAATCCATGGTTAAATGAACGCTTTATTGTATGGCTACAAGTGTAATAATAGATTGTTATTAATGGCCCGTGTATTTTAATTATAACGATAATTATCACGACCACATAAAACGAACAGTAATTTGCAACTGGCGAATATGAATGTCATATTTCATCCATCAAATCGATAAAATGTCAAAACTGACATTGATAGTTAAATCAGTAAACGGAAAGGAGGGGAGTGTGCTCGGATACTTTTATTATGTTACTGGAAAATTATTTGTTTTATTGGTGCAAAAATATTCATATTAAAATCGTGTTTTAATTCATTAATAATTTTCAGCTGGAATAAATAAGTTTAGTTGCATTATATTTATCCTTTGTTTTATTATAAATTTTAAAAATTATATCATTCAGAATTCTGAATATTTAAAATAAATATTTTAACTTCAAAAGCAGAACTTTGAAAAGCGATATATTACTATTCATATATTGTTATATCGCGCTTAAAATATATATATATAATATTTTTTTTAAATAAACGTTTCTAATTAATGATAACGAATCTAAACCAAGTATGTCGCTTTCTTTTATTGAGTTCTTATTACATTTCCATATCAGTATAATATTTAGATAAATAAAAAACACCTAGAGAAGGTTATACCTATAGCCAGAGTAATTTGATAATTGTTTTTTTATTAAAACGGACCAATACTTGGATTTTTACTTTAACATTTAGGTACAGCAAGACACTCCGTTTTTTCCTGCCTTTTGGTTGTCGGAACTGAACGCTGCTGTTATTTTTGCCAGAGCGACAAAAAGAAAATAATTAATTCTCCCGAGACTGATGGCATTTAAAATTATTAAATACTTTTGCACTGCGCTATAACTGCGATAAATATGAAAGGTTCTAGTACCTTTACGCTAGCTAAATGAAAGATAATATAAGATGATATGTAACCTTTAACCCGCGATGTCAGCCGAAGCAGATAATGGTGAATTATTTATAAGAGTCATATTACGTCAATATCTAAATATGCAGTCTTAAGCAGTATTTATCTAGTCACAAGTTGTTAGTTTTAAAACCTACTTTGTATAATAGCTATATACTACAGGCTAAGTAGATATTCTTATATTAATTATCTACAATAATAATGTTTGTTTACATTCCATTTAATTGTTTATATTTTACACTTTGAAACATACATGTAATAATATACAGCTCGTTAGTAATTGAAATACGACTATATAAAATTATAAATGAATAGCCTGACAATGAATATTATACATATACATATATATATATATATAATATTCTTAAGTAAGTTTTGTACTTATGTAATGTGCCTCAGTAAAGTACATGAAATAAAGTAAAACTAAACAAAAAGAGGTCCGACAGTATAGATCAATGGAAAGTATCAATAAAAAAAAAATACCTGCGGCTTCGCCCGCGCCGTCATATGGAAATAACTAATAAATATAATTATATATTAACTAAAACAAGTAAATTAGAATTTATGATTAAAATTTATGTTATGTGTAATATGAATTTGAAATATATTGAATATTTTAGCATTTTTATATAATTTTAAGCGGCGCAGTGATACAGCCTATAACTGTAAACTAGTAAATTTGATAGACAAAGTGCTGTGTCGAGTTCTACTCAACGCGAAGTGTCTCGAAAATTGGGCGTAAAGTGGCGAATGAATGGTATTCTTCAATTTCCGCCCCCAACCATTGAGATTTATCTTGACATTCTTTCTTCATGCTTACCACGCATTGCAGGAGAAAACGTGAAGCAGTGGTATCCCAGATGTACGATTATACTATGTGAATTGTAGATTTGAAATTCAACCTAACCTCAAAACAAAAGTAACTCTAGGTAGGTCTCTTTCTTTATTTTTAACATATTTTTATTAGGTCGTCTTGTAACTATATAGTTATAACCTAATATTATATTACATACTTAGGTATATACCTAGGGTAATATGCTATCATCCAGCTGGTCCGATGAGAGAGAGCTTATAAGGAACCTTTCGACTTTAGTATATTATAGTTCATAAATCCGTAGAAATTCTATAGAAAATAGAAGAAAATAGCGTATTTTTTTAGTTTTGCTTTAAACTATATATATTTCTCTATAAACTATATATTGTTTTCTCATTTGTAAGGATTTTTGCTAAATTAAATTTAATTAAAAAATTGTTTGAAGTAAAGAATACTTAATAGAAGTTAAAAATAAAGGCGCTTAGTTTTTGAACAAATTCCGCGACCACCTGTTGGTTTCTACTCGAATTCATTTTAAAATTATCTTGCTTAAAACAAACGATTGAGTGAAAAATTGTTTTATTTAAATCAAACAAACAATCAATTTTAATTCGGCGGAAAATGGGGAACGGAGTGTCTTAACTATAATTTGTTTTTTGTCATTTTTAATACCAATTAAAATATTTTCATATAATATATTATTTATATTTAAGACCAGAAATAGTGTTGGCATCGTTCTATTTCCCAGTTTGGCAGCTCGCTATTGTTTATCTCTTGATCTTTACCACATGTGCCGTGAAGCTTAACGTCTGACACACTCATACATTACTATCGTATTAAAAATTTTCATAGGCAGACAGCACGCGACTTTGTTTTGTCCTTGCAAAGCACGAACAAGATAGGAACCCTCACACTGTACCCCACACACGTAGCATGGAGCTGAGTAGGCAAGCGGAAGCTGGGGACGTTGTGCAGACACTCCGTTTCCGACTTTCCGCTGAATTCTCGAGGCATTGCGTATTAGAGGCGAAACTCAACGTCGGGCATTGCCTTCTAGTGAGAGTCGAACCTACAACTATCGTGTTTACAGTCACACCGCTGTGCCACCGGGCCATGACGGCCTCAATATTCAAAACATTTTATCTAGCTTCACGCTGTATCCCTAGAGGGGAAGCCTACGAGAACCTCCCCATTTTCCGCCATTTTCAATATATACGTATAAAAATAATAAGATTTTTATAATTGAAATACAATGTTATAATTGGTACTATTATTAAATTATTATCTTTTTGATGGTAATTAGGTAATGAGACAAAAATTTCTTCCTTTTAAATTCCTATGGGAATTATGATACTTCTTACATTTATATATTTGTGATTCTTCTTACTTCGTAGGTTTAATAAGAGAAAAAAAAAGAAAGTAAAATACGTAGAGAAAATTTTCATAATTCCAAACATAGAAGTTAAATTTATCTTTTTGTTTTTAACAATATATATGTTAACAATATATATAATCGGTTTCGTAGCCGCCACAGAATGGTCTGATGTCCACCCCAGAAATTTGCCTCGAAAAATTTAAAAAACATGCAGTCCCGCCAACCTGCAGAAATTATATTTAGATACATGCCAATAATTCGAAAGAAATAAATTCGAGAAATGCAGGGTGCCAAATTTCATAATTCTATGTCAACCGGAAGTACTCTATGAACTTTGATTGACTTTTATAGTGCATACTCGTAAATACGCATTTTTTGCGATATAAACGACCATATCTTATTTTAAGTATATGTAGAAATATGACTTTTTCAGAAAATCAAGGGACCGTAGATCTGAGTATATAGTTTGAATTTCTACTTGAAATCTTTAAACGTTCTCGAGATAAAGGCCCTTGAAAGACGGACGGACAACAAAGTGATCTTATAAGGGTTCCTTTTTTTTTTAAAAAAAACTTACGAAACCCTAAAAATAAAATAATTCCTTCAAACGTAAACAATTACAAGCATTATACAAACATAACTACGAGTATATAAGACGTCACTGTCACATACATAATATGTGCGTCACGTCGCTAATTGACCTACATATTATTCATAAGTTTATATACATCTACTACATCGCGGCCTTGAGGTATATTTTTTTTTCAGTTTCACACTGTATTTCCTTTGCCTTGTTTGTGTTAGAAATTGATTGCAGTGTTCACATTTTGTTAGATCCAGGTTACGACAGCTTACGAGTGAAAAATTAATTGTGAAATGAAATATTAATTTCAATACTAGGTTACTTATGTCTGCCCTACTATGTGCTGGAGCGCAAAATGCTATGGTCTCTACATTCCTCTATCGCATCGTCATAATTCTAAAAGGATAATTAATTAACTAAATATCAAACCTAAATAAATTTCATAAGCTTCAACTAGCTTAAAGCAACAGGTGGATGTATTTCACTCGATAGTCCTACAACGTCACATCCGGTCAATATGAATGACGTCTCAATGGACGGTAAGTGCACTGAATTGGATCCGTGGGCGCTATGCTATTGTGCCAATACGGCTCTGAACAGATAAGTAGAACACTATAAACTATATATTTATTGAAATATATTAGTTGCTTTTTTAAAATATAGCTTCACGCTGTATCCCTATAGCAGGATAGGCAGCGGGAACTTTGTGTCTATGCACTCCGTTCCTTGCCCCCCACTCTATTTGTGTGTTGTGTGTCGTTAGGCTTTATCTTATTACTAAAGCGATTAAAATTATTCATTGCCCCGAATGGGTATCGAACCCGCAACTGGCGCGCTTATAGTCAGACGCTGTATCGGTATTAGAACGGGCTAGTTTTAAACATAAACATTTGCTTCAGCGGAATGTACTGTCGTCGCTGTCATTACGAATACTTATGAGTTGAGATATCCCCAGAGCGGGACAGTCAGACAGAGAGTTTTGAGTTTGACACTCACTTGAGGAAATTAATTATTTTTACGTATATAATATTAATATAATATTAATTATTACGTAAATAATTAATTAATACGTAAATACATCATTTTAGTGAACTTTAGGGTTCCGTTCCTTAAAAGGTAAAAACGAAATCTTCATAAGCCTGTGTGAGACCATGCAAGTAAAATATACCAACATTTATGCATTGATTTTGTATGAAATTCACAGCGTTGATTAACAACACATATAGACTTCCTGTAGAGTTAAGAAATTTGGCATGAAGTGAGAATTTACAATAGAAACAAAGTAAAAAATCCGAAAATAACAATTTATTGAAAACTAAAAACAAAATGAGTACAAATACCCGCTTAGGTTATATAAATTAAAAACTTACGTTTGTTTACTTAACGTTATAATAATTGTAATATGTAGTACTTTCCGTTGGCCTACGACCCTGAAATTCGTACGGAGGCCTAAGTGGGCAATTCCAACTCGCACTTAACCAGTTTTTTGCTATCATCATAACTATTGACTGGGTTATATAGATCGAGAGTAGTACGTTTAAATCTGTTACTTCGCATTTCAATGTAGAGATTAACACATTGTTTTACAAAATAAACATACCTAATATCGTTATAGCGTTTGTGACGTCACTTGTTCTGTTTATATAAACACTTCGTTGTGATCGACTCGGGAAATTAGCACCACTCTGTTAAACGTAGATAGATTGAACCGCTTTTAGTTAGTTATAAGAATCTATAGAGATTTATGTATCTTAAATACTAATATACGTTTCACAAGGATTTGTCTATGCTCCTTTTTTTTTTGTTGTAAATATATCACATTGTATTCCGCAAGAAAGAAGAAGAAATCTGGGAACCTGGGGAACCTAATGTTAATTATGGAGACAATGCGGAATCATGTTGAGTGGCTAAACTCTACGCCGCGCTTAACACGTTACCAGAGCAAGGACATGACAATATTATATATATATAATTTCCTCGAGTGGGATTCGAACCTACCATACGTCGCAATTACAGTTGCACGTTGCAATGGATTAGTTGATAGGATTTTTTTAAATCACTTTGTTTTTCTTTCCCGACGGAAGATAAGATTTCTTATACATACTTAAAATGAAATATATAAGACAATGTTCTTAGCATCGTCCGAAATGTAAGGAACGGAAATCGAACCACCACTATCAAAGTCAAATTTGAGGCGTTGCTTATTAGCTTAACTTAACTCCGAGTTAACATCTCTGAGAGTTGTTATAAATCCTATAGCACTTATTTGCATTGAGATTTATTACAGGATTAACATTTTAATGGAAAATTTTATTGACATTAATTTACAAACAGAAACTGGAGCGTAAAGTGCGTCACTGTGGAGATAATACTTGGAAAATTGAACGGCTACAATAGAGACAGTCAATGTTCAAATTATCGAGAAAATTGATATTGAAATTTATTAGAGACGATGTACGAATAAAATAACATTCATTCCAAGGTTTCGTGTGAAATACTTTTTTTCCTTTGACGTTTTAGTACATATTTTTAGAAAATAAAGTGTTAAATGATTGTATTATAGAATATTTTCATTTTACTCATATTTTTCTCTTAACATTATTTCTCTAGCTTGTTCGCTATGATTTTTACCTTATAAAAACGATAAAAAAAATCTTTTTCAACATTTAAAATTTTGTCAGTTGTTTTGTCTATCCGTCTGTTACAAGGCTGTGTCACATGAACCGTGATAGTTATACAGTTGAATTTTTTACAAAGGATGTATTTCTGTTGCCGCCATAATAATAAATAATTAAAAACGATAAAATAAATATTTGAAAGGCCTCCCACACATCTAATATAATTTTTTTTTGCTCGCTTTTATAAATATTGAACTTTCAGAACCCTTCGTGCGTGAGTGCTCCCGCTCTTGCCTCGGATCGGCTATAGGCCGGTTTCTTTAAATTACACATATATAATCCACTTCATCGCTATCGTCTGTTAAAATATATAAATATCAAGGACTCTACATATATTGCGTTCACTGTTATGTCTATCTACTAAATTATTATCATAAATTAAATGTATATTGCATTGGCTGCATTCCAATTTGTTTATTAGTCTTGCAGTAGATAAAAAATAATAAATGATTTAGTAGGTATGTATGTGAGAACCTAGTGTTTAGATACTCCGTACCTATTACACACTTCCGTTCCCCACTCTCCGCCGCTGGAAGTATTGCGTGCGTATTATTAATAGTTCAAAATTTCTTTTCCAAGATTTTTTTCTTACTTATTAATGCCACTTAAAACATAATTTACTGTAATTTATCAAAAATATATGAATATAGACTAGCTTTCTAACTAGAGACCGCCGCGGCCTTGGTCACAAGGGTGTGACTGTAAACGTGACGATAGTGGGTACGATTTCCACTTGAGGAATGAAATATTTTCATTTCTTCGTTTTAGTAAGAAGGTAAAGCGCGACATTCGTCTGAATAGGGAAAAAGACGTTAAAGACGTACTTAAAAATATTTATTACCTTGAGTGTGTGTTCTAAAGCACTTTTATAACATAGAAGATCGAAATATACTAGAAAATGAATGGATATAAATAAACTGTTGGTGTTAATTGCATATTAGACGCGAGATCTAAGCGATAAGCTTTAAGTGATCGTAAACTATTAGGTACAGACGCTTTATAGATTCTCAGGTAGGTAAGGATTAGGTATTTGGCGAAGGGTCGATTTCTACTTAAGAAATGAAATATTTAATGTTTTCTTTGTTATGAGTACGACGAAAAGAACGCCATTAAGTTCCGCCACTCAACACACAATGTCTCAAAATTCGGCAGATCGGCGTGCCTTAAAGCGAGGCTCCCTCTGCCTACCTTGCTGTGTGCGGGATACAGCGTGAAGATGAAACATATAATATAACGTATATATATATATATATATAATAGTGTAAATAAACACATTGTAATATTGTACTTCTAATATCGATAAACAATAAACTGTAATGTTCCAATAAGTAAACAAAGGCATGTATGCACTTATATGGAAATAAACAATATAATATGATTTGTTACATTCAACTTTGGCTAGCTATCAACATAATACGGCTCTTCTTGACAAATGTTAATCCAGCACAACACCAACTTTTGAATCGAAAACGAGTAGTTCGCTCAAACAAACAAACTCTTCAACTTTGTCATATACAGTTTACGTATAAAAGTACCTATATTATATATTTGTATATACATATATATATAATAATATAAAATATAGCGGTTATCGTCACGCGCGCCCCTCGTGGCAGATATCGCTCCGGAACGAGTAGAGCATATTGCATGTTTGTTTAACAGTTAAAACACGCTAGTCCAGTGTTCTGTGGGTCAAGGTAAATAGCAGTTTAAAAGAACCTGCTTTACAAGTTTCATTATAATTTATTGTTTTATATCGATGAACACCAACTGCTCGCGCGGAAAAGCTTGACTGACTGTCACGTACCGCCTGAGCCGAGTGTGCAAGCGAGAGCGAAACGATAGAGAGATAATAATGTCTCTTTTCTTTCTTTTATTTTTGAAATAAAAATAAATTTGTATACCGCCTCATTATTTGCTCACCTGAATTACTTTCGCGATCTTTTATTATTTTAAAGACAATATCCATCAACAAAATTGAAAGCCAATTCAATAAAAAAACTTATTTTGCAGCATTATTATCACAGATAATTATTTAAATTGACAAGTTTTTTTAATGAACTGCACGTAATAGTACAATGTCATATTAAATGTTTAAGGAAAGGTTGATAAAATACTATTGTGAAAACTGCATCCACATTGACGAAATGTTCTTTTATATTAATAAATTCTATAAAATAGAGAGATAGAGAGATAAAAAATAGAGTTTCTCATATATTTTCTAATATAATACAAACACTACTGATAGTGTCCAATTGCCTGGAATCTACGGCAAATATTTATCAATTTATGAATTAACAAGGTTGTTTGCTAAGAATTAGATTTACAGTTCATTTGCATATAATAGATTGTCCTTTACTCTATAGTATTGTTTCAGTTTGTAATAATATATCGATATAATGTGGCGATATATTATTATATTCATATTAATTTATGTAAGTCCTACTGTCGTATCGTTTTAATATTATCATTTACCTTATTTCTATTATTATTTTGATGCATTTAAGATGAATTTGAAATAAATCTGATGATACGATGGTAGTACATTCAAATTGTAGTAGTTAAACGTGGAACTGCCAGTATGAAATATTGAAGCTGTCGTAGCGCAAGCGTGCGACTATTAACGCGACGGTTGTGAATTCCATTTCCACTCGAAGGAAATGTTTAATATTTTCATTTGTCCGCTCCGGTAGTTGAGTTCCACCACTCAACACTCATTATCTCGAGGACAGAGAGTGTTAGCACCAGGCGCCCAGATTGTCTCGGCCTTACCTTGCTATTTGTGGGATGCAGCTAAAAAATACTTTAATATTACAAAATATATAAATTACCAATTAATTTAAGAGGTCAATTCATGTTTTAGTTTGAACAAGATAACGTTTTTTTTGGCCCAGCAACAAGCAAGCTATAATTTATAGCGAATCGTAATTTCCACGTGCTCCCATGAGTCACAGCACGCGAGTCCCACGTGATATATATAAGAGTATACTGTATGTATGTATGTATGTATGCGTCAGTGTAGTTGAAGAGTTTTTATTGTAACCTCTAAACTGGAACTTGCTATTTATATACAAACCATAACCTCACAATAAGGATCATTTGTTGTCTTTTTGTGCTACCGATACAGATTGCGATGTTTCAAATTAAAAAATGCTCTGCATATTTTTTTTTTGTTACTTTTATATAATTTTTTTATGGTCACAATAAAATCATACTTTTCCCTTATCATTTATGCTCATTGATAAGACTGGATGCTACTTAAATTCTATTCAAATATACTTGCGTCTATATAATATATTTTTTTTTTAAATTCCGACTGCATTACAACAAGGCCGTCGTGGCGCAGTGGCATAAGGGTGGCGCCCGTAAACGTGACAGTTGTGGGTTCGATTCCCACTCGAGGAAGTGAAATATTTCTTTACGTTTATACTTCCATTTTTCTTCGCTCTGGTGTCGAGGCAAAGCGCGGCGTTGAGTTCTGCCACTCAACACATTTTTATGGTTCCGTATTTTTTAAGGGAAAAAGGGACCCTTATAAGGTCATTTCGTTCCTTTTTTTTGTTTGTTGTTGGTCTGTATGTCAAGAACTTTTATTTCAGGAACGCTTACAGATATCGAATTGAAATACATACCCAGGTCTACGGGCCCAGGATTTGATAAAAAACGTATTTCTACATTTACTTAAAAAAATATATATATGGCCGTTTATATTGCAAAAAACGCTTATTTCGACACTATAAAGGGAATCAAAATTCATAGAGTATTTCCGGTTGACCTAGAAATTTGGCAACTAGTATATATAAGAAGGACTAGTTCAGCAAAAAAATAAAAAACGGTTTTCTTATTATGTTTTCAAAATAGATATAA
>JBAIZZ010000204.1:603188-644359 GCA_037355905.1 Heliconius aoede | reverse complement strand
ACTCTCCGCTTTCCACTTTATATCTGAGAAACTTTTACCAGAGAAACTGCATAATAGTGGCGGAGCTCAACATCGTACCTCATTTTCCAGTTCATAAAACAATTAATTCTTCCTAGTGAAGATCGAGTTGTTATCAGCTTTACCCTATATCCCGCAAGTAGTAGGGCAGGCCGTCGAAATCTCGAGGCGTTGCGTCTTGAATAGCGATACTCAACGTCGCGTTATGTCGCGATACTAGAGCGAATAGATAAAAAAAGTAAATATTTCATATCCTCATATATTAAGTGCCCCTGCGCCACGACTGGTCTCGAAGATCGATTGCACTAACTTAAAATAGGTATATCAACGAAAAAGCACTCCATTCTCCCACCAATTCGCAACAAGTACAAACCTAACAAAAGAATGCATCCCAGATTATATTCTACAGACGCGAGTTCAATAGAAATGATCGGACAATGCAAACAAGAGAAGGTGATCGAGTTCAAATGCTCTACGATCGACCGAAGCCGGCTAACTTAATGCGCTTAGTGTTCTGCGATCCGCTATCGTTCGTTAAGAAGATCAGTTACTGGAGCTAGCGCATGGTAGTGTGCTGCGGGTCTATAATGTTTAATTGACAGTCAATTATTTACTAATAGTAGAACGGTAGATAGTAGGAACGTAGAATGTCTCGAAAATTGGGCGGAAAGTGGAATAATCGACATGATATTCGTGAGAGAAGTATAAAATGGAACCCTCATGGGATCCATTTTCTTTTCTTTGTGTCTGTTCGTTCGTTTGTTTGATTGGCCGTCTGTCAAAACAATTTTTCTTAATATCGCGTAGCTTGATTTCCAAGTGAAATTTATATGCCAAATATTTATATATATAATCTCTTGAAGCTTTAATAATAAATAGATGTCACAGAAAAAATCATAACGTGGCAGAATCCGGCTCGCACTTGCCTTTTTACTATTGTTATTATTCAAACGCACCTGCTTCCTGATCGCTGTAAAGCGTAGTGGCCAGCACTTCCACAGGCGGCCCGGGTCCGAGGACGTTGTTGGCCCACACTCTGAACCAGTACGACGCGTTCGGCTCCAGGTGGTACACATCTATTTGCCTCTGTAATGCACGATAGTGTATTGCATTTAGAATTTATATTAACTAAATATACACAGAGCAGCGAATAAAAAAAAATGACGCAAGTAGGAATTGAATCCACATCGCGTGTTGTATACACGCAGAATGTTTAATTTTTTAATTTCTATATCGTTATCTTTTATGTAAAGCAAAGTATCCAATAAGATTAACCTAGGGGAACCTACAAGTAACAATGTTCCATGTGATTCCTGAGCCGCGACTGGCCTCATATTAATGATATTCTTAATAATGAAATACTCCAATACAAATTAATCGTGGTTATTTAAATATTACATGGATATTTAAGACTCTGCCACAAAAATAAATGCATGTATAAAAAAAAATTAAGGCTACCTGTGAAACTAGAGGTGGCGTGACATCTAAACAAACTTTTCGCAAAGGATCACGCAACATTGACAGATTTATGCGTCTGTAAACTTATTTAAGTATTACCAGTTCTAACATTTCGAATGTCACCAACTCTATGATTCATTATCAGTTATTTTTATTAATTTATATTTCTTTAACTTCAAGCTATATCGCTCACATAGAAGAGTAGGCGGGAGGAAAAACGGAGTGCCTTAACACTAGGTTCCCAGTTTCCCTAGGGATTCAAAATAAAGTAATAAACAGAGTAAGTTTGTTTACATTTATAACCAAGTTGTAATTTTTTTATCCAACATAAAAAGAGAGTACAATAATAATAAGCATAAATAATGTTAATTATAATATTATGAGGTATATATATAATTACACATCCTTACCGAATTAGGACTAATATGATTAGGACTGATGGGTTTCCAAGCCTCCAGGGTGCCGTTGACGGGTGCAGCTGACCGGTACTGCGCCGTGAAGTCCATTATGGGGTGACCGCCGTCCCCGGCCACGTTCCACAGTATGATGGCCAGGATTGTGGACGCGTGGACCGTCACGTTTACCAATGGAGGAGGTTCCGCTGCGGACAAGGAAATGGTTATGTTGAATGTCATATATCTAATGATATTTAGACCTATATAGGGAACGTAAATGTAAATAATGCAAAGTTAATGTAAATATTTCACTAAGTATATAAAAAAGATTTTTTTTAAAAAAATTACTGAAAAATTAAACCTTAAGAAATTACTTTGAAAAGATGACAAACTACCGTTTGTGTACCATGAAATATTGGGTCGCTGAAACCTTAGCGAAACGAGGTCGCGTCTTTACTGCTTAAGTTATGTTTATTATGTTTAAGATTCATTTTAATTTTTGTCTGTTTGATTTTCTTTTTGGCGATTAAAGTTCCACAATTTGAAAACTTATTAATTATTAGAGGCGCAGTGATTGATGGTCAGCGCGACGGTTGTGGAATCGATTCCCATTTGACGGAGTTAATTATTTTCACTTTTTTCATTTTCACGTTTTTAACACTCGGTTAAAGCGGGAAGTTACCATATATTATACCATTTGTTTTGTTTAGGCCATACTTTAATTTTTTACAATGTTCAGAATAAGCAATAAAATTGTTTCTACTTCTTTTTCATTTAGGGAGTTAGGGCAACAAGTCGCCGCGCAGGGCCACAACCGTGGGACGATAAGCGCGATAGGTTATGAGTTCGATTTCAGCTGAAATAAATATTTAATATTTACATTTCTTCGTTTTGATAACGAGGAAAAGCGCAACGTTGAGTTCCGGAGTGTCTTAATGGGAACGGAGTGTCTCAACACTAGGTCCTCTCTGCCAACCCTGGTAAGTATCTGTTCTGTTAACAGCATTCGATCTGATGATGACATGGTGGGCAAAGTAAACCTAGTGTCAACACATTCCGTTTAAGTCCTGAGTCACTCCACCATCAAAAGTAGGTCAAATGCGATGTAGGTATATGAAAGAACGAAAATTAGCCCAAATTTAGATATATTTCTATTATGGTTGCTCAGCAAATGAGCGGTTTGGGTGAAACTCATTAGATTATACGGCATGTGTTTTATATGAATGACCATTTAGCTCGGTATAAAAATGTAATGCGTATTTTTTATGATTTTCAGCTTCAGCTTCAGTGATATTGACCTCGCAATTGGATCTGTCTATAAACGCGAGGGTTGTCGGTTCTCACTAAGGAGAATAATAATATATAATTTATTTTCATTTCATCGCTCTGATTGATGAAGCACGGCGTTAAGGTCCACTCAATATGTAGAAAATTCGGCGAAATGTGGCGAACGGAGTGTCTTAAAAATAGGTTCCTTCTGCATATATTAATATCATTTTAATTTTCTTCTCTCCGATGTCGAGACATATCGTGGCGTTGAGTTCCGCCACTCGATACGCAATGTCTCCAGAATTCGGCGGAAACCCATTTTCCGCCGAATTCTGGAGTGTCTTGGGTTAGGCTCCCTTCGACTACTCTGCTGTGTGCGGGATAAAAAATAACCCTGGAATTTAAAATATATATCCATACGAACCTACACCCATCGTAACTTTAAAACTGCAATTTACACACATTTCAACTGATAGTCAAAAAATTTTTAGAGTAATTCAATTGAGCCAGCAGTTGTTCTGAGGCAAGCAGTAATTAAAGCTAACGAGAACGACCGCAAGATCTGCACACAAAGCGGAGAGCGACAAAATAATTAACAATGACAATGTGGCAGTCATCAAAAGTTGGGAGTCTCTTTTCAGTTTTCGTGTTACTAAAGAAGTTTGTGTAGTAATCTCTCGGATATAGTAGTAGGTAGTGAGAACCTAGTGATAAGACACTGTGTTCCTTTTCCTCCACTTTTCACTTAAATTTCGCGACAATGCATATTGAATCGCGGAACTAAACACACGACAAGCCCACCACACCGAAGAGCACGATACAGCGAACTCATTCTGTACGAATCAGAAATTTTGGCGGTAGTTTCATATAATAATAATAATAATAATTAAGTCAACTCACCAACGGATGTCAGAGTACCCGTGACCACAGTCTACTACTACATTTTATTTAACGAACATTTATTAATTTATTTCCGGGCGGTGAATAGAGAACAGAATGTCTAACTAAGAGAGGAATTAAAAACCACACTTGTACTAGCACTATAATTACACAAATACGCATTTTCCATACTGCCTTGATAGTGGTAGCCAGTTCATTATGGAACTGGGGACGGTTAACTGGGACATTTGCATCTAATAGGAAGCTAACGACGTACGGAAATTGTGAAGGAAATAGATTAACTACGACTCGTATTGGATGATTATATTTAGATGTTCAACTTTTATTTGCATATATTTTGTGTGGTAGGCTAAGAGTCATTTCGATATATCATTCTTTTCTCCAGTACAGCCAGTATAGAAATGGCACTAGATGACGAATGCCTACGGTGTAACTTTTGTAATCTCAATTAATTGTTTCTAAAGATAAGATTGAGAAGCTGCAGAAGGTTGTGACGCAGTATCTGACTATAAGCTTAACAATTTTGGTTCGATTTCCTCTCGGGGGATAGAATTATTAGATATTTGAATGCTAAATTGTGAAATTCAACGTCCAACCAAATGAGCTCTTCCGGTTTATAATATTAATATAGATTTCTAAATTTAAAAAGTAAAAATTAACACAAAACTAATAAAAAACAACTATAAATCAATCAGTCTCAAGTTTCATTCAAGTCCATAATACACCATGAAGCAGAACATTTTTACGTGGTTTTTTGTACAAGCGTGCCTTGTATTCAATGGAACTCGTTTATCTTTCTTGTCGTGTGACACACTGAGACCTTTCCTTAAAGGCTCCATGATTGCCAAGGGGCTGTAGGGGCTGTAGGGGCTGTAGGGATTGTAGATAAGACGTCTATATTAACAGCGATTTTGAGGCGAGAACTTTTTGCTCATTCCTCAGGATTACGGTTATTTTTTACTTATAACCAAGGTTGTATTATTCGAGGATTTATTTTTTACTTATGAAGCTACTAGAGGCAATTGTAGCTCAACGGCGCAATATATGACTATAAAGGCGACAGATTCGATTCCCAGTCGGACGAATACATTTGTGCGGCGTTGTACTCCGCCACTCAACCACCATGTTCTCAAAATTGGAAAATGTAAACGTAAATAGTTCTTTGAAGGAGTTCTTCGTCAAAAATTACGACGTATTACTTATGAGAACGGGAAAAACGGAGCTTCCTATAACAACTACTATATTATATAATCTATTACAATGTTTTTATCATAGTTTAATTCGCATTTCGTAGAGAAGGCGGAAAACTAAAGGCTAAGATAATTTAATTTCGTAGAATGGCGGCGCGATTGTATATATGAATACATATTACTTTTGTATGCACTGTGGCATCTCTATAGTGCTCGTGCCGTAAACAACGTGTTATTGCACATATGAGCACCATACGAGTACATACATTTGTTCATATTGTTCATTTCTCAACATTGCCCGAGAGTACAGACTACTTGTAAACATACAACTGCATATTAATTTATATCTTATATCACTTTGTGGTCTGCAAATGCTAATCAGACGAGTGATTCATATAAATTTCTTCGCTTTTGGTAATAAAACAAAGAGAGGAGTTAATTTTCGTCACTTTACACACAACGTATTGTAAATTAAGTGGAAAGTAGAGAAGAGAATGTCTTGCCACTAGATCCTTTATACTACGGGATTGTAATTACACCACCGACCACGCAGCAGCGTAGTATTTAAACAGTGTTACATATCATATATAACCGTAGACGACGAATGAAAACACAAAATACTGTACTATATTTTAAAATACACTAGTTTTTTAAATGACCTAGGATTTCTAATAAAAAAAAAACACTATGATATAATATATAAAGGTAGACAGACAGCAAGGCACCGCAGCTGTAAGTTATTCGGCCACGAGATATGTATTATTCATCTGTAAAGCTAGGGAGGGCCTCTGTGGGATATTATGAATACTTCATTAAAACCACTAATTGGCTGTTTGGATTACAGCAATGAACGTTTATAAATGAATTAATTCGTATAGAGGTAGACTCATTGAGAATTATTATGTAAAATTCGTAAAGTACGGCTATTATATTATTTAGTAGTGATGTACAGTAGTTTTTCATTTGTAGAGAGATACGAGCCGATTTTCCAATCTTGCAATGATGAGATATCGGTACTCCGATATCCCGCATAATTTTCCAGTTCTGTGTGTTGAGGGTTGTCGAGCGAGATTTGCGGGATTGGAGTGAAAGATCCACACGTCTTCTCCAGACCGCCAGAAAAGCAGCGGAAAAGCAGTTTTTAAATTTTTACTCTAAATTCTCACTTCGTTCGTTCACTTAATGTGTTAAATAGCAGACATTCAGTCTTATCAGAGACGTATCTCTTGCAATTCACATCCGGTAAAATATATCAGAACATGAAACAGCCGTGTGGTCCCGGCTTAGAATAGGATCACCCTGGTACTGTCGGTGTCGTAAGAGGCGACTAAAGTACGTGTGGTAGAGTCACGTCGCCAGTAATGGCAACACGCATGGGCAGACTCGACCGGATTTTTAATACCACCCCCGGCATCTTAAACCGGCGTGAAGTAGTGGCCCTTGCCACTGCGTTTCGCATTAGGTAATGCCGGGCGCCGGTGCCCTTCATCTTCACCTTAAAGGCTGGCAACGCACCTGTGGCTCCTCTGGTGTTGCATGGGGTCGTGGGCGGCGGTGATCACTTACCATCAGGTGTCCCGAACGCTCGTTTGCCTTGTCCTCTCCCATAAAAAAAAAAAAAAAAAAAAAATGTATCTTTAGAACATATCAAGATGGAGATTTTAATGACTATTATTCAAGAAACAGCCATTATTAGTTTGTACATTGTTTTCCTGTTGATATCACGACAAGCTCAGATAATTGTTTGTAATTATTTTATTTTAAATATATCTAATTATGCCTTTGGCTGTAATATTTGTAATAGCATGTTAAAGTACCCAAGTACTTTTAAGGCTATCGTGGTGCAAATGGATAGTTTCTGACTATAAAAGAGATGTTAATGGGTTTGATGCCGACACGGAAGTAATCCCACGTTTAGTCCCATCAGTTATACCCACGTATTTATACTGACGGATTACGGGAATATCTTAAATATCTACCATGGAATACTAGTTAGTTAAGAAGCTGTATATTCCTCATTTGATGATTAGAATTACGTAAGCCCGCAGCCTTCGTGTTAGATAATTAATTTAAAAGTTTTCTACAATTTGTAATTAACATTGGCTATTTAACTCTACCCCGGCCCTTTGCTTTTTGTAACCGGAAATGATAATAATACTTTATGCTAATATATTTAACTTTAGTAAAATTTTAATGAACTATGTAGGACAGTTCCTACTTAAATATTACGTATTGTAATTGACGTAACAGACTTAAAATTGCAAAGTTTAATATTTTTCATTTCGCGCCAATTATATATTACACTAGGGGCCCCCGCGCGGCTTCGCACGCTTGAACTATACGAATATTTATTTATGATTATTTAAGTGTATTTAGGGAAATGTAACTACTTAATAAATGGGAATATATTTTGGGATTTTATTTAGATCGGAAAAATTATCGTATGTAAAAGAAAAATGTTTAGTTACTTCAAATATATCGCGCGCTTGGCAAAGGCGCTTTTCCCGCGTAAATCCCGATCCCGTGGGAATTTCAGTTAAACATGTGGCCTATATGTAAACTCTATAATACCTTTTTTTTAATTCATTTTAAAAAAAAGTTTAAAAAAAAAATCATAAAAATCGGGAGATTAGGTAATTTTATGTGGTCTAAATAACTAAATGCAATATATTGAAAAAACACGGGTATTTTGAAATCGCTGACAGAGTAGATTTTTTTTATATGTAAACATTTGTACAATAATAAAGTCATCGTCTGCAATTTTGTTTGCGTATAATTTTAGAGCTAAAATGGTCATATTGTGACGAAAATCACGAGAAATCCTCTCTTACATATTCTATCTATCTATTATATAAAACCGCAGTGTAACCTACTCTAGGTTACACTGCTGTTTTATATACATAATATATGTATATAGATAGATATTTATTAACATTAGTGTAAAAACAAAAAACGTCTCTTGTTGAAAACTAAAAAATATAATATGTCAAAGTATCTACTTGGAATTCAGGAGAACTGTTATGTTTTCCCAGCCAAAAGAAAATAAAGCTAATGTCACTTAAAAACAGTTGCATCGCCATAAGTAGACTCGTATTGAGTCGAGAGTACGTTGTTAAAGTCAAGCGTGGCATTTTCTTGCAATGGAGATATTTGTGATATGTGAGATACATGCGAGGAGACCACCGCAACGGCAGAGCGTCTTTAATCTAATTGGGGGGTTGTGGGTTCAATTTCCTTTCGAGAGAATATATTGTCTTCATTTCTTACTAAGGAAACAAATCGCGACTTTAGGTTCGTCACTCAAAACGCGTTTTCTCGAAAATATGGAGGTTATATAATTTTCTTTGTTTAAATAAATTTACGCGACGGACAGATTGTTGGAAGCTCAACGAAAACTTTTCATGTTCAATATAAAAACACTGTAATCCTAGAGCGTAGAGGGATCTAATATTTAACAAAGATTACAATGCAGCTTGAAAATTGGTTTTAATATAAAACTTTTGATATTGTGAACGCAAATGCATAGATAAAATATTAATTATAAAGTTTTCCTTAATATGACGAACCACTCGCACTTAATAAGTAAGGAGAATTAAAAAAAGTAACTTTTCTTGTACTTCATAGGGCGAACCCAGTGTTATATTAAGATAATTCATTCTGATAGCCGGAGTGGAATTGAACCCCCAACTATTACAAACACGATATACTAGAAGCGTGTAATATGTCACGCTGGTTTTATCTGTAGTTTTTATCATCATTTAAGACATAGTATGCCGCAACCTAACGTCGTGCTTTGTTTATCGAACAGACGACTAATGAAACCATTGTTTTTTTATAAATATTTCATTATGATGCTGACTCTACAGTTAAGCTGCGTCGTAGCCAAATCTCTTTGTAAATTTAACAAATCAGGGCATCTAATTATTTTGAAGATGGTGAGGAAATTGTATCTCATTTTGTCGTTCTTGTGACAAGCGAATAATAAGATTCAACTTTAAATTTCGTAGGTTTTGTTAAAGCCTTTCATGTAAACGATAATTTAAGAAAATAAATACCAAAGCCAGTCATATATATATGTATATATATTAGATACATAAAGTTCCGTACAAAAGAAAAAAGCGTAAAAGAAATAATAGAATGTGATATTTTAATCGGAATGCATTATTTTACGGTCCACCCGTCTCTCTGTGTGTGTGACTCTCAATATTCCCCTACAGTCTTGTCCCTTGGAATATAAAAACAACCCAATCAAAATATACGAGTGTTTATGTTTAGTTCTTGGAACATTTTGTATGAAATGAAAAAAAAAAGTATTTTTGAAAATATTTTAAAACCCTCCGTGGGCAAGTGAGATTCGCACTTGACCACGGAGGCCACATGCAAAGTAGATACATTCTACTTTACTTTGGGACTAGTATCTCTTGAAAGGGACTCATAATAAAAGTATGTCGTTAAGCTTTATTGCTTTGTTTTCTGCAACGTCTGTAAGTACACTGTCTAACCAAATTCGAAAGAGTTTACAAGAAGATTTTGAAATATTGCAACTACCTACCCACCCTTTCTTGTACAATAACTTTTAAATAGTAAATAATAGTATAAAAAACTTTTTAATTACGCAACTTCCAGATAATTTGTGTAATTAAAAAGTATTAATTATGTTATTATGAGACTATCAGTGTAACCGCGATAAGTCGTGGGTTCGATTTTCACTCGATGAATCGATATATTTCATATTTGCATTTTTTCTCGTTCTGGTGTCGATGGAAAAAGCAAAGCTTGAGCTACGCCACTCAACACGCAACGCCTCCAGAATTCGACGGAAAATGGGGAACGTAGTGTCTGAACTTACCGAAAAAAAAATACTAATTTTGAAAACGTATAAGAATTTGAACGTATCAGGACGTATCGATATGTACGTTTTCTGAAATGTCAATATTCTTTCCTTAGTGTTGAATAACATTTTAATAATATTTAAAATATTTAAAATATATACAAGCATTGTCTCTTGCCAAATCATAATTCTAAAATCATCATCATCATCATCATCAACATGTTATCTAATCTATTTAAAACATATCAGTAGGTATATATTTAAAGCCACATTGTGCTGTACCGTACAGGTACGCGGGGGACGCAGTGGACGTGAATAATGACAGTTATTAGACGACCTTCATGCCGAGCAGTACGTGCGCACTACAGTGTGTACAGTGTGGCTAGAGCTCTCTTACAGATGTAACCTACATTACTGAAATACTTGAAAAATATTAAATTTCAAATGTGCTTGGCAATACGTGCTTCAGTACAAGCGGGTGACTGTAAAGACAAACGGTCGTGGGTTCGATTCCCGCTGTTCAAAGCCGAGCAATAATAATAATAATAAATCCAGCCTCGTTACACAGCAGTGTAGAGTCGCCGTAATGAGGCCAATTTAACAGATTGCTCCGACAGCCGGGGTTATTGTGTTGAATGTCATTAAATTGTTTGTTCGAGTTGCATTACATGTAATGACAGTAACGTAAGAAATCCTATTTTTTTTTAATTTTCTATAGATAACAAGTGTTTGCGTACTGTTTTAAATTATTTCTTTTTAAGATATGTATGTAACATTTTAAATACAATTATTCTTAGCGGATTATATTAGCTCCACGCTGTACCACATATAGCGGGGTAGACAAAAGGAACCGAGTGTTAAGACGCTCCCTAACTTTCTTAGTGGAAATCGAACCTCAAACGTCGAATTTACATCAACCATGCGCGGCTACGCCACGACGGCATCGAAATATAACAATATTATAGACTAAATACTGTTACTTCGCGTTATATCTGGCCATAGTTGTTAGAACTATGTAGGTGAAGGACAATGCCGACAATGCGACTAGGTATATATATATACATATAATAAACACAATAGATATCATGTATTTTACCAATTGCACAGTATCGTCTAAATAACATAAAACATGTTTTCTCCGTTATTATATATACCGCATTTATGAAGTAGACAGAAGAACTAGTGACAAGTGACACAGTTTTTGCTTATTATCTTTTAAGCACTAAGCAGGGTCGGCAGTGGTAGGCAGCCCCTCATTTGGATCGATTGCGCTGAGTCCCAAAGCTCAATCTCTAATCATTCCAAAGATAGCTTGTTTATTAATTAAATCTGCAAATCTCTCACCTCATCACGCTCCCCCCGGTCTTATTACTCACTTCCTCGAATCATTGCTAATCACCCACCTACGTTACAGTGTTTCTGTCTGTTTGTTGCCATGATAACTACTACTTCATGCAGTTTCTCTCATCCTAAATATTTTTTTATTAAAACTTCTCGTTTTAATATATATTTAATAAAAATCTGTTTGATCAGATAATAATAATTTATTAATCACGTGGAAATGGAACCCACAACCATCGCATTACCGTTCAGACGTTAATACTAACACCGAGGATTCCGTACAAAAATTTAATGTCTCGAGTTTTTTCTAAAATTCAGGCTTAGCTCAGACAGAGCCGTTTCACCGTTCGTGGTGTCGAAATACTATATTTTTTTTTTTGTGGTAAGAACGTCCATATCTTTTTTCTAAGTAAAAATATGTTTTTTTATCGGGAAATCATGGGGCCGTAGGTCTGAGTATATGTATATAGTATTTCAACCCGATATCTCCAAGCGTTCCTGACATACAGGGTCTTGAAAGACAAACAGACAGAAGAACAGAAAGACAGACGGATAACAGAGTGATATGATGATGGTTTTTTTTTTCTTTAAAAAGTAATGACAACTAAATACAAAGAAATAAATAAAAACTAGCCATTTAACCATTTTATTCGTGTAACTGAAATAACGCGTTTGAACAACAAATATGTACTGTACGTACATATGTCGAGTATTTCTCATTTATAGACTCCAACAGAGAGTCCAACAGTATTTTTGCGAATAAAAAATTCAAGTTGAAATTTTTGGTACAGGCAGTTCCGTTTCATATGTTATGAAAAAAAAAACATAACTTTAGGGTTGTGAAAACAATTGTAATGTTTGTTTGTACATATAAATATTATTATTCTTTCAATACCAAAAAGCAAAAGAAAAAAAAAAAACAGCATTCTCTTTCCATATAGGATCATACCACAGGGGAAACCTAGTATTATAACTATCCGTTCCCCCACTCTTCACCTAATTTTCTAGATGTAATATTTGGAGTGGCGGAACTCAACCCTGAATATTGTCTACCAGATCGAGAAAATTTAATTTATTTAAATATAATTTGCGATCGTTTACAGTCAGGAGTTTAATAAGACTTCTATTAATATTACCACACCGGAAAGGAAATGGTAAAAGGAAGTGAAACGAAAAATAGGTTTCGTTATCTTGCAGCTCTAATTTAACACTCAGGTTACACTGCTATACTAAGCATCACGCTGTAGCCCGCATATAGCAGGGCAGAAGGAATCTGGGGAATCCCCACCTACAACGCGTTTAAAGCCACAAATTAGTACCACTACGCCACGCCAGCCTCATATTATTTAATTAAATTAACTTATTCAATTAAATAAAATAATAATAATAAAAAAACAAATAAACACTCACTTCTTACTGTGAGATTGACTCTATCAACGTACGCTGTTTCGTTCTCCACGCTACACTCGTACAGGCCCTCGTCGTCTACGCCTACTTGTCTGAGTAGCAGGCCGCCGTCCGACTGAAAAAAAAAAATGTTTTATATTTAAAATTCATTCTGTAAGCCACTCATAAAAGTTTAATTTTTTTGGCTTCACGTTATTTATATATATATATATAGAGCAGAGTATGAAAAGGAAACCTAGTGTTTTTTTCAAATATTCGAATCAAAATGTTGATCGTCACGTGTTGAATGGCGCACGTAGAGGTGTGCTTTGTTTTGACAAAATATATTTCCCAGAGTAAGGAAAAAGTTTTGCCGCTGTCCGTGTGAATCCCCAGTGTTAAAACACTCAGCTCCCCACTTACCGCCGAATTTGGGTCGCACTGCGTGTTGAGAGTGACACCAGAGTGAAGAAAAGAAAATATTAATTATTTTATAGCCTGGAGCGGGAATCAAACCCACAACCGTTTAACACAATGTTTACAGTCACACGTTTGAGCCCCTGCACTACGACACGACATCGTGGAGCAAGTGCACCGTTGGAATCTGCTACTTTGAAATACAAACAACAAATAGGCAAAAAACTAATGACTAGAACACCTAAATAAAAATAAAATTGCCAGAATTATCTATCTGCCGTTTGAAATGCCAGTATAAAAAGTACATTACCTTACTTTAGATAATCTTTATAATCAAAGTCATATATTTTGAAAGTTTTTACTTAGTAAATAATTTACAGAATGCTATAAAAATTTACATGTAGGTATACTGTATAGGCACCGGCCTTGCGGTGGCGTCGCCTTGAATACCGATCAATATGACTCTAGTAGCTGAAACTACTCCAAAACTACACCTTCCGACATTTCTCATGTACAATAGGAATTAGCAAGTGTCTGCGCATAAGATGGCAGCGGTTCACATCAGTTAACATAATAAATTATATTATTACCGAGGAACTTAGAATAATTTTATTTTAGAATAATATTGTTTTCTACTTTTAAGTGTTACACATTGAGATCTAGCTGACAGTAATTAAACATAAGAACTACACTAAAACGTTTTATAACTCTGTAAGTTTTTCCATTAAGCCATTTAAATCAAAACCCCCTCGACAAACAATTTCTCCGCGACCACAGACGGCACGCCGGCGTCACGTCAAAAAGGAACGCAACAGCCTGTTCGCGTGGAGCAGGACAAAGGGTTCTCATCGCGAGGACGCTTGAAATGCTCAACCGTACTGGAACACGGATCCCGAAGGATTTCCATTTGTGGATTTTTTAGCAAAGAGTTTGTTTGGTTTAGCTTCCGGTGCTTAGGTCTTTTATATGTTGTCGGGGCTACAGTACAATGAAAAATTGATGAAAATTTTATACAAACAAATACAGACAAGTGGTCCGTACCTTTTTTTCAACTTTTCCATAATTATCAGCTTTAATATTAATTTATATTAATACACTAATTAAACAGGCCTTATGTTATAACTAGACATAATTATCTAGATAAATAATAACTATTGTAAGTTGTAACTATTCTTCTCAAGCTGCACCACAAAAAAGAAATAGAAGAAAACCAAAGAAAAATAAAAACAAAGAAGAACTAATAGCTACCGGTCTGATACAATATCGACCGACTCGACAAATTACATATCGGTTTCACGATAAAAATGAACAACTACTCTCTTCTATTTACAATTACAACAATAGCTTGAAGCTTTAATTATAACTGGTATTTTGTTTTTAACTTTACGCTGTATACCGCGTAAGGACAGAGGGTAGGCAGAGGGAATGCCAATATTTAAACAGTGCGTTCCCCAATTACAGCTGAATTATTGAGGCTTTGCGTGTTGGGTAATGGAACTCAATCCCAGGCGTTCAGCCGTTTTTTTCATGTAACGTCTTTGCAACACGTGCAACATTTTTTCGAATAGAAACATTCATCAGATTGGAAATCGAACCCACAATCATGGCGCATTCTACTGTACACGTTCTAACTTCTCCTTGATGGCTAACAACAAGAAAGTTATCACTTAAAGTAGAGCGAAGTTCTAGACAATATATTATATTTATTCCTCTATGAGCTCGCTTCAAAGTTTTCAAGACAACAGATGTATAAAGACGAAGAATTATTAAATTCTGCTGAATTCTGAAAGCATTACTTATTGAGTGGCAGAACTCAACGCCGCGCTTTGCCTCGGCATGAGAGCGAAGAAATGGAAATATAAATTTGAATAAATATTTCATCTCTTCGGGTGGGGATCCCCACCTGAAGACTCACACACAAGGTCACACACACAGTGTGACTGTTGATCACACTGTGTGTGTGACCAACAGTCACACTTTGTGCCTCCTCACCAAATACCTCATGTTGTACCAAATGAACTATTTGACAGTAAAATATCAAAAGAATTTACAAGAGAAAACATGAATAATTATAAAATACCTCCCAATTGTGGGGTACAATACAATTGTTCAGTACTGTTATTGGATGATGACACAAATCAAATAGATTCTTTGTTCGAGAGGGTGACTAATTACAGAGAACAGTTCTTGACGACCGAATCGGTTCACAACATGCAAATGTATCGTAGAAAAATTAAAATTTTCTTTCAGTCCATTCAAACTTTTTCACGCACCCGTTGAGAAAATAAATTTAAAAATGACTTCGGTTCGGTTGCATGCTAAATGTTTTGTATTATTAATATTGATGAAAAGATTATCGTTTGTAATGTGAAGAAAGAAAATTTAAATTATAAAAGTTTGAATTTAATCGCCATTAACTATTAAGAATTAATAAAATTAATAAAAAGTAGGAAAATCTATAAAAATGTGAAAGTGACTATTATGTATACAATATATTTTCTTTTGAGGGAGGTATTTAAGCTAAACCTACTTCATAATATGATAACCTTTTTATAGATACAATAGGACTGTTATCACTTAAATTTGGGCCAGTTTTGAGCGTTGAGTTCCGCAACTCAACACCTCTAGAATTCGGAGGAAAATGGAAGACGGAATTATTAACGGGACAGGAGTACCTTAACTATTTTGTCAGGTTCCCAAAAGACAGCTCATGATATCTGTACCGACAGAGTTAACAGTATTAATAATCTAAAATCTCACACGTGATCGCACATAAGCTGCTCAACGAAGTGATCTATCTTCGTCTCCTTATTCAAATTTTTAAAACGTTTTCCGCATGTCCATTACATTTTCAATAACTTTGGAGTATCCCTGATTATTGATGTGTACGATAGGAGGGTTCTTGCCTTTCTATTTCTGAAGGAGTCACTCAGTTTAGAATCATTTACCCATTTTCCTTTCGATGGAGCACGAAATTAGTTTTAGAAGAAAATTAACAACGTTGAAGATATACCCAACTAACTCTCTACGATTATAGATATAGCATAATTTTTATTGTTCAATTTTTGTTTACTTAATTAATTTATAAACAAAATAATTAATTAGTTAGTTTAGGGAAAAAAAATACATTCCACCAAGTAAGAATCGAACTAACAAGCGCCGCGTTTATACATCAGATACTGTGCCGCCACGTCACAACGCGACGGCACGAAGAATAAGACCATAAAGTCATAAAATATTATAAACTACCGAAAACTCCATCAACATAGTAGAACAAAATACATTTTACTATTCCTCTAGAACAATATTTTACGTAGATTAGCCGCGCGGTACAAGTTGGGCGTCTACGTGTCGTAAACAATTTATAGGTTGCCGTTAAAGTCGCGACGCCACACGACTTAGAGTGGTTCTAACTTAGGGGGCTTTGGACGATAATGTCAGAGTGACAATTTTATTTTAAAAAATTACTTATTCGAGTAAGAGAAATAATAATACAATATACGCTTAATAGAAAATTCAGTGATAGAACTTTATATTTGTATATACAGATATCTTCTAGGTAGTTTTAGTTTCACGCTGTATCCTGCATTCAGGAAGGAAAGTATAGAGAGCCCCGTGTTAAACACTCCGGAGTGTATTTAAGTGAATATTTATCCCTTAAAACGGATCGGGTGCTCTATGGCGGAACTCAACGCCACACCTTGACCTACTTGGTTTTTACTATATAAACAACAGTGTTTTCCACATTATGTAAAGTAACAAAAACGCTTGCCAGTCTATTTATGAGTAACTGTTTCGTTGTACAAAGGATGATTAATGGCGGTGCGGGTGAAAAAGCTGAAATGAGAATTCACGCGATCAAATCGTTATTGGACAGTCATTTTATTTTGCATTTATTCAAATTCGAAATTTTCTTTTATCCAAAAATTTTGCAGGCACTCTGGAATCGTCCGAATGTACATAAATCCGTAGATTTTGTTTATAACCAATAACTGTTATTTTCTATATAAAGATTAATATTTAATTATTTAATATAATAAAACTTTGGTATCTTTTATCTTATAGTAAAACGAATTCTAAGTGAATTATCTATAAATATATTGTACCTATTTAATGACAGTAACTCATCATAAAGTATCTATATGTACATAAAAATGATAAGAAAAAAATTACTTAAAAATTTCCCTATAAAAAAAAACAATATAATTTTTTTTTAAGGGCGCCGATTTAAGAATAATTTTTATTTATAACCTAGAAAAACAATAATTAAATATTCTTTTATCTTTTAATAGTAGTTTTCGTTTTCTGTCACAATTATGGCGAATAAATTTCTCATACGCTCATAATTCGTATATCCAAGCGGTCGGTCAAATAAGAAGCAGTAGAAATATCCTGCAGTCGACAAGCCATCACAGGAAACGGGCGAAATGGAATATTTCAATAATTTGCATATAAAAATCATTCTATTATAGAACCTTCGATCGAATCGAGAGGGCTGCTAGTACAATAAGAAAAAATAAACTTTGGAGTTATTTATATATATTATAGGTATAGAAATACCTATACTATATATAAAGAATTATATTTTTTACATTTTCATAGTTTGTTGTTGAGTGGTTGCATAGAGTTGTAATTGTCTATATGTTATGTTCTAATGAAACTTTACAAAAGACTCCAATAAATATTACTATCGTACAAATATTTTATTAATTACAAGCGACACGCGTACGACGTCGTCCGTTTATTTTCATATTATAGCATAATTGTATATATATATATATATATATCTTGTACTTATATATAAATTATAATAATTAACACTTCTTACTTATTTTTTTTCTTCATAAAATTAAGTTGTACTGATACAAGATTTGAATAAAACCACGACGATTTTTATTTGTCCACTCTAAAAAAAATCTAAAAATAGATTCAAATAACATAGGTACTTCTATAGCGGTATTAAAAACCGGGGTTAGTCTGGGGCAGTGAAATGTTTATTGTGGTAAGGGAGTGTCGCGTGAGGGCGCTAATTGAAAAGCGTCGTATATGTAGATTGGAAGCACTTTGAATCGTGTTAATTTTTTTATACTGAAAAAAAAAAACAATGTTATAGGGCTGGGCTGCTCTGAGATTCCTTTATAGTTTTATTATTAAATTATACATAAAAAAAATCAGCTTCACGCTGTATCCCCCACACAGCAGAGTAGGCAGAGGGAACCTCGGTTTTAAGACACTCCGTTCCCCACTTTCTGCCGAATTCTGGAGGCACTGCGTGTTGAGTGGCAGAATTCAACGCCACGCTTTGCCTCGACACCAGAGCGAAGAAAAATGGAAATATTTCACTTCTTCGGGAATCGAACCCACAACCGTCGCGTTTACGGGCGGCACCCTTGACCACTGTGCCACGACTGCCTCATTTATAGTCAATATATATCAAGTTATAATGTATTAACTAAATTCAATATATAATATGAAATAGGCAGATATCTAAAATGAGAGCCGACTGAAGAGACTCTCTCGACCTCGCGGTCGTGGACTGTTGCTTATTTCAGAACAAATATTTAATAATATTATAGCTCTCAAATTGCTGCCCGGCGACGATACCGAGAGAGCTTGGTAAACTCTGCTAATTAAATTAAAAAATGTATAACAAAATAAGTAAACCGTACATATATTATATAGTTTAGAAATAACAACTAAAAACACGATTTTTGTTTACACTAAAACAAATTCGAGTGGTTTTCTGGTGATCTTTGAAAAGTTCCAATATTAGAGTCTTGGTTCTATGATCGAACTAGCTTGACTAGTTACGATTTTATAGTACCTCTCTAGTCACCTAACTCTTATTCAACATATTATATATTAGACGAACGAGATACGTGGTGACGCTGAACGTCGACGAAAGCCACTTCTCCTTAATGACGTCGGTGACCTGAATGAAGTGGATTCACTTTTACACTGATGACGTCACTTTTCAGAAAACAACCTTCGAACGGCTGAATGAGAACAGTCATTTGGATCAACATCATCAATAGATAACGAAAGTTTTGAATACACTGATAAGCAAAATTATTAATTTTTTTTCGTTGCACGTTGTATTTATTTAATTATATATTTTATCTAGTGACAAGACAAAGTGCGGCGTTGAGTTCCGCCACCAAAGGAGACGAGTATTGAAATATTATTGTTCCCCCTTTCTACCCTGATACATACGGGATAAAGAGTGAAGCTATAAAAAAGTATATTAAGAGAATGTAAATCTAACAAAAACTGTAAAAATGTGTTATTTTTTAATTGATTTTTTGGATTGATTAAAATGCTTGGTTTAAAACTGCAGTTAGATAAGGAAGAAGTCCATAAAAGTGTAGTTTCAAAGAAGAAACAAATCTGAGCTGTTCCCCAGGGTGTAATACTGATTGTTTTAAGAGTTTTAGATTTGAGAGATTTTAGATTTTTAGATTTTTTTAGATTAAGAAGAGATTTTATAACTCTTAAGTTACTAAGTGCACAAGCAAGGGTGCGACTGTAAACGCAACAGGTTGTCGGTTCGATTCAATGTCGAGGAAATATAACATATAATATTTTCATACACAGCTCTTAATTATTTCCATTTGGATACGCGGGTGAAGCCGTAAGTAGAGTCTAGTGATAAAAATAATATGATAACCAAAGGTTGTTCACCTAGAAACTAATCGTTGTCTTTGTAAAATCGACACCCTAAATCTTTACGTCTGGACGTGCGTGACTCAACCGGCAAAGGGCGCATTTCCCACCCCCTGCCAGGATTAATCATGTTTGGGGATGCGTGCGAGGAAACCCTTTTATTTATATACTTGTGTACGTGTTTGATTAATGATTAAATTTATTAATAATTTATATATAATAAATATTTCAAACATATTTTTGACTAACATAGATTTGGACGAAAAATGGTTTATATTTTCGTCTTTAAGGTGAAAAAAAAAAATAGGTACATATCATCATACTCTCTGAAGACACTATTCGCATAAAAAATGTATGTATATTAAATAAGCGACAAAAACGCGGCTTCGCCCGCTTAAACTTATTATTATATTATAGGCATTATACAACAATAGGTTTAAAGCAAACGAAGCCGCGTATGGGTCGCTCATTAATTAAGCTATATTACTATAAAGTTTCATCTAAATCCTTTCAGCACTTTTTGTGTGAAAGTGGAATAAGCATCCATCCCCACAAAATTTCATATTTATAGTATTATTAGAATTGTCATAAAATAGAATACTTCATGGGTTATAACGTAACACTATATACGAAACCCATTTTAGCTCAGTTAAAACTTTCGAGATTTTATTTCTTATCGATACAAGGAAAGGGGGAGCTTGCGGTGACTCAGATTGTGTTGAAGGGGGGAACATCCGTGACAAATTGGCAACGCTACACTATTTTTCAGACGACAAATGAAATAAAAGCTCTAAAAAGTTTGAAGAAAATCTTATTTCAAGACTTTTTAAATTGTTGTTTCACGCTAAGGAATGAATGTATGGCTTAATTGGCTACTGCGCTCGGACAGTATCTAAAAAGTTAAAGATTAAAATTTTTGTAACATTTAAAAATATATATATATTACCATTGAACCTTTTCTGAATCTTTGTCGGTATATAATATATGTATTGCTTGGACAACTATGACGTGGATATAAAGAACTTCGTGTTGATACGATATTATGGAAATAGGACCTTCATTAGAAGGCTAACACCAATATAAATATATACAAGTATACATGTAAACCAGAAAATGCCTGCACTACAAAATACTCTTAACTGAAGATATCCGGTGTAATAAGCTTTTATAGTTTGCAGGTGCTACTCCAAAATTAATAACAATATGTCTAAAAGCTTCTGACGCTAGTACAATATCAGCCATAGAGCCGACGCTAAGAACACGTAGTACTAGACTTATAATATTAGATATTTTACACCAGAATTTTAATAGTTGAATAAATAGAAATTTTTAAACATATGTGGCACAAGCGTGCGATTGTAAACGGTTTTGGTCGTGGATTCAATTCCCATTCGGTGAAATGAAATGTTGCATAATTTTATTTCATCGCATCTGTGACGAGGCAAAGAGCGGCATTGCGTTCCGCCACTCAACATGTACTGCCAGCCTTTTTTTTTCTTATTTTTTTTTTATTATCCATATCCAAACCGCTACGTTCACAGATAATTTCACTGACCCGATTAACCAAAACATAACAAAATAAAGAAATAGGAAACGAACATTAAAACATTAGTAGGTATAACGATTTTTTTTCCGTATTCAAAAGAAAATTATTTTAAAATTTCCATCCCTATCTCGAGGGATCCACTTCCTTTCCCCCCAATAACAGCATCCGCTTACTTCCGCTATTAAAATTGCAAGCCATGCATTTATTATTACGTTTATTGATCTTCTCATATCAGTTAGAGTAGTAATACAAATTGACTGTTATTATATTATTAGATATGATAATAAAAAGTATTTATCTCTAAGTATATGTATGTACATTGTTTATCCTCAGCTGAAATATATATATATATATATATATAACGTGGGTCAGGATATCAGTCTGCTGGGTCTTCAATTGTCAAATAAACCTTATAGGTTTGTTTTAAGATTTGTAAACTTATAGATATAAGCTTTCAACTAGATTTTAAGCTAATAATATAACTGCGCTGCTATAGAATTAATTTCGTATACGAATACGAAATAATAATAGTAGACTTTCATATGTGTAATGTACCCACACTACAAACTAGACAGACAGTATAATTTTTTTTCTTGCAGACATCAAAAGTCACTCTAAGAAATCACTATCGTACGTTTAACTGTTGAAAAAGCAAGAACGTTAGACACTAATCATCGCAGAGGTAAAGGCCGCCATTGTGTGTCGTACTTCACTTTGATTTGTCTGGCTGTTGCAGTCAAAAGCTCATTGGTAGACCAGAGCTGCCTAAGGAATCAATGCTTATAAAATCGGTACGGTTATTTAATGGTGCTTTGAGATTTTGTATGTACTAACATTACCATTAAAATTAATGCAATCCAAATTAAATCAGATTCACGCTGTATCCCGCACACAGCAGGGTAGGCAGAGGGAACCTAGTGTCAAGACACTAAATTCCCCACTTTCTGCCGAATTCTGGAGGCATTGTGTGTTAAGTAAATGTATAATGGGCAAATTTATAATGCAAAAGCAAATTTATAATGCAAAAGCAAATTTATAATGGGAAAGGGAGTAGGAAGTAACTCTAGTTTCCTCTGCCTACCCTACTGTGTGGGGGAAACAGCGTTAAGCCAATTTATTTACAATTTAAAATATTACTTATTCAAATAAACTTAATTGCACGCGCTTTTGAATCATTGAATGGATATGAAGATGGATATGGCTCTGAAAGTAGTTCTGCTGAGAATTGCCGACAAGAAACACAACTGTTGCTCTTTTCAATATTGAGGTTACAATTTAGATTGTTTCATGCAAGAATACAATGATAACTGTCCTGCATGAAATTCAAATTATCTTAATTAAACACAATGGCTTGCAGTTATTTTAAATTTCAAATCTATCGAGGAATAATATTACAGATACTTAAACACAGATCATAAATTAATTATTTGCTTTCTCGAGGCCGTCGCCATCGTCCCTATCGTATGTTTTAAATTGACTGAACTGAACTGTGTGAAGACATATATAAAAAATGACCAAGCTAAAATTCAAGTACTGTAGAATTATGCGGTGAATAAAAACTATCCATCCTTTTATAAGCAGGATATAATGTGAACTTGAAAAAAAATGTAAATTATATGGTAATTTCACAGATTACCCTCCGCCTCAATTAACAAAGGGTGACAACAAACCAGCTATCAACATTGTCCATCTCCATTGTGTAGCGAGCGTGTATCGACTGCCGCCCATTCATTACTCGCTTCACATCAGTGCCTTTGTAGATGCGTTCGCGTCATGGATAGACAGACTGCCGTTGAGTCTCAATATTTGTATTATTTCAGTTAGAATTAGGTAGAAATCAAATATAATTAGGAGTGTCTTGACACTCGGTTCCCTCTACAAAATAAATTTGAAAACCCTTTTAAAATGTAAGCAAAATACAAAATACAGCAAAACGATTTCAATAGCAAGAGCTATACATATATATAACATTATCGATAATAATTTATATTCATAAAATTTCTCATAAAAATATTTTATAAAAAGCGCATTTAACGTACAAGTGAATAGAACAAAAAATATTTTATTCCAATAAACATTCATCCAGTAACATACTCGTATGTGTGTATACAACAAGAATTTTCATCTTTATCTAAGCTCGCTTACAAAACGCTGAAAAGTTTATTCAATGTAGAAATTAACACAAAATGTATAATATCATACATTTTTAGGGTCCCGTGCCTCAAAATGTAAAAACGAAACCCTTATAGGATCACTTTGTTGTCTGTCTGTCAAAACTATTTATCTGAATATCACATGGAGATATCGATTTCATGTATGTTTATGATCCATTGAATCCAGCTTCTAAGTAAACGGAAGCAAAAATACGAGCATTAATGCAATCAATTCATATTTCAGAGAAATACATCCATTATACGCTACAAAATGCTGACATACAACAAGATCTACATTTATGAAATTTGGCAAGAAGTGAAAAGTTACAGTAGATTCAATTAAAGGAAAAAGTCCGAAAATTGTAATTGTTCATTATAATATAACACTTCATTTAAAATAGTTCGTTCGTCGAATTACAATCCTGAAATTGGTACGGAGCCCTCGGTGGGCGAGTCAGGCTCGCATTTAACCGATATTTTTCTATATAATATTATAAAGTTAATATTATTCATCCTTTATCAAGTAAAAAAGCTTATTTAAATATTAGCTTGAAGTAATAATATGAAAGCTATTAAGCGAGATAAGCTATTAAGCATGTTTGTATTTTGTAACATGTTATTACCGTACTAAGGTGATGAGGTGGTGAAGGTACTTGGAAATGAACGAATTTCCTTGACTGTTGCCAAGAGATGTGGATTCAATTCCCGCTATGTATACATAATTTATATTCTTTGAAATATTTTTGGTAAACAAATTTGTTTCATATAAAATAAATTAATAATCCATATCTCTTCGTAAGCCTTTCCAAATTTCTATAGGCGCCTATAGCTTAGTGCCCGAAGGTAATTAAATGCAACGACCCCAGCAATTCCATTAACAAAATGAACGCTTCAAAAAGCTCCCCGTTTACTCGGCATTCAGGTACGAGTTGAAAGCGATCGGCCTAATAGACCGTGTCTATACTGTATACAGGCAATCCGCGGCCCTGGTACATACATACATACATACATACTTACATATATTTATATATATATGTACATAATATCACAATACAATATCACATACGCTTAATTGAAACGCAATGTATTATGTCATTGTAGTGCACGTTGAAACCACTGATTGTTGTGGGTTAATTTTCAATAGTATCTATCTCTATTCAAATTAAAGTTATTGTATAATTTTATATTAATAAAAACCAATGGTTTTTTGGGTTTACCAATCTAGAGTTCGAGGCATCGCTTTAATACCAAATTTTGCCCATTTTTAAGGCTATTATTTTTTAGGACAATTTAACAACAAATTAAAAGCTTTCAGATTTTTTCCTGAATTAGTGTACATACTACCTATAGATATCAGCTTCACACTGTATCCCGCATATAGCCGTACAATACGTAATAAGCTGAATTATCATCCATTCCACCTGGATACGTGGCACTCCACTACTGTACGGTTTCGTAGGAACTTCCTTCCACGCGCCACGGAACTGTGGAATGGCCTACCCGCGGCGGTATTTCCGGGTCGATACGACATGGGTACCTTCAAAAAGCGCGTTTACCTCCTCCTTAAAGGCCGGCAACGCACCTGCAGCTCCTCTGGTGTTGCACGGGGTCGTGGGCGGCGGTGATCACTTACCATCAGGTGACCCGTGCGCTCGTTTGCCTTGTCCTTTTCCATAAAAAAAAAAAAAAAAGCTGGGTAGGCAAATGGAACCTAGTGTAGTATCAGAGAGAAAAACTGAAAATATGAAATATTTCATTTCCTCGACCTCATGATTTTTTCCAGCCAGTCGAAGTGAGTAAAACAACACGTTGTGCTGTGTAGACCGTGCTTGTTGCAATGCCTATAAAAAGATTACACAATGCGAGAAAACTTTTTTGTTTTTTTTTACTTTTCGTCAATTTTATTTTTGTTATCAAACAATGGGTGCTGAAGCCGGAGCACCGCCAGCTCTGACGCACCCTGAGGGAGGCATAGGTCCAGCAGTGCACGCGAACAGCTAAACCTGATTGATTAGCTGATAGCAACGTTAAAAAGTTAGTGTAACTAGAAAAAAAATTATAACATTATATTATTTATCTTTGAATATTTACTCCCGAGTGTGATTTCTCCTAATTACGCGGTCAGTCGATATACTCCTCATTATGTATATATAATACTATCGCTTTAAGCCGTTCATTCATCCCTTACGGTGTAAAACGGAGATTCGGGCAAATAGAGGTAACGTAGTCAATATTGAACTTCCTCTCGAGGGTTTATCAATTCAAAGCCAATCATTATTCCCCAATGAAGTTGCACATATAAATCAATGTAGGTATAGCTTAGCATTTTACATCAATATTAACCGACTCAACTACCTACAGAAATACGAGAATTATTTCCAGAAGAGACATGTACAGTACTAGGTCCACAAATCGAAAAATAAAAGGGAAGTCGTATTTAAATCAAAAAAGATGCGAATTATATTTCTGAGAAATTTTTGTAAACAAAAGTAATATACAAACGTACAAACACGTACAATCGCGAAATGCAACATGAAGATGAAAATTGCATTATATGAAATCAATCGAACAACGAAGACACGACCAATCGAAGTGGGCTTGTGCCTCGTTGGGACTTGGGAGGCGACCCCACTTGTGAATAGTCTTGAGCCCGTTTAACTCAACATCTGGAGCGTTCCGCGAGAAAAATAATGAATAACAAATAAGAGACTTTGTCCGAGAAAAGTTGAGAACACTTGATAACAATGTATTATACTCGGGTACAACGTGAACATAGTATATGTAAAAAAAAAGTAATATATAAATTTTGTAATATTTAAATAGAAATATTATGTAATATGTAAAATATAACCTACACGTGTATTCAAATTTTATTACAAAGATAAATAAACCTGTTATCTTTAAAACATTAAATCTTAATTGATATCAATCTGTATATGAATACTAGCGGGCGGGTAATAAGATAGAAGCTACCTGTAAACAAGTCGTGGGTTCGATTTCCACTAGTCTCCCTCCGCTTATCCTGAAATTTGATAAGACAAAGCGCGAGGTTGATTACTGTAACTTTACCAATCACAGAATATCTTAAAACTCAACGAAAAGTGGGAAACAGTGTCTTAACACTATGTTCCTTCTGCCTTTACCTACTCACACTATATGCAGGATACAGCGTGAAGCTAATCTTAAAAGTTTCACCCAAATCTGTTAAGCTTGTATCAGTTTTAGCGAGACTAAAAATAATTAATGTAATTATTATATACATATAGATAGATATGATTATGCAGGTGACTTAGCAATCAGGAAAGCATCAACTTGTGACGCAGCTCGCCTTTTACCGTGTCGAGGAACTGAACAAAGGAATGCTGTCAAGGCCGTGGAGACTTTCAACGCCGCCTCTACAAAAATCTGAGAACGGTTTGTTTACATCTTGTTTCCACTTTTTGTACTAAAACTTATTAATTTTTTTTTAGATTATATTATAAACTAACTAAAAAATTATATAATACCTAAAATAAATAAATATAATAAACGGTATTTTTACTTCTCTTTTCCATTAGGCAGCTATAAACAAATCGAGTATTTAAGTGACACTCGCGGTGTTGCATTGGGCAATTATTTATTGCTGCCGATAAAGATACAGATGCATACAGCTTCTCACTGGTTCCTTTTGTGAGTAGCAGCTTTTAACTGCTAAATGCCAGAATTTGGTCGAGATAATTCATAAGAAAGAGTGTGGCGGGTCGTGACGCAATGAGTACGAGCGCGTCACTGTAAATGCGACAGGTTCGATTCTCACTCGAGAGAAATGAAACATTTTATGTTTCCATTTTTGGATGTCGAGGCAAAAGTGCGGCGTTGAGTTCCGCCACTCAACATTAAATGCCTTCAAAAATAGGCGGAATATGGGGTCAGGAATGTCTTAATACCAGGCTCCTTCTGCCTATTCTGCTAGCGGGATACAGCGTGGAGCTACTTCGTAAAAAACGAAGACGAGACGTTGAGACGTTTGGCAAGAAATTTAAAAAGCTAATAGACGTTTAGGATTTTTTTATGTGCAATGATTACACAATTTATAATTTGACAGTTTTATAATTTGTATCCATATTATAATCATACTTCGTAATAAATTTGAAAAAGCTTGGATACATTTCAGAGTATCTCCTCGGAGAAATGATGGACTCACACTTGTCGTGTTTCTATAACGGCCTCAATACCGTCTTAAATACTATGAACACAATTAAATAAACTATGGTATAAATTTAGAGTACATATCTATCCAAAAAGTATTAGCTATTAATATATGGGAAAGTCTCTCAAATTCCAAGTGAACCTCAAATCACGGTAGGTATTTCAAGAATTCGGGTCACTTGATTCTCTAGGGAAATATACGATATGTTGTATGAGAACACATATCCGTTTACATTTAATGACGTTAGCTTAGGTATCTGGGTTTTTAATATCAAACTCTCAATATTATGTATTCAAATCGTCGTCAAATCGTCAGAATACATCAGTACTCACACAGTCCTCAAGGAACTTACCACGAGCTCGGAAGTCACTTCTGGTGAGAAGAGTGGGCAAGAATCTCAACCATTTCTCTTTTAAAACATATCCAAATATTATATACCTATGTCAATAATTGGATCGGGAGATCTGACGCATATTGGGGGAGGCCTATGTCCGGCAATGGACTCGAATAGACTGATTTGATTGATATGAAAAATACATGGCAGAAGGAACCTAGTCTTAGGACACTGTTCTCAACTATCCGCCGAACTATAGAAACCATACGTGTTGGAACTCAACGCCACGCTTTGCTTTGATACCACAGCCAGGAAATGAAAATATTGAAACCATCATTTGTCCGATTGCGTGGGTTCTAGTCGCACTCGAGGAAATGAAGGCTGTTGTTGCGTTTAGTCTCATGTTTGTACTACTGCGCCCCGATGGACTACATGAACGTGAAATCTGTCGTCGGAAATATTGATTGTTGTTAAGTACCTACATATGTGTGTTTTTGTATTAAACTTTGATTTTTACAAACATTCTATTATATTTAATATTCTTTCTACTTTATTTAATTAGACTTAATTAGAACAGAAAGGAAATAAAACGATAAAGACACAAACCAAAGTGAGCGCGAAAATACAAGGAGCAATTAATGCTGATCCACTTAATCCATACGTCGGCTCTCATTAAGACCCTACGAATATTACCATCATATCTTGATACTGGACTGTACTGGACTATACTGGTTAAAATAATAAGGTCGACGACTCCGTCTAGATCCACGGTTGTGGGGAATGACTTTAAATGTTCTTGTTAAAGAATTGCCCCAATGTCTGTGAATTGTCGCTTAAGTGGTCTGTTTTTTAATAAGGCTTCTCAGATTTTTCTTCTTTCGAACTGTGGTTGTGGAAATTTATTATAATGTGGTTTTTCTTTTATTTTTATTGTATTTTAATATTAGAAATTCAGTATAAACTTTCATTATATTTGAACATTCCAAAAGTCGGTGGAAAATGGGGAAACGGAAGGGTCTTAATGAGAAGGAAGTCTTAACATTAGGTTCCCCCAAGTCCCCAAGTTCCCAAACAACTAAAAAACGTGTTGTATTGATTAAACTGTTTCTTTACTCACTGAGTGAGGTTGGCAGACAACGTATTAGACGGAGCAAATTTGATAGGTGTAGGTAGTTTTGATATTCTATTTTTTCAGTTAGAACTAATGTAGAGAGAAAAAGTATGGCAAAATCTACGCAAACAAAGTTTCGAACGAAAATTAAATATATATATCAATTATAATCATTTTGAATTCAATTATAAATATGCTAATATATATATTTTTTCAGCTTCTCGCTTTATTCAACATGTAGGCAGAGATTACCCACGCAAAGCAAAATTTTGAAAATTGTTATTTTCGACACTGTCGGAAATTTTATCAAATAATTGTATTTAGCCATTCCAATTTAGTCAGACGAAATCGATAGCCGTGTTTGCCTCATTACGTGTCAGTACCTCTGGGAGTGCCCTTTGTTTGCGAAGACGTTTCATTCAATTGATTGATTGGAATAATAAAAATATGACTGTGGCATTTTACTAATTGTAGCCTGTGTGTGGATTGTCGGTCGAAAACAACTACTTGACGATCACTCCATTTGGTAAAATGAATAATAAATATTTGGGAAAAATTAATATTTTACTGTCCTCTCTCTGAAAGGACAAAACACAGTGTTTGACGAGCTCTGTCCTCTTTGGACATCCACAAGTCGAGCGGGCCAGATGGTATCTCTCCGTTAGTGCTCCGTTGTTGTGCTCCTGAGCTGTCACCGGTGCTAACGCGTTTGTTTCGGCACTCTTACTCAGTTGGCGTAGTCCCGAACACATGGAAGAGCGCTCTTATCCACCCGATCCCGAAGAAAGGCGATGGCTCCGATCCTTCCAACTACAGGCCTATTGCTATTACCTCCCTACTCTCAAAAGTCATGGAGAGAATTATCAATAGTCAGCTCTTGGTTTATCTAGAGGATCACCGTTTGATTAATGATCGTCAATATGGCTTCCGCCATGGTCGCTCAACCGGTGATCTTCTGGTTTACCTCACCCACCGCTGGGCTGCGGCTATTGAAAGCAAGGGAGAGGGCCTGGCAGTTAGTTTGGACATGGCGAAGGCCTTTGATCGAGTGTGGCACGGGGCGCTCCTAGCTAAACTTCCATCCTATGGGCTTCCCGAGAATTTATGCAAGTGGATCGCCAGCTTTCTCACTGGACGCAGCATCAAGGTCGCTGTCGACGGTTTTTGCTCTAAAAATATGCCCGTGAACGCTGGCGTTCCCCAAGGCTGCGTGCTGTCCCCTACGCTGTTTCTTCTGCATATCAATGATATGTTGGAGGATTCTAATATTCATTGCTATGCAGATGATAGCACAGTGGACGCTGTTTACTCCGGCCGCGCAAGTCTTTCTCGGGAAAACGTCGATCAATGCCGAAATAAACTTGTGTCTGGAGCTGTGAAAGGCTTGACACTTTGGCTCTGCGTAGAGACGGCTCCTCGCTGTGCGTTCTCTACCGCATTTATCATGGGGAGTGTTCTGAAGAACTATTTGACCTGTTACCCGCCGCCGAATTTTCTAACCGTACAATACGTCATAAGCTGAAATATCATCCACTCCACCTGGATACGTGGCACTCCACTACTGTACGGTTTCGTAGGAACTTCCTTCCACGCGCCACGGAACTGTGGAATGGCCTACCCGCGGCGGTATTTCCAGGTCGATACGAGATGGGTACCTTCAAAAAGCGCGTTTACCTCCTCCTTAAAGGCCGGCAACGCACCTGCAGCTCCTCTGGTGTTGCACGGGGTCGTGGACGGCGGTGATCACTTACCATCAGGTGACCCGTGCGCTCGTTTGCCTTGTCCTTTCCCATAAAAAAAAAAAAGAAGAGTTCCGCCACTCAACACGTAATGTAATAGCATCTCCGCTTGAGGCCGTTGTGGCGCAGTGGCGCAAGGGTGCCGCCGGAAAACGCGACGGTTGTGGGTTCAATTCCCACTCGAGGGAGTGATATATTTCTTTACGTTTATATTTCCATTTTTGAGGAGGAAAGGATGGAGCACTAGATTTTCTCTGCTAAGCTGTAGAGAGTAAAGAAAGAATGATATATCATCCCGCCCTCAAATACACATAATACATAATACAGTACATTTAATGATATAGTATAAAATAATAAATATTGTCTATATATATATATATATATATATACATATATATCTTCATATATTTATGTGACTCTTAAACACAAAGAACTTACATTCTCTTTATACTTCGTTTTACTTTGTTAGCGGACCTAAATTGACTAGTTTGTCTCTATTAGGGCTGGCAGTAACATGTGTACATATGTCAAGGGCAAAATACCTAAAAAGTTCTTTTATATGGGAGTCCCGCAAAGACGCGATGGTACACCATCACCAAGCATAAGGCTGTTGGTTCAATCCTCACTTCAGGGGAATAATTATATTTAATTTATTTTAAAGCGTGAAAAAGCGTGAACCTACTTTATATTTAAGATAAAACGAAAAAATCCCAAGAAACAAGCAGAATTAAATTTTTTATTATAATATTATACAATAAATATGAATGAAACATGCGAAAATCTCATTAAGAACAAGCTTTACACAAATTATCGTATCAAAAACTGTAATACAATAGACGATCAACAATAGCAATTCTCTAGTAACTTTCAATAATTCGCGACGGAGACGATGGAGACGAATGGAGCGTTGATTATCTTCAATTTAGCCGACAGCGTGCACCAGTTCAGGTCAGATTGGACCGAGGGTCTGCGTTGCATCAATTAGGTTCCAAGTTTGTGTGTTTTAGATACGACAAAAGAATACTGGACTGCATATCATAGATCATAAGACAGACAATAATATTCTGGAAAAAGATTTTGGAAATATCCATGTATTTTTATTATTTTTATACCAACGAATGTTCGGATATCTAATCACAAGTGATTGTGAGTGAGGGACGGTTCGTGGTGTCAATGTATTTTAAAAGTATAAGTAGATAAATATATTGTAAAGATACTCTCATCACAAATTCTACATTTTCCTATGTTGTCATTCACTCCAGGTAAGGAAATAGATGTTGTGAATATTTTCTAATTTTTGTAAATATTTTATTCGTAAATTCAAATGTATAGGAATACCAAAACAATCTTAAATATACATAAAAATTAATATAATAAGTGGTAATTAATTCTATTCAAAATAAGATAATAACATGCTTCATTTTTTGAACGTCAAATTATTTACCACCAGTTCACTGAAGTAATGCCTCAGATCTGAGAAGAACCGGCGCAAGAAACTCAGCAGACTTTTTTTAAATCAATTTTATACATAGACACCGAATATTATATTCAATCAATCGAATCATATATTATATACGAGAAAATAGAACAATCTTCACTAACATTAATATTTTAATGGCTTTCATATGATTCAATTCAAACAAAACCATCGCTTACAACAGCAGCACCTATTCCCCAAAGGCCAATTCTCTTAACACTTCCTGTTGTCAGACCTTCCGTCTCATATAAAAGTCAGCCAAGGACAAATACGTTAGCCGCTATCCAGATTGCTCTGATACAAATTGTTCTATTATTTCTATCACGATATGATATTAAACGATGTGATCGCTTAATTTTCTATTCGACGGTTATTTCCATTACGGCTAAAGTTTTCCATTCGTTGAAGACAACCAGTACTTACTCTAGTCTACTTCTGTGTCTTCGTTTTCAGGCTATATTTTTAAAGAAAAAAAATTAACACTTGTTGATATGCTTATTACGTCGTTATTTTCAGTTTTCATGGGTAACATGGGTAAAATAACATAATTTAAAATAATAGCGACCCATGCAAGGCTTTGCCCGCTGAAATTTATTGTAGAATAATAAAAGACTATATTATATAAATTGTAGGCTATATTCTGATGTATTAATATTGTGATGGATCAAGCATCCATCCATCCACAAACTTTCTCGTTTATAATATTAGTATATTCTAACTTACTCACTCTATTAATTAGTGAAAATCGCATTAAAAACCGTAGCGAAGTTTGAAAGACTGCGTTTAACAGCAGAAAACAACTTTTTTTACGATCCCACGATAATAATTGCGAAAACGAAAGAATGGAAATTTCCATCGAAAATTCAGTAAAAAATCGATATAAGTTAAAAACTCATTCTCTTAACGTCACTTAGTCCTTCAAATGCCTTGGCACGGTTCGTTACGCTGTACACATTTTAATAAGACTCATTAAAATATAAAACTGTTGCATCGGATTATACACGCTATTTTTATACGCTTAAAATCATTATCAACATGATTGTTTTTTTACATAATATTTTAGATTTTGGGGGAAAAATAAAAACCAAAAAATTTTTTTTCAATTTTTATAGCAGATATTTTATATTTAAAAATATTTTTTCAAACTTCACTCTGTATCCCGCACAGAGCAGGATAGGCAGACTTAACCTAGCATCTCCTAAACACCTGTTGTAAAAACGTATTTTTTTATATTATTTTTAGATTGTCGGTTTTATTTTACGGTTGTTTTACTTTATATCAATTATACAAAGCATATTTAAATGTTTTTGTTACAATTTTTCCTGTATCGTTAGAAACTAAGAATATTTAAATATTTTATTTTATAGCATTTATTTTAGTTATAACTCTACATCTATATAATCATTGTATTTCCACAAATAAAATACTGTGACTCAATTGATTTTGCTCAATACTACCTACCATTTATTCGCCCCGTAATATACTCATTACGAGAAACAGCTGTATTATGGAAGGGCTCCCCTTAAATGACGGACAGATAAACGAAATTACAAAATTTATAAGAGGTACTATGAATAGATTTAATATTGAATTTATTTGTGATCTTTTATTATTTGGACAAATTGGATATTATCTTAATGAAATCTTATTCTATTGAATTTTATAAGTGGGTACGTACTTCATATAGCGTGCTGTTTAAAGTTACCTTTACATTTAAAAAAAAATCAGCTTCACGCTGTATACCGCTAACAGCAGGGTAGGCAGAGGGGACCTAGTGTTAAGACACTCCATTTCTCCGTCCTCCGTTTCCGTTTTCCACCGAATTCTAGAGGCATTGCGTGTTCAGTGCCGGAACTCAACCCTGCGGTTTGTGTTCTTACCAGAACGACGAAATGTAGATATTAAATATATATATTTCCTCGAATGAGAATCGAACACACTGTCTATCGCGCTTATAGCCGCATTGTTTACCCCGTGTCCGTATTAAAATCTTTCAAATAACATTTTACTTTTCGAATTTTATTTAAATTTTCCCATTGAATTTCAAATAGCTCTTAATACATCCATAAGGAAGAATTTCGAGGAATAATTTCCTTGGGTATCTAATACAATGAATAATTTATACCAACTTGAATTGAAACCTTTATACATATGTACATACATATATAGCTTAGACGATCATCTAAGTAATTATTTTTGAAAGTTCACTTAAGATCCCGTATATATCCCGTATATAGCAGGGTGGGCCAGAGAGACGCTAGTCTTAAGACACTCCGTTTTCCATTTTCCAGAGAATTCTCGAGGCATAGCGTGTTGAATGGTAGAACTCCACTGTATACTGCAAACTCAGTGTTAAGAAACTGCGTGCTCCGCATCCCGGTCGAATTTTTAAGGGGCGGAATTTCATATCGCACTTTACCCACTTATTCTGTAGAAAGGATATTTAAAAGTATTTTTGAGTAATAAATTCGGATTGTAAGAAGAAAATTGCGTTTAGTGTAAGTAAGTTTAAGTTTCAGCCGTGTGGTCCCGGCTTAGAATAGGATCACCCTGGTACTGTCGGTGTCGTAAGAGGCGACTAAAGTACGTGTGGTAGAGTCACGTCGCCAGTAATGGCAACACGCATGGGCAGACTCGACCGGATTCTCTCATAAAAAAAAAAGTAATTTACATAAAAAGATTAAAAAACACAAAAACAGTTAAAAGTGATAAAATATAGTATAAAATATGCAAAACATACTAATATTGAATGAAAATACCCTTAAAACAGTTTCAAGTAACCGTTTGTACTGCAGTCGACTGAAGCAGATGCAAATGGGCGTCGACGTGCGCCGACCTAAGCGGCTTTCCTTTTATATATTTAGTAAAAGCGGGAAAACGTATAACGTTCATATAAAACGATTTGGTGCTTGTGTGTTATAGATTTTATTTTTATTTAATTTATTTGCCTATAAAAGTGTTTTTTTTTAGTTTACATAAACTTATATGGAACAGAGTGTCTTAACACTAGGTTCCGTCGGGCTTCTGCAAAAAATCTTTCAAAAGCAATGAGCAAACGGAGAGTTATATCATTGGCTAATACTAGTTTCTTTTTAGCTTCACGCTGTACTGTATCCACACTCCATTCTCCATTATTTTCTTATTTTTAATAGAATTTTCCTGTAAAGGGTTAAACCTCGCGTGCCGATTGACAATCATCATATATGTATTATCTGCGGCCCGAGAGTTAACCTCCTGGTCGCGTATGACGTCCTGGTAATCTATTTACATTACAATGCATGCACGCACGCCCGCCGCTGTAATGGCTCGATGCGGTATTTATAATTCATTCATATCTATGTATGTAGATTGTATGTATGACTGTAAAAGTACCTATAAGATTAGGGGCAGCGTTAAGTACCGCCTCCAACACGCAATGCTGGACTATAAACGCGATGGTAGTTTGTTAGATTTATTATATAATATTTTCATTACCTCGCTCAGGTAACAAGACAAAGCGCGGCGTCGACTAATGCCTCTTAACACACAATGTCTCGAAAAATCAAGCAGAAAACTCGAAAATTGGGTGGAAGGTGGGAGCGCTCTATACAGTACTGGGTACTGGGTAATGTCCATTAAGACATTTTCGTTCCATTGCATATTGACTAGCGGAACTCAACGTCGCGCTGTGCCTCGTTATCAGAGCGAGAAAACGAAAATGTTAAATATTTCGTTTCCTTGAGTGGGAATCGAATCCACAACCTGTCGCGTTTACGGTCGCACGCTTGCGCCACGAATGGTCTCCTAATCAAATCCATGATGTATCGACATGTAAAATATATACGTTTCGTAGTTATGATTAAGCGACGACCGACGACTTCTACACACGCAAATACAATATACAATATACTATGATCATATCTATCATTGTTTCATATTATAGAAGAAAATTAACTTAAGCCCTGTTAACTCCAATTATATCTAGCAACACAAATAAATACTCAATAAACAAACCCGCTTCACAATACTAAAATACTCCGTGAGTGCACCGAGACCGTCACATGTGGACGCGATGCGCTATAAATACCAATTCCACCGAATTAAGACATCGGTCAATTCATTTTACGACCGTCCGACCGTCTGATAGATATGTGTGTCGTGACGCAGCGGCACAGCGTCTGAATATAAGAGCTGTAGGTTTGATTTCCATGATTGGAAATTAGTCGTTTTCATTTTCTCGCTCTGGAAACAAGAGAAAGCGCGGCGTTGAGATTCGCCTCTCAACACTACTCTAACACTACTTTCAAGGAGAAAGTGGGGAAAAGGGTGCCTAAACACTGGGTTCTCTGCGCCCACCTTGCTATGATTTCTATACTCTGATTGAATATATAACATCATTGCTATCTATCAGAAAAAACAGAGAGAACTGTAGTAGTGATATATTTCTCCACTATCATTATAATTTTTTTATCTCGTGGCACAGCGGGCGTTTGCAGTTTGCAGTCTTACCACTGCATATACCTAGCCCTCTGTATGGGGGATACAAACTAAAATAGTACAAACTTAGACATTCGCCAATTCATTTTATGATCATACGTCCGTTCCATTGCAATGATCGTGAGTGTAAGCTTTATTCATTTGCTAAATATAAGTAAGACGCGCTATACTGAAGGCAGTTAATTCAATTCCATTCTAAGGCAAATAATTCTAGAATCAATAGAGAAAATTTCTTAAGAAATAAGCTATTTTAAATAGCTGTATAGTAATTAAGAAAAAAAAATCAGCTTCACGCTGTATCCCGCTCACAGCAGGGTAGGCAGAGTGAACATAGTGATAAGACACTCCGTTCCCCGCTTTCTGCCGATTTCTGGAGGCATTACGTGTTGAGTGGCAGGACTCAACGCCGCCCTTTGCCTCGACACCAGAGCGAAGAAATGAAATTATAAACGTATTTAAATACATATTTCACTTCCTCGAGTGGGGATCGAACCCACAGCCGTCGCGTTACAGTCACACCCTTGTGCCGCTGCGCCACCTACCTAACATACTTGAGAAACTTAAATTGCACAATTTTTTGTTTTGAAATAACGTGTTAATTATTTAAAATGAAAAAAAAAAAACTTGACTATGAATTTGTTTATAAATATAAATTGTTTGTACATATTTGAACAGTTTGTCAAACTCTTTTAGTAAGTGTAAGCATATTATTGTTTTTATTTTATGTTCACGCTGTATCCCGTACATAGAAGGGTAGACAGTGGGAACTTAATAATAAATAAGGAGTCGAAATCCACCTGTGCTCAATTATATATTTTTTTATCTGAAGTTAAAATATATTTATCAGGGTGGGCTATGAAAATGCAATTTTACAGTCGGAGATTTTGCAGATTCTGTGTCGTTCGTGTTTGATTTATACATTTGCTGATATCGAAGCCATTCGTTTACACTTTACCAGCAACATGAAAAGCATTTATCGTAGTAATGAATATGTCAAACTTTATATAATTTAAAGAACATCTAGTTATGCGGAAAATTGTTAAATATTAGTATATCGTTTTCATTGAACGTAATTGTTATGGGTTCGAATCCAGCTTCAAGTTCGATCCATTAAAACATTTCAAACAGATATAAGCGTAAAATCTTACAAACTGGATTTTCAGTTTAAACGTTATATATAAGCCTGCCAGGATAAGAATATTGTAACAAGATAGAAGTTTTAACGAGCTATCGCAGATTGCCAAGAATTGAGTTTGTTAATTTATTGAATTCTAGAATACTTAACGTTAATTATTTACTTTGAGGCCAGTCGTGGTGCAGCATCACCAGCGGGTGACTGTTATCACGACACGAAGACTTGTGGGTTCGATTCTCACACGAGGATATGAAAAGTAACTGCAGCATTCGGCAGAAAGCGGGGATCGGAAGCGTCTTTACATTAAACTCTTAGCACTAGTTTCCCTAAACGTACGTGCGTGAAACTCAAAAAAATATTTAACATACTATTCGGTTTTACGGTCTGCCACTCAACATTCAACACGTAAATCTCGCAAATTGGGCTGGACCGACTGTCTTAACACTAAGTTCTCTCTGCCTATTGTAGAGAGCGGAGAACACGTGAAGTGACAGAGAAAAGTTTAAGCAGTTTTCAACTAATTTATAAGTCTGTTATTGACAATCGTACGTTATGTCGAGTAGCCGACACGTCTGCGAGTTAGATATTTCTTGCTTACAATACCTACTACATACAAACTTACGAACATCTATTGTTTTATTTATATTATTTTATCATAATGGAATTTTTATACGTGACTTTATCAATATAAGTAATAGTTTTTATTAAATATTTTAAGCAAAACATTTTTATTATTTTGTTAAAGAATATTTCAATGTCGCGCACATCGCACCGGAGCCGCAAAAGAATGCGACATGAACACGTCGATCGTTGATTCGATTCCCACTCGGGTGAATAAATTATTTTCAGTTCCTCGCTCTGATTGACGGATTAAACGGAAACTAGGTATTTTATTTGTAATTATGAACTTTCAAAGGGATCAATGCTATACAGTTTAAAACTGACATTATCATATTTATCATTAATTTAAAGTATGTTATATAGCGCTTTGTTTTTTTTTATTTCAGGTTTTTAACTTTACGTTAATTCCACTTACACACTCCGCGGAACTCAACGTTGCACATGGCAAAATAGGCAGAGAGAACCTGGCGACCTAATGTCGAGACACTCCGTTCTCATTAAGACACTTCCATACCCTACTGTCTGCAGAAGTAATTTAAACAACCGTACAGTGTTGAGTTTTCTTAAGTTTTTGAAAAATTACCTACACATTTTTTTTCATTAAGCGAAAGCGAAAGAAAAATTAATATCTTAATTCTTAAAGAAAAATTTCAATTGTTTCCAGTAGATATCCAATATTTCCAGAGGCCACTCGTAGTGTAGTAGTGCAGTGTATTAATTTTCATTTCTACGCTGGTGTTGGGGTGAAGCGCGGCGTTGAGTCCCGCCACTCAACACGCAATGCCTTCAGAATTCAGCGGAAAGTGGGGGGAGTTTATTAGGTACATCCGTCCACCTACCGTCATGTGTGCGGTTTTTCAATAAGTAGGTATTATTTTAGAACACTAGATAGGTATTCTATAAGATGATATTTAAGAGCGTTCAAGAGTTTAAACAGGTGCTAAGTGACAACGATAATTTTCAAGAAGTCTTTCATTTGTTTTAAGAATAATATTCTCAATATAAAAGCGAATAGACGTGTAAAATCCATTCATGTTATTTAATAACAATTTTAGTTTATACATTATACCTACATAAAAATTAAGTACATGTAAAACTTATACGTGTTTTTCCTCATAATAAAAAATTATATTATACTTCTTTATAATTCTGTAGGTAATATTATTTTATACATTAGTTTACATATATATTTTTTAGTTATGTCGAATATTCTGCCCCTTAAATAATACGCAAACTTTACTTTTAAATAACATTTTAGTATTTTCCTGTTTTTCGAGAAACAGAAATAGCTGCACAACGAAACGCTCTATATTCTTTATTATTTGAGCAAGTGATTCCCGAATAAGAATCATATTAGCAATTAAAATGTATTTTTCAAGAATTAAAATAGGTATCGTAATCGTACAGTCGCGTGACCTTTGAAACTTCGCTTTATTGCTAATTGAGATTGATAAAAAAACTTGTTCATTTTGATACTTAATATTGAACGTAAAAAAATACTTTTATCCATTAAAAATAATTGCAGTAGTCATGTTTTTGTTATTAAATAATGTCACGTAACTTATTTAAAAGAGGGAATTTATATTTATTTTTTAATTATGTTTATGTAATATATGGGCCTTTTTATTTATTATATAAATTTCTCACCAGTATTTGATGGTGTGTTCTGTTGCCTCTATATACCCACTGAACGTTAGAATTTTGCAATTGCAGCAAACCGCCACAAGGAATCGTAACATTCGTTCCCTTGTCTGCAGCAACTTGCCGAATCTCAACTTCTTCGCTCAGGGCCCAAGGAACTAACGAAAGAAATAGTATATATAAATAAGTAAAAAAATAAGAGCGCGTACTTACAAATTTTTTTTATTCTAATTTATTTACCTTCTATTCCAAGGCAGAACAGAGGCACCAATATACTTTTAAGAAACATCCTACAATGTCTACATCTAAAATCTAAGAAAAAAAATCCACAATCACTATCTAACCACGTGAAATATAAAAGAATTTTTTTCTAACTAATTTATTACATTACACGGAATAAAAACGACGGAAGGCGAAATAATAGGAAACAAATCTCACAACAAACGTCTTCACTCCATTGATAAAAGTCATAGACTAGATAAGTGTCATAATCGCGTGTAGTTGCCATTTTATAAATCGAAGTTAGCGAAGAGCGCGATAACAGCTGTCAAACAGTTGTCTATGGCGCGACGTCGGGACGTCATAGACAAAAATATAGATTTTCTTCGGACATGGCCACTGTATCGGCAATACAACACCTGCAATGTTTTGTATATTCATATTCATTTTTTATAATGAATAAGGAGTTTTTTAATTATAAGTAGTGATTAGTGGTTCGAGTATAGTGCTGTGATATTTGTAATGGATGCGGAGAACGAGAACGAAAAAAAGAGAATCCGTGATGCAATTCAGATGATGGAGACCATACAGTCGATGATCGACGTCTCAGCGGACAGGCTCGAGGGTCTGAGGACGCAATGCTCGACCAGTGCGGAGTTGAC
>JBAIZZ010000204.1:591588-603088 GCA_037355905.1 Heliconius aoede | reverse complement strand
AATTCGATGTTATAAAATATATGGTTATTATTAAATGTGGGGGCTGAAGTGCCTTAAAATTAGGTTTTACCAAGTATATGCGAGATACAGCGTGACCTAAAACGTAAATAAAATTTTTAAAAAACTATTTCAGAACGGTCTGGTACGAGTTATTGTGTGGAGAATATCCGTTCAAAGGTCAGCCCCCTGAAGCCATCATATGGCAAGTGGGCAAAGGCATGAAACAGTCATTAGCTAATATGCAAGCGTCAAGGGATATTAAGGTGAGTTGCTGTTATTTAATTATTGAATATTATGTGTTTATTCAGTTTTAGTTTATTTTTTTAGCCGCACATAGCAGGTTAAGATACTCTGTACCCATTAAAATGCGTCTGCTCTGCACTTTCCACAGAATTCACGAAGCATTCACGCAATGCTTCGAGAATTCTGTGGGCTGGTTAACTTTGTTTTGTTACCAGGGTGAAAAAATAAAATATTAAATATTTTATTCTCCCCAAGTGGAATCGAATCCACAAGCGTCGCGTACATCTTTCCATCGGACCACGCCAGCCTTAAGTCGCCCGAATGTTTCTTCAGAAATTAATAAAAAATAAAATAATTTTTTTCAGAACACCATATGGACATGATGTGGTGTTAGTGTGTTTGTAACAAATTTTTTTATGTATTATGCTTGTCATAGTTAAATATTATTTTATTTACTTTCATATCACCTCAATATGAAAGTAAAACATAAACAGTTCAATTGTTTTAACGTACGTTACGAACCCGCTACGTTACGTTACGTTAGTTACCCTTTGTTATAATAAATGTTAGAAGTTATTATTAAGTTAATTGTAATAAATTAAATAAGGAGGACTTTCTTTGTAATTTTAATGAATTAGCATAAAGGGATACTAATTTCTCTATTCCAGGACATCCTGATGCTGTGCTGGTCGTACCACTCACCAGAGAGGCCGGACTTCTCCCGCCTCTTGCCTCGTCTGGAGAAACTACCCCGCAAGCGCCTCGCGCGCTCCCCTTCACACCCTGTGCACCTCTCCCGCTCCGCTGACTCTGTGTTCTGAGAGAGGCGACTGAGGGAGTGTGTCAGGCCCTAGTCTACCACTTACGCCACTGTGAGAAACAATATAATATATATACTCTCTTTTTCTTCTGATTCTGTCCTATGAAAGAGGGGAATGATGTAGGGTGTCATTGCCTAGTCTATCCTCCCTAACACCACTTTCTTGCTACCAGAATGGAAACATGTTCTGCTTACGCTGTCTTCTGAGAGCAGATTTTTTTTCTTATAACTTGAGTATTTCTTGTTTAGAAAAGGTCTTAAACGTCCTCACTCCACCTCTCACCCCTCACATATAATTACCATAACATTAACACAACTTACTTGATGCAGAGTTGTACATACTTCAATGCAGTTTTCTCCTTTACTAAAATATATCTAGATATCTTCTACAGCAGCGGGATCTAGAATATCCTCATCCACCTTCTATTTATACCTATAATTTTTCCTCTTAATCCCCATATTCATATAAACTTATGCCACTTTTCTCATTCTCTAATCCGCTTTTCCCCATTCTCCTCTTCATCTGTTAAATATTATAAATTAGCATTGGTTTTACTTATCTACAGAGTCGTATCTTCTTTGAGCGTACTCAGAACTGTAAATTAGCGTTAATAGACATCAAATTTTATGTCAGTTAAAATAAATTGGCGTATCTGTGTTTTCAAAGGCATTTTTATCCTAATCCTATGATCCTATCCAATTTTCTATATAGTTACTAAAAAGTAATACTAGGGCCAACAAACTTCTTGCAATGTCACCTTAAGTGTATAATAAAATACCTCATTTGTCTATTCAGATGAAACTACTATAGTATGTATGTATAATTATTGTACAAATTATAAAGCTTAGAGGTTTTTTTTTTCATTAATAAATTAGTTGTGAAAAAATGTGCTACTTAAGTTTTAGTAGCAGCAATACATAAGATTTTTTTTCTCTTTGTGAAACACTTCAATTTGAAATATTAGAGATTTATTTTTTGAAATATTGAGAAACAAATATTTCAAAAAATCTTCTTTGATTTAAATGCTTTTTTTTTATTTATTACTGACTCTTTTTAATGCGCCGTCGTGGCGCAGCGGCAAGGGTGTGACTGTAACGCGAGGGTTGTGAGTTCGATCCCTACTCGTGGAAGTGGAATATTTATTTACATTTATATTTTCCATTTCTTCACTCTGGTGTTGAGACAAAGCGCGGCGTTGAGTTCTGCCCCTCAACACGCTATGTCTCCAGAAGTTGGGAGAAAATGGGGAACGGAGGGTTCTTAAGAATAGGTTTCCTCTGCCTACCCTGCTGTGTGCGGGATACAACGTGAAGCTGATTTATATATTTATTTTTAATATTTAAATGACATGATTTTTTGACATTTTGAAGTTATATAACTATTGAACTATATAATAAATTGTGCCTCTAAACTTGATAATTTGTTTATTGACGAATCAATATAAAACGTTTATGAATTAGAAATCCATTACTTAATTAAATTCTTTATAAGAAATATTTGTAATTCAATTAATTTGTACCGTTGTATTGTAAAAATATCAATTGTTTTCTCTGGTTTTTTTAATGACGCATTTTGTGGTATGTATTTCATAAATTACTCATATTCAATAATTTTATTATTGCAATAATATAATTAGTAAATCAATTCATATTTTTCATTTAATTTGCCAGCTGTGTTTGTAAACTTCATTTTTTAAATTATTAATTTATATTGTCATGAGGCACATAGGCCAAAATTAAGAATAATTTTAACTGTACAATTTGTATTGATTCATTTTTATGTTTTAAAACATTTGATTATTAAAATTGCTAAAACACGTCAATTTTTTTAATAATTAAATTAATATTATGCCATATTGAAATTTTTATCAATGTTGCAATAAATTCAAATGAGTTACTATATTGTCATAATAGAATTGCTATATTTTAATTCAAACTATTCTTTTTTAATTATTTTAATTACTGGCGGACATTTTTTTATTTTTCATTATAAATGTCCTAAGTATTATTATGAAATTGAAGTTAAAAATGACTTTATAATTATAAATTCCTTATAGTTTGATCCTCTATTGAAGCAATTCAGCCTTACAATTTGTACCGTTGACCAAAATTTGTTATAAATAAAAAAAAAACAAAACACGGGTATCGATACTTAGTGAAACTGTTGTTGAGCACTAAAATAATATTATTTTAATCTATAATGTTCTACGTTTACACTTGGCAGCTTTTATTTAAGAAAAAGATTTCTTTTAAATGTTTGTGGTCAATTCTGATTTAATTTTAAATAGTTTTAACAGTCAATTATAATGCGTAAAATTAAAAAAAAATTATAACGCCTAATATGAAGCAATATAAATAGTAATTTAGACGAAGTAATATATGCTGATAATTCATACATTCATGACTGACTTTATTTTTTTTCGAATATATTTTTTATTAATTAAAACAATTCAGCTGGATTTAAATAGCTCTGTGGTTTTTATTTTTGTCTTTTTTTAAAAATCTAGCTGCTTTTGTATTGTCAAGGGTCAAGTGTGAAAGTAGCCATTAAGTCTTGATCTCTTGATTTTAATGATAGATTAAATTATATTTTCTTATTTAAAAAAGAAAACGTGAAAGTTGACTGTTTCAATGTAATTGTAAATATTGTATAGTGTTACTGGTTTTGCTGTGATGTAAATGCAATTTTGTAAATATTAGTAAATAACACTATGGGACTGAAGTCGAGACGAAGGTATATTTAATTCTCCGTAATATTTAAATGTCATACCAGTATTTTCTTAAAAACTTTGTAAATTTTCAATAGGCACGTTTTATTTATTGTTTGAATTGCGTTTTAAAGACGTGTTTGTCTGAATCGATTGTGTAAATATTTAAATGTGTTAAAAATCGATTTTATTTACGTAATTCGTTTTGTATGTAAATAGCTAACGATCACCACGCAGATTATTACAATCGATTAAGTGGATTTTGTCTGGTATTAGTAGTTTGGTTATAATAATGAAACCAGATTAAGCTTAACTTAAAAAGAATTGACTACAGTTTAAATAATGATATTTTTGTTGTTTAATTAAACTACTAGGACTAGATTAAGGTTATTTAATAACTACCTTTACCTTTCTGCTAATTTTCATATAGGATGATATCTTACAGATATTGGTTGGAAAGTAATTTAACAGAAACTTATATGACAGTTGAAATAAGCAAAAAATATATAAATAAAAAAAAATAAGGTAACTATGATTATAATTACGACTGAACACAGAATACGAATTCATATAGTACATTAGTCATATTTACAGTACGGTTGACAAGTCGTGACCGCTGTAAAGTTTAGTTTTCTGTGAACTTTTTGCGTATGAAGTCCGGAAGAAAAAAATACAAATTAATGAAAATCTTAAGTCCAATTACAGTTAACTTTATGTCAAAGCGGCCACTGCTCGTCGTTTGTAATGTAACTGTCGATTAATTCATTATAAAAGAACATTCCTGTGAGAAGCTTTCTTTAAGTGATACATATAAAGAATATAGTACTAAGAGTTATTTAATCTTTTTCATTATTTTACCACTCAAAAAAATATACGTATGTATTTGAAAATTATATTTAAATTGCTAGATTGATAGAAAAAAGGTTTTTTTTTTATATTACGATTTTTAATTCATTGCCCCTTTACTTTCATAAGAAAAGTTAAAATAAAAAAAAATAAAAGTATTTCAATTATAATATAGAAGTTCAAGTTAAATTACATTATTTCACCTATCTGTATTAACATTGACGAATGTGAAAATAACCGATTTTCACTTCAGTTAATGTTAATAACACTTTACATGAGAGCTCCTCAAAGTTTCAAATGTTATTTTTTTTATATACGGCTATGGTTAATGAAAATCTTTAATATGAAAATTTAAAGAACTAATATTAAAGCTGTAGATTTTCACTAACCACAACCATATATGAAAAATTAGACCGACCAAAATAATAACTCGCCCGAGGTCAGACTCAAGAAAATATGGAAAACTAAAAATATTACAAAAGCTACTAAGATCCGGCTTGTCCAGACGCTTGTTTTTCCCATTTTCCTTTACGCTGCGGAAACATTGACCTTGCGACAGGTCGGTAAGAAAAAAATTGATGTTCTGGAGATGTAGGAATGCTGGGAGTATCATGGACCGAGTTTTCCACCAACGTTTCTCCAAGAAATCGGCACTAAACAACGTTTGTCGACTTTATTACAAAGTCGCATACTAAAGTTATTTGGACATGTCTCCCGAAGGGGGAAGTGGTTCCATCGACCGTCTTGTCGTGCAGGGCAGAGTGGAAGGGCTAGTCCCTTCCACTCTGCCGGGCACTCTGGGCGAGGAAGATCTCCCATGCGTTGGACTGACCAAATTAAGACTGCAGTAGGGGATTCCTTACATAAATGTACCAGGATTTCAATAAATAGAGATAAGTGGCGAATGCTTGTGATGCGTATAATATCTGCCCGTAATGTCACTTTGTGATGACTACGACCGCTCTGAGAAGTGTTACGACCAGGAAGAATATGAGAAATTATTAACATTTTAAACGTTGAGGGTTCTCCTTTAAAATGCAGATTTACTCACTATATTTTAATGATATCAATAATGGAAACTAGGCAAGCTTCAAAGGCTATTCAAAACGACATTTTTATTATGTTATTCATAAGTCTTCTTTATTAATTTTAAATAATAATTTAATTAATATTATACATCTCTTAGCACTATATTCCTTCAGGTACAATATAGTTTTCCCTACATGTGTACTAAAGAGGCTTGTCGATAGGTCCGTTTAGACTGATTTTAAAGTGGGTAGTCCTCTATGACTTGATGTGCCACATACTAACCAGCTAAACTTCAATATTATAGAGATATACATGTAACAAACCTATACTTTTAAATATATTAATTTCAATTCATCAATTAGGGTCTGAGAAATGTTCTTTTAAATCTAAGATAGTTTAAACTATTGTATAACTCTTGTATATATTGAACTTTAAATTTGAAAAGCGCATTTTATAATAATTGCATAATAAAAAATTTAAGTTTCTAATGATAACAGTGAAATTTTAAAGAAATTTCAATGTATACAAGTTGTTATGGCTCATTTTGTAATTTTATTGTTTTACTTAATAATTATTGATTATTATAATATAATAGGCGAAATTATTCTGGTCAATGAAATCCTATTAATAGTTAGTTGTTGTTTAAACAGCGTTGTGCGATACTGCCACAGTATGTTGTATATAGAGAGAGAGGGGCGTGGCTTGTTCGTTCTTATTAATAATTTATTTCAAATAAAAATAATACAGCAGTTTATATTGGATTCCCTAGTAGATTTTATAATAAAATATAATTTTGAATCACTTTGATAATTTTGTGTGTTTAATTATTTTTTGTCTGTGCCAATTTATGTTCAAGTAAAATTTAATACTTAAAGCCAATACAAACAGTTGTTCAATCTGTACAGAAGGATCGAAACTGTTTAACATATGTATTGAGATTTCTATCCATTAGGTTAGTTGCATTTGCCAAAATAAACCTTCATCACTGTTTCTAGTTGTTTTATTATAAACCAATCCTCCATATATTTTAAATACTCAGTGTATTGAATATTTTTTTACATTTTAGAGGTCTCAAAAGTAGGCTTTCAATGAATAGAAAATTCAGCCATGCACCAAATACCTGAACATTTGAATAGTTTATTTGCTAAATATTAAACAAGCGTATGACTATTAACGCAACCTAATTTGGGTTCCCTACCCACTTGAGGAAATGAATATTTATCCTAGAGTGTCGAGCCAAAATGAAGAGTTGGGTTTCACCACTAAAAATGTAATGCTTTCAGAATTTGGTGGAAAATGAGAAATAGTGTTAACAGTAGGTTCCCTCTGCCCACCCCGCATTGTATGGGGTAGTGTGAAGCTAAATAAAATTTTTAGTGGCCCCAACAACATTTGTATTGATGTTATATTAATTTATTCTAAAACCATGCTACAAGGGTTACATAAGAAATACTTGAAAACAGCACATTGGTTTATTACAACTTCACATATACCAACAAATAAATTTTTGGTTAATAACTGAAGGTGTACAAGTTTGATATTCAGCCACTATGAAACTGCATTTATTTTTGTATTTTTATCAACTGTGTGATTTGTTTATATTTGTAAAAATATGAAATATTTTTTTAATAATTTATATATATGTATATATTAAATATTTTGTTGTAATTGGCTGAATAGAATGTAGATATTCATATTTAATGAAATATCTTAAAAGCAGCCAAATAGGACCAAAATTTGGTGCAAGTCTAGTTATAATTAATAAATTTCAAATAATATCTATGTATGTGTCTCCAGTTAAATTTATGAACTGTATTGTAAATAAAATCAAATTAGCTTTTTAAAATTATTTTATTATTTCATAATTATGATACATGTCCAGCCAAAATACCAGCTATATTATTACACATACTTTTGATTTCTTTATCATTTAAATATTCTGCACCCAAAATAGCATTTCCAACAGCAATCGTTTCCCTCATAGTGTTAGCCTTTATCCATATCCTACCATTCATGCCTGCAGCCAACTCAAATGGCCATTCATTCTTTAAGGAGGGAAGTAAAGGACAGTTTGGATTTAAAATCTTCCTAATAAGGTTCAATGAACATTTAAATAGAAATCCGTCAGTCAAAACACCTAATCGACCCTTTTTCCCATGTGAGTCTACACAAACTAATTCTGGTTCCATGTCTTTGCTAGCCACTAACATTTTAGCGTAAATGACATCTCCGATTTCCACCTCAGGCCTGTTCTTCTTAGTAGCTCCTTCAAATGATAAATAAGATAAAGCAGCAGTTAAGCTCCCGCCCACATCAACGCGGAATATGTCTCCTAACTTTTGTACCACTACACCTATCACATTTTCTCCTCTAGATGGAACATACCGTTTCTGATAGCTATCCACCCAATACGTGCAAGGATTTTTTTTTTTCAACACGCCAGATTTGGTAATATAAACACGATTTACTTCTTTCCGTAAGCCCGGTCCAACAATCACTTTAGATTTTTTACCAACCTCAAATATATCTTCGCAGTAGTCACCAGGAAGCACAACGTCTCCGATTGATACCTTCATTTTAGTTGTTTTGCATGGTTTTATTTAAAAAAATTATTTGCTACACACGCTATTATTCGAAATTAAACGTCAAAACTCAAATGATCAAATGTGACAATAACTCAAATCCGCATTTAGTAATATGATTTTAAACGACATTAAAATGTTATTTATTTTATTTATTCATATGTATTCTTTTATTGCACTTTAAAAATACACGCAAGTAAAACTAAATTGTAAGATTGGTCAACAATGGTAAATATAGATATATATATATATAATAAGTTATAACATAACAAAATAGAAATATAAAAAAACAAAATGCTTTACAAGAAATTTTTCTTTTTACTTTCACGTGTATATTTTATATAAATTTTATCAAAAAAATAACTACGATTTCGAATCAACATCATTTAATGATACTATTAAATATAAAAGCATTGCCATTACCAAAAAATATATATTTTAATACAAATAGTGTATATTAGAAGCATTTATAGGGCTTTAAGAAAATCCAGATTAGATTTAATATTTTGATTTTAGAGTCAAACAAATCATCTTCATTTAACAATATGAGGTTCTCTAATAGTAAAAATTTTAGATTGTAATATGTAATACATTAGATAAAAACTTTGGATATTTTAAATTATGTTTATGTATTCGGAGCATTTACAGTGTTTTAAGAAAATTCATCCACATGGAGTGCCTATCACGCTGTTGACATTTTCATTTGTTGTGACAGACGACAGCTTATTTCTCTAGTAACACGTGTTTATTTGAATATTTATTATAAATGTGAAAACCCAAATAAGATATTCCTTAAAATGCCAGCTACAATACATAACGATGTTCTTGTGTACAAAGGCAGTAATTTCTTTCGTCAGAGATTGCTATTATCAACGTTAAGTGGTCGTTCTATGAAAATAGAGGAGATTAGGAGTACACACGACGATCCTGGCCTCAGAGAGTACGAAATAAACTTAGTTCGTTTATTAGATAAAATAACAAATGGTACTAGAGTAGAGTTAAATGAAACTGGCACATCCTTATATTACCAACCAGGTATTTTGATCGGAGGACAAGTTACACATTCTTGTTGCACACAGAGAGGAATAGGTTAGTATAATCTTGAAGTGAAGTGAAGTGAACCTGTTTTATATATAAAGTAATGTATATTGTTAGCTTTCAGTCATTTTTCTTATTCATATTGTACCTCTTGTTGATCAGTGTATGCTTTTAGTCAGTTATAACTTCTATTTAATAATATGTTAAATATTTAAGACACTTTCTTTATCCCCTTTTCCTCCAAATTCTGTATGCATTGCGTTTTGTGTAATGGAAATCAATGCCACTCTTTACTCCATTATTAACATTTATCAAAATAATAATTCCAGGCTACTATTTAGAAGTGCTGCTAGCATTAGGACCTTTTTGTAAAGAACCATTAAACACAGTACTTCAAGGTGTTACACATCATGAGTTAGATGTATCAGTGGATAAAATAAAGAGTACAGCTCTGCCAATACTGTTGAAGTTTATCCTGGTTGATGATGGTTTAGAATTGAAAGTTGTTAGAAGGGGTAAGTACTTAACCTTTTTTAAGAATTATTAAGATGTAACTATTTTCTTTTAATATTATATCACTTAATATTCATTATATAGAATGAATTATTTTCATATTAGTAAGGTCTAGTGACTTGAAATCATACTGAATTTAAAGTAAAAAGTGTCACACAAGATTCCCTCTGCATTCCTTTTTGTATGCAGAATGAAGCTGAAAAATTAAGAATTTGTTTTGTTAAAGATACCAATCTCTCAGGACCATGGAAGGAAAGCCACATTTTTAAAAATTAACATTTTATTGCAATATTTCCAGGGGCTCCACCACTTGGTGGAGGTGAAATAGTATTTAAATGTCCGGTAAGAAGACACTTAAGACCCTTACAGTGGAGGCAATGGGGCCTCATCAAGAGGATACGAGGAGTAGTGTACGCTTTACGAGTGTCACCCACTATGGCTAATAGAGTTGTTGAATCTTCTAAAGGGGTATGTGTACTTTAACATTTTTTAAGTGTTATTCAATACTTGAATGGTTTTTTAGAAAATATATTATAAAATTGAGGAACTGACAAAGTAGATTATTCAGATCATTAAGCCATATGTAGAGCTTTTCTATTATAATGAAAATCTATTATATTTATAATTTCATTGTTAATATATTTTTCAGGTTTACGTGTATATAGTTTTTTTTATTATATTAATTATATTTAAAACATTTTTAAATAACAGTGAATACTTATTAGTAATCTACAGCAAAAATTCTTATTATTTTTTTCTGTATACCAGCAGAGAGATGCGTAAAAAAATGTTCCACCCCACTAACTTTCTCTCTGTCTCTTACTTAAGTGGGAAAATGAAAATAATTTAAATGTATTCTATTATTTTCTTTTTTGAGTGTAAAAAACATGAAAATATTAAATATATCATAAGATCAAGTAGGAGTTGATTCCACAACCTGTCGCAGTTACAGTCAAGTATTTTAAACACTTACATGATAATAAATAATGTCTTAAAATCATTTAATATAATATTTACATTATTCTAGGTAATGTTGAAATTCCTGCCAGATGTATACATAAATACGGATCAATGTAGAGGCCCCAATGCTGGGAAGAGTCCTGGTTTCGGGATCAGTTTGATAGCAGAGACTAATGAAAAAACCTTCTATTGTGCTGAAGCAGTAAGTATTGTTAATATTTTACTTAGTTGCCATCTATCTAATCTGCCGTATACGGAATGTCGCATGAAGCTTATTATATTTTCATATTGTATATATTTTTTTAGCAGCTTTATGCTGTATCCTGTACACAGCTGGGTAGGCAGAGGGAAGTGTTGAGTACTGTCACACTTTGTGCCACGACTATCCTCAGTGCTCATATTGTATTATATCTTCCAGAAATCAGCAGAAGCGGGTACAGGTGAGATAACCCTACCAGAAGACCTTGGAAAAGAATGTGCACTACAGTTGTTAGATGAGATTAATCGTGGTGGTGCAGTAGATTCAGCGTTTCAGTGGATTTTAGCACTTTGGATGGCTTTGGGACAGAAGGATGTCAGCGAGTGTGTTGTATGTATTTTTTGTCTCTTTTTATGCTTCTTTCTTCTTATACAGAAGTAACGTCCCGCGGCTTCACTTGCTTAATCTTATTGGTATATTTTAGCCAAATTTAACAAAATCTTTTCATAAATTGCAGTCTATGAGTTATACATATGTATAAGCTATATTACTGTAATGTTTT
>JBAIZZ010000204.1:553648-591232 GCA_037355905.1 Heliconius aoede | reverse complement strand
AGTCTATGAGTTATACATATGTATAAGCTATATTACTGTAATGTTTTATTTAAACCCATTTTGTAGTTTTTGCGTGAATCCTCTATTCTCACAAACTATCATATTTAGATTATTTATAAAGTATTAAGTCAATAATTTTTTTAGGTGGGACCACTCTCTGACTACACCATTAAATTTCTACAACATCTTAAGGAATTTTTCGGAGTGATGTTTAAACTAGAAGTGATGAGAACTAATGATGACGATGAAGCATCTGATGATGAAGACAACCTGGGAACTATTCAGAAGATCAAAATGACATGTGTTGGCATTGGCTATGTTAATATTAGCAAGAGGACTTTGTAAATAAATGTTAATTCTTATATGATATTTTATATTTACACATTTTTGTCAAAGCATGATAGCAGTTCCTCCAAAATTTCGAGACATTACGTGTTAAGTTACGAAACGCTCAACGCTCAATGAAAATCAAAACCCATTCCTTAGCTATAAAAAAAACTCAGTTTCAAATTTGTTTCTTTTAGCTTATCAAACAAGAGGTTGTTTTAGCTATCATCATCTCAGATCTACTGCCGCTAATATGATCTAAAAATGTGACACTGTCGCCTCTAACTATAATATAATCCTTTACTTAGAAAACGTATAAAAATTTGAACTTGCGTCTGTTGGAAACCGCTCTGATAACTTTTAAAAATATGGAATAACATTTTTAAAATGTTAAAAATAATATAATCCATTTTTATTTGAGTGTCCAACTCTACTCTAATACTATTTTGGTACTTGGAAAACTCAAATGATCTTTAGAAGCAAATGATACAACAACATATATTTATATTTCTTTTATTTTTATATTTTCTATTCACATAATATAACTTATTCTAAGAATTGTAAAATAATTAAGGCACATTTTGGAGCTATATCGTTCTATAAAAATAGTAAAACCATTGACAATATCTTAATTTTAACTTAGAAAAATTTTGTGACAACGCCTATAAGTAGTTTTGTATAAAAAATACAAGAAAGTAAAAAATTGGCAGTGATATTTATTTAGGTAAGTACAAAAATAGAGCAAGTTAATAATTATATACCATTAATTATATTTAATATTTATAAATACGACAGCCAATTTGTAAAAAAACCCTCTACTTTTGTACATGCCTTTAGTGAGTATTAGCTTTTAGGCCCTTATTTATAAATGTCCTCTTAAGTCATATATCAATCATGAGATGCCGTATTCATTCATAGATATGTAATTTACGAATCAAAACATCATCTTAAAATCGATCTCAGATATCAGTGTATAACAGGCCTTAAATCTGTGCTTTGACAGAAAGTGTCGCCATTAAAAAGTTCTATAATATTTTTAATTATAAGTTACACTGAGAGTATTTTTTAAAAATTATAGTAACCTGAGTAAAGTTGACGACCCATGTACTTACATATGACTCACGGGTCAAATATGATGAATTCAACAACCGACTATATAAAGTTACAACCTCACAAAGTTATTTTGTTGAAAAATACTATTGAAAACATATGACGTAATGTTTTCTATATCCTTTTTAATAAGAAAAAACAGTAGTATCGTCAATTACATCGTCATTACAATTTCTTATGTCAAATTTAAATATATTTACTAATAATTGATTTTAAGCATCACTTAGAATATCCACTATATAAGTAGTAAACTCAACAAAATAACTTTACAAGGCTCACATCTTCTATCATACATCCTTCTCATTGCACCCTAATCCCGCGGACCAGTTGCATATCCCTCCAACGGGATCGAACGACAGTCCCTTGGGACAGATGTACTCCCACCCGATCACTGCGCCGCTCTCCATACGAGCGCATGAGATGAACTTCTTACAGGAGGTCGGATGCGGGAAGTTACCGATGTCGAGACATTCGATTTTGCCTGTTTATAAAGAAAATTCAGTATCAAATTTAATCCTGTACCTTATTTTGAACGTATATGAGTATAATATTAGTAGAACATGTTAGCATAAACATTGTTTTCTAGATGGATTGGTTTTTATTTTGCGATTGTAACGAAAGCTAAACAAGAAAATACATTATACAAATATATAATATGAAAATTTGATTTTAAAAACAACAGATATCTAATAGAGAGATAGCCACAGAATAAAACGAACCTTTCCCATGTAAAACAACCTTCTTCTCTCCGTCATAGTTCACCGCTATTTTCTCTTCACTATCGTCATAATAATCATAATCGGTAATCGGTCTTATAGACGCGACCGCCTCTTGAACTTTTTGAACTGGGGGCTTCTGAAACTTAATTTTTTGAACTGGACGCTTTTGAATTGTTATTTTTTTATCTGCTTCTTTCTCACTAACTTCACCTTGAACAATTTCTTTCGGAGTTTCTTTCTGTATGGGGATTTTTCGAATTTTCTCGAAAGGTTTTCTGGTAGTTCTAGGTTTTTGCGTAGTTTGTGGTATGACAGGTGTGGGTGATTGTGTGGTGGAAATTCTTCGATAGATAGTTTTCCTTCTCAGTGGTTTTCTTGTAGACATCTGTGGCGTCGTTCCCGGTGACAGGAATTGATATTCATCTAAAATATGTTGATTTTTTTAGTACAGTTTTCAATCAAATATCATAAATATTTCTGAATGAAAACATTTCCGAATACTTTCATTTACGATCTTTATAATACAGCAAAGAATCCCGAATAAAAAATATAATATTTCATTGTAAAATTAGGTAACACTACATGATCATAAGATTACAAATATTAATAAAACTTAAATTCTATAAATAATTTTATTTTTAATAATAAAATAGATTATTGGAAACGTGCTTTAACCGCCACATCTTAATCGATTATTATCAACCTAAACCACTAACCAAGCAAATCATCGATAGTGTTAATTTTAAAAAATTTAAATTATAATAAATGAACAAAATCAGGTTATATAATTGTGTGGTTATCAGAGCAAGGAAATGCAGATTCAAACGATGTGTTCGTTTGCGTCATATAAATTTCTTCATCACTTTGTTGTTACAATTTGGATCTTTATGACGTGGTTTTTGGAAAAAGGGGTTTTTTTAAATTAATTTACGGTAAACAATTAAAATAATACCGTCTTTTTTATTTTGCCAACAATGATCAAATCTATAACGTTATTTATTTCTAATTAGAATTTTTATAAATAAAAAATTGATTACGCTTTGAGGTGTAATGTTGACATAAAAAATATCATTTGTGTTAAATCCTAACTTTTTATTAATAAAAGTAAACTCACTATCATATGCTTTAGTAACCGGCGACTCCAACAAATATTCCTTGGTGAAGTACGAAGGCTCTTGCAAGCCTTGCCCACCCGACGAATACTCCACAAACAATGGTACCGGAATCTTCTCGCTAGAACCCTCGTATCTAGCTGTAGATGGACCTAAATTTAACCTGATCGTCGATTTTATATCACTATCTGTATCAACCAAGTTCGGGGAAAACCCTGAAGGTCGGGACTTGCTGGTGAATCCCGTTGAATAAGTTGGTGCTTGTTTAACAGTGGACTCATCTAATGATATAGTATTTAGGGAACCCGGTCGTGACACCCGGGATTCGTAACTTTCTGTGGTGTACGGTGTAGGTTCTGTAGGGTTGTAGCGAGCTGTGGATTCCGCGTTTTGTGAACCCAAACTGAGTGTTACTCCGGGAAGTGTTGGGTTCACATTTGAATCTGGCTTGGAGAATCGACTGGTGAATGAAGATGTAGTGAAACTGTCCTCGGCTAGCCTTGGTGTATTAGTATCAGAAGGACTGTAATTAGGTGTAGAAGTTTCCACTAGTCTCTGTTTTGTGCTATAAGTTTGAGTTTCGTCTGAATAACTTTGAGTTTTGAAATATTCTTCAGTGTAAGCTGGATTCGTGAATTTGTAATCTACTATGGTTTTTGGTGTTTTCTTCGTCGTGAAGAACTCTTCGTCGTAGTCTGGTATGATCGGTATGGGAGCTGCTAATAGCTGGTGTGCCGCTAATGCGACTGCAGTTTCAGCACTTATGTCTGTTGAAAAAATAAATAGGTGCAATTGTTGTTGCAAAAATTAATAAATAGAACAGTTATTTTTGGATCAGATTCATGCTGTATCCCGCACGCAGCGGGGTAGGCAGAGGCAACCCAGTCTAGAGAAACTAAACTAATAACTTCCACAGCTTGCAGCATATATTTAAATAAAATGCCCAAATTACCTCAACCAAATAACATATCAATAAAATTGGCACAAACCAAGAAAATGGAAAGTCTTGTCCATATAGAATAACTTACCATCTGAAGTAGTTTTTCCTTCCGTAGTTATATCGATTTCTTCTGCGCTCGCCCTTAGTTTTAATAATTCGTCCAATTGATTTTGTTTGAAGCTGGCGCTGAACTTCTTACTTTGTCTTTTCTTTTCTTCATCATTTGTTGCTGATGGATTTTGGTCTTCTACCTTGAGTTGGACGAGAGGACGCCGTCTTTGGACGTTGAGAGACGTTCGGGGTGTGCTCGGTCTTAAAGAAGGATCTTCTATGGCATCTAGAGGGATTAAAACAGACGCATGATTAAAGGAAATATTTTGAAGATAAAATTTTTAGAAATTGAAGTTAGAATTGTTTATATTATGAGGTTTTATTTTATCTACTTAGTTAATCTTCTAAATTGGTTTGATTTGATGGTCTTTGTGGTCATAAAATTTGTAGAAACCATGTTTCTTTAAAAATTTTTTTTACCAATATCTCCAATATCCTGTAAAGCCTCTTCACTCTCGACAAGAGCTGTGGTGGGCTTAGCTGTGGTGGTAGTGGTAGTGGAAAGGGGACGGCGTCGACTTGCTATTCTGAACGGCCGACGTGATGGTAGGGCAGCTTGAGTTGAGCTTACGGTTGGCTTGGCTGTTGTGGCTATTGAAGGAAGTTATAACGTTATTTAAGTAATAATTTGTGGTCCAATATGGGTAATAGAAAGCTTAAACTCAAGAAAATTTACATAATATAAAAAGGAAATATAGTTTAATAAATGTATTTAGTATGAATAATTCTCTAGGATTCCGCGGTAAGTGAGGGATGGAAAAGTCTTAATTCCGCAAAGCAAAACAAGAGGTAACCTAGTGTAAAGACACTCCGTTCCCCAATATCTGTCCAATAGTAAAACGTGTCGCGTTGTGGTAAAACTGAATGCCTTGCTTTTTATAAAAACAAAATTTCTGAATGGGAATCAAATCTACATTCATCGTTTTTACAGTCAGATATCTTGGCCTCAATGATAATATTCTTTCAATATATGTATTAAAACAGTACTTACACAAGCAATTTTTTACTTGTTTATTACAAGAAAATTTAAATAAAAGTATTAATGAAAACAATTACAAATTTGATGCAATGTAACAGTGATCGTAGACCGAGAAATTGCCGGATGTGTGTCTCGTCTGTCTGTACAACAACGGCACTAGTTGAATGCGTTCGTTAAGTAAAGGTTAGACTAGATTTCAAACAATCACGTCTCGGACAATGGCTGTTTTGGTAGATGAGATGGAGTGAGATACACCTTTTAAATCCTTTTATTTTAGTATATTGTAATATAAAATTTTTTAATGTAGTCATATCATAAACATAATAGTCACATTAAACATAATAATTCATCATTCAACATTGTCATTTCATTTCCTTTAGCGGGAATCGAACCCACAGCCTGTCGCGTAGACGTCACGACACTTGTGCGCAGGAACAAGCGTGCCACGCCACTGTTTTATATAGTTTTATAAAGTTGTAAACGCTATCCAACCTCTTGTATAACAATTCAAAAATATAAAAAGCCTCGATTAAAAGTTAGTAAAAACGATTTTATTAAAAAATTTCGAAACAAATATAGTCGGAATTACTTTTATGCTATTGTTTACATTTTGTTTATATTTTTACTTTATATTTTTTATGTGAAAAGTGTGATATAATTTTTACAGGTATTTAAACATGCTTGACTTTAATAGTTGTCGATCGATTAAATTATATTAGGTGTTCATCGTTAAAACGATTATATATATTAGTTGTTTTTTTTTAATATATATTTTTGATTTAATTGCTATATTAATTTAAGAGCAGTGTGGTGAAGTATATAGCACATCCAACCGAGAAAGCCACTAGATTTTTTATTTATATTTTTTCTCGACTTAATTAACCTAACTCAGTATAGGAAGAAGAGAGTGACTAGAAATAAAACATGTTCTTCACATTTTACAAAATTTGAATTAGAAAAAAGAAATTGGAAATATAACCATAGCGGAAAAAAAAGAAATAAATTATTTCCCCCAAATGGGGATTGAACCCACTAGCATTTTGTTATATTAGTTGTTATTGAATATAATAAACAAATAATAGAATACACACAGTTGAAATAAAATATTTCTCTAAAAGGAACCCATAGCTAGTATTACATCAAACCACAATCACATTGATAAATCTGCTCTCATTTCTTCGATCCATAGATTTCACAACGAGACACGGTAAAATGTTACTTTTAAAAGGCCTTACTTTAAAAATTATATAAAGACTTTTCCTTTTACGTCACTTGTAGATATATTTTTTTGATCTGGATACATACGAGCGTCCACTAGGAAACAAGTTTTATAATATGTCGTTAAAATTAAAGTGAAATCTTAAATATTCAATAAAAATATGCGTTGTGTGTTTATCTTTTTTTTTTTTGGTGAAAGTAAAAAAATATACTAATTTTTTAAAGTCGAATAACTTATTGTATAAATCTAATGTAAATATTTTCTTAAAAAAAGTTTTATATAGAAGAAGTATATTATATACTTAAGTGTCGTTTATGATTTTATAAAATTTGTGACAATTTTTTAATACTCTCAACATTATTTTATAATAACGTTTTTGGGAAGAACTTGTTAAGAATATTATATAATATAATAAAATTATGTAAACCACTGTGAGAAATGACGTTAAATATCCATTGTCTTCGAAATAATTAATATAATTAGTTACTAGTTTATTCGTTAAAATTATTTGGAAAATGCGGAACGTACATTAAAAATATGAATTTATTTTATGTATCCTGCTAGTGTAAATGAAACCTGCAATCATTGCGTATACATAGTCTACTCCTTGAGATCACAGCAAAAATAAAAATCAGCTTCACGCTGTATCCTGCACACAGCACAGGGTAGGTAGAGGGAACCTAGTGTTAAGACACTCAGTTCCCCACTTACAGCAGATTTCTGGAGGCATTGCGTGTTGAGTGGCGGAACTCAACGCCGCCCTTTGCCGCGACACCAGAGCGATGAAATGAAAATATAAACGTAAATAAATTATTTCACTTCCTCGAGTGGGGATCGAACCCTCAACCGTCACGTTACAGTCACACCCTTGTGCCGCTACGCCACGACGGCCTCAACGACATCACAGCAAATGAGGCAAATTGCGTTATATTTTTAAGCTTTTAAGTAAAATAAACAATTATTGGTATATTTTTGTATGGATAAACTTCATGCCTTTTCCCATGTAATAAATACGACAAATGAAATTAACGTTATGACATTTTGTTTCCATTTTCCACTAAATTATTGAAACACTACGTATTGAATGGCGGAACTCAATTCCTCGCTTGTCTACCAGAGTAGAAAATGGAGAATAACTTAAATACAATCACGCCCCAGGTAAGATTCGAACCCACAACCGTTGTGTTTACCACTACACCACATTGTCCTCGTATAAACGTCGTTTTACCGGTCGAGTTACTCAAGAGAAAATGAGCGGAGAAAATGCGTGTGTCACAAGAGCGTGAGACTGTTGGAAGAATGGATAGGATTTCTAAACAGGTAGTTATCCCACGACACTCATTTTGTATTATAAATATGTAAATATATAATAGTTATTTGAAAGAAATATAAAATTAAAAGACTTTAATTTGTTCTTCCGTTCGATGGTTGTAAAGTAAACGTAAATAGTTATAAGTATAGGTTTAAAATGGCAGATTAAATGTCCTACCCTCCTTTTGACATACCGAGAATATTTTTTTTTTCAATTATCAAACAAAATGTGTCAGTTGCAAAAATTTTAAAAATATAATTTTAAACTATAATGTTCAATTTATTAAAAAATAAATTCACCCAGACGTAGTAGAGAAGACTTCAGTAGTTTCAAATTGAAGTAAGCAAATATTCGCAAAATGTTTACACGTTTATCAACTGTATGTAATCAGATACAACGGTTAAAAAGGTTAACTGTTGTATGAATGAGATGAACGATAAGGCGTTTAGATCACCATTGTAGTTAGTAGTTAGTTAGTAGACATCTCAGAACTGAAGAAAGGTTTGCGGGTTCAAATTTCACGCAGGAAAACTACAAATGACAGTATCGGCGATCAGTTTGAAAATCTACCACCGGCACGACATACTGTGCGTGGAGGTAATACAACTGTCGAACAGAAACGACGAAGGAAAACAATGATATGTAACGCTCGATTCTATTTTTAAAACGCACGTTAGGTAGAGGGAGATTCCCAGATTGGGAACCTAGTCTTAAAGCACTCCGTTCCCCATACCAGATTCCCTCTGCAGATGTCACAAAACGTCAAATTTGTGATATAATTGTAAACAGAAATGAATGGAATCTATGATCATTCCAGTCATTTTGTCAAACATTGTCGTCACTAATGATTATCTAATAGATAGATTGCATAATGCAAGAAAGCCGTTACACTTGACCGGTTGCTTTCACCTCACCATCGCCGTACACAGCCGCGGCGCGCGGTTTCTCTCGCTTTTTAAGGCAACCTGTAAGTTGTTAGTCAGTCATGTCTATATTTAATATTGTAATAATATTACTGTCAGTCATTTCAGCTATTTAGTTGTATTGCGTTTTAAAAAAAAATACAAGATTTGTACGATTTTAGTAATATATTATTTCTGTCTTGAACTCAACGTGTTTTAAAGTAGTTCTATTTTGCTCCATACTCTGTATAATTAAAATATTGAGAAAATAAATTGTTCATCTTTTTGTAGCTTGACGTTGATGTAATGAAAATAATTAATTCCTTTGAGTGGGAATTGAATCCGTAACCATCTAATGGATTCGTCGAGTCGTTGTGCCACTACGCCGCGACGCACCACCGATTAATTCGTAACGTTAGCACAATTATAATTAAAATTACTACTAGTAATTAGATAATCATTTGCAGTTAAATTATAAATAATTATACGGTATGTTAAATTTACTTTGAGGAAATAATAAAAAAAACTTAATAATTTTCAATTAAATAAGCAGATTTCTTTCTATGTATAACCAATGCGATGGTAAGCAACTTAATGGTAAAAAAGTATCCATAGATATTATGTTTTTTTTCACGCTCGTCATCGCATAGAAGGATAGGTAAAAAAACTTAATGGCAGGGCGCTCTGTTTTCCACTTTCCGGCCTAATTCGAGACATTGTGTGTTGGAAGGCAGAACCTGATGCTGTGCCTTTGCCATAGCTGGGAAGTTATAATAATTTCAATATCATAATTTATTAGACTATTATTTCAAATAGTATTAGTAGTAGTTGTCTAGATAAATTCAGTTCTTTTGACTGTACAGGTGAATCTTCAAGGTTTTGCTGAGAACTTGACTCTGCCATTCCAACACCGTGAAGCATTTCGAAAGCGAAAATTACGATAATTTATTATCTATCAAATATATGAAATTAAACTTTATTTTATTAGTGGTAGAGTTGAAAACGCATTGACAGTATTTATTAGCGTATATGATTGGATTGTTTGTAAGTAGTATACAAATATTAGTTAGCAAATGACCGACTATATGTATGACAGGTGTTAATAAGAAATTCTTGCTTTCGTTTTGACTTAAGAAGGAAAAATCTCTTGGAAGCGAAAGCATTAAAAAGAAAATAGCAAAGCAGATCTTGTCACAGTTTTTTTTACCACAGGACTAAGCGTGTTTAAGCATATAATCGCCAAGTTTTAAACAAAATGACTCAACCTCACATGAATCGTTCGCGTGAGAACGTTGGTAGCGTGCGGCGCGCAAATACCGCGCATAGGCGTCTATTGCGTTACAAATTTGTAATATTTCAAAAATTGTTGTCGTCGTTTTTTCGCCATGGACGTTTAGTTCAATGGTATAATACGGCTTGTTGTTATATTTTCATGCTCTACATATAAATTATATTGGTTGTATTGTGTGATTATTTTGAAATTACATTTCTGAACCCTTGATTTTTTTGAACTATGCATAAGAATTTCTTTTTTAAGTTCACATTGTATGCATAGCAAGGTAGATAGAGTAAGTCAAAATTTCTGTTTCCCCGAAATTGACACCGAATTCCAGAGACATTTTCTTTTTTCAACAGCGGAAATCAACGCCGCGCTTTGCTCGACACCAGAGCAAAGAAATTAAATTAATTATTATGAAATAATTAATGAATATTAATTAAAATAATTATCGACCACGTGAATTATTATCATTATTAAGTTATTAATAAGGCGTAATAGGTGTGTATGTTAAATATTCCATGACGGATATATTCTGTATACAAAAGACTTCAACGCGCAATAAGCTTACATAACAATATCGGTATGTGTTCTATGAATACTAAACGTAGTTCGCCGTCCTGTTAAGACAATTTAAGTTAAGAATAACTTTATAAATAAAGGAAATATGGACATTCATAATATCTAAGTTGAATTTGGGCAAAAGTGGAAAAGTGGAAAATGGAATATATTCTTAACTGAATATAGTAAATATTCTGTATACCCTGCTACGTGCAAATATCGTAAAGCTGATTGACATACAACCTACTAAAAAATATTTAATATTAATTTCTTAATAACTCGTCACACCGGTCCTCTCGTACCAAGATCTCACATCCTCCATCAACATTCAAGAGAAAACGCACGATAGGAAACGATGGGACACACAAACACTAAAACAAGCTTAAGCGATTTCATTAATAAAACATGTTCTAGACGACCTTATGCCTGATTCACTATAACGTGACAATTACACAATTTCAATTGTGAAACTCTACATACTATTATAGTTTTTATTTGTAAAAACAATACAGTCTTATTTTGCATGTATATATACTTATCCAAGTACTCTAAATGATATTTGCCAAGAAGATAAGGACGTCAAGATATTGTAAGCACTGTCACGGTCGTTTGTACTCGTTTCGTATTCATGTACTCGCAGCACTAACTACTTGTTGACCTATGGCGTATGTTTGCATTAAGGTTTTATTTTGGCCTTAGTTTTGTTGTAATATATATTTCCGTTTTGAAATATATAATTATAGTCTTTTTTTTATTGTTAGTGTGTGACATGTATATTTTGAATATATACAAAAAAATAGAATTAAATTTCACGATTTAGCAATATAAAAAAATGATAGTAACAACAAATAAGTATATATGTATAAAGTAAATTGAACATAAAATATATAAAAATAGCAAAACGGTGAACGATGCTATTTATTAATAAGCTTTGCTAGGTGTTCTCCCCCAAGTTCTTATAATAGTACTCACTACAGTTACAGCGGTACTTTTGATTATTACAAATTATTTACTACTTAAGAACATTTACATCAATATAAAGTAAAGTTAGTAAAGCAGTAAGTTGAAGGTAATGAAAAAGCATATTGACGCTTTTATTCCACAGGACAGAGTAAGCAGAGGAAGCTATGAATCAGGCTATCCGTTACTTATTTTCCGCCCAATTTTCCAGACATTGTTAGATGAATGCTTCAACTGAACGTTGCGCTTTATTTAAATAATTTTTTTTATTAAACTTATCAATTACATATTCTTGTTTAAGTAAAACATATTGTAACCTTATATATAAGTTTTATGTCGAAATTACTGTACTTATTTTCATGAATTACTAATATATTAAAGTATATTTCATGTTATCCACTTAGCCACACCTCCATAATAGCTAGTTTATGTTTCGAAACCATAGCAAGTAGCCTTCTAGTATCAATGATTGGCGGGACGTGTTTTTAGTCAAGGTGATATATACAAAAAAAATCTAAAGAAAAGTCTGAAGCTTCACATAAATAACTTTCAATATACTATACGAGAATCACAGACCTATGCACTGTACACTCTACACGAGATCTTCACTTAAAAAAATATTACAAGCTAATATAGTGAGAAAATAGGTTGGAAAATAGTATATAGAGTCGTTATTTGTGTGTAGATAATAGGAAATTGCGTCATTTGTATAGAATGCAAGAACCGGACTCACAGCTCGCCCCTCCAAGCCGCCGGCGTATGAAGTTCTGTCGCGGTCTCTCACTACGCTGCGGCGCGACCGTTGAAGATGTACTATTTTCCGTTTTCTGAACATCATTTTCATCTCTCCGTAACTTGAACCTGTTGTTGCCGCGTCTTGTGAACTTGTTCGTGGTGGTTTCGAGGGATGGAGTGGTGATGTCGGAGTCAGTGACGTCAGGGGGCGCAGTGGCTTTGGTCCGACGAAGGAATGGACGCCGCTCTCGTACCTGTTGACAAACATTAGGTTAGTATGTGTTTATTTGCTTAAAGCTTATTTATAACTTAAAATTATCTATACCTTAAAAGTAAATTAACATTAAAATATTATATAGGCCTTTCTTTACAATAACAACAGTTTAACTATTTACTATTAAAAATGTAAAGCCAATTTTGTTTCTATAAAATATAAATTATATGAACTAAAATTTACAAAGTAAAACATTAACTTAGGTTTGTTAGATTGTTTCAATATGCAGACAATATTCTATATAAGATAAGCAAACCAGATATAAGTGTACTATAGAGGTTGCGGTTAGATTTGCGGTTAGCTACGGATACTATTAGGTCACATAGAGCAAGTATTCATATATTAAAATTAATTATATATACGTATATAATTATATTAATCAGACAGCTTCACTAATTTCCCCTACAGCAACACAAATGACCTAATGTTAAGACACTCCGTTCTTTACTTTCAATTAAAATTTCGAAACACTGTGTGACGAATGGCGAAACTGAACACTGCGCTTTTTTTGCTATAGATAAATAAATATATTATATTATTGTATATTTATAAATATCGTTGAAAAAAAAATTCCTTCACTTTACGTAACATGTACATCTTCTGTTTATAATATACATATATATTATAACAGTATATCCATGTGTCGTGTGAAAGTGTCGTTATAGTATGATAGCACAAAAAATATTTACAAGATTTTTACATTTCGAAAGCTATTATTATTTAATTATTAAATTGTAATTATAAAAGTAAAAACACATGTTAAATAATTAAAACAAAGCTCACATTTTTTTACAAAAAATTACCGACATTTCGCTAATGTGATTTTGAAACCATTCTTTTTTTTTATTTTAAAGCGTTTTCCAAATCTTTAGACTTTTTTGTAATAATAAAATTTTTACAAAAGCGCTTTGCCTCGACACCAGAGCGAGGAAAAATGGAAATATAAACGTAAAGAAATATTTCACTTCCTCGAGTGGGAATCGAGCCCACAAACGTCGCGTTTACGTGCGACACCCTTCTGCCACTGCGCCACGACGGCCTATCTATTAAATTATCATATTAATATGTTTTAAAGTCATATTATACTTTTTATTTACCGCACGTTTATTTTTACGTTCTGAATTAATTCGTAGCTAAATATTTATAACTTTCGAATGTTGGTTTGCGAATACTAATAAAAAATTATAAATTAAACATTATATTAAAACAATAATGATAATTAATTAACAGCTTTCTTTTTTTTTTTTGATTTTATTCAAGTCTTTCACTGGAGTTTATTAAACGTACAATTGTAAATTACATGTACTTTCACGATTCCTTATAGGGAAATATAGTTCTACCAAACCTAATATAGATAGCATTTGCATTGTTACGGAAGCGAAGAAATGAAAATTTAAAAATATTTAATGTTCCATTCCTAGGAATGGGAATTGAACCCACATCGCCTCGCCTCGTATTGAGCGTCAGTTAACGATGTTGAACTTCGCATTTAAATTTTACTAATATTTTTTTAAATGGAATTCTATCAAAAATCTTAATGTAGGTAATTATATATGAGGCCAGAATATGATGCCTTGGGTATAAAAGTAAAGAATCAACAGCTTTTTATCCAGATTCAAAATACGTCAGGATAAAGTAATAGGAATCTTAACTAGGTTCCCAGGTTCCCTTCGGCTTCCCTGCTCTATAACACCTAAAAATATCGACGCGTTGATTCTTTTGAATAAGTTTCTCAGTACTACTCAGTACTACAGTATACTGCGTTGTACGTTGAGTCATCTATAGTGGAATAAGGCTTGCTTATTTACATAATAGCCATACATCCTTTAACTTAACTAATGATTGTCTTTAGCTCTGTTTGTTTAATCTCCGATTATGTCACTCTCTATTTACGTTTCAATTGAGTAATGGAAGAGTGAGGTGAAATATATATGGAAAACCAAGTATTTTATTTAGTATTTGTTTTTCTGAGACTTTGTGTGTGTGGATTAATGGGAATATCTATAAGTTTTATATGATACTTGTTATATTCGTGTACAGTCGGTTAATTTAAAAAAAAAAAAGATTTGTATAGTTTTCATCTTCTAATGCATAAAAACAAATATATTTTTCAAATTTAACTAATATTTACTCAAAATAAAATGAAATTCTTCAGCTTTATATATTTTTTACAGATGTTATTTAAAAAGACACAGAAAACGTAGAGTCGTATTAAATTTTTTAATACGACGGATATTTTAAGGGATTCAAGCATTTATTTAATTCTTATAGAATATCTTACATTTTAAATAAACTAAAATCGTATAAAAAATACATACATATATGTCGTGTTTATTGAATAGAATTTTAATATTTTCTAAGAAAGTTTTCATACCTTAGCATACCTTCTGTGTGTGGGATAAAACGTAAACATGATTTTAAGCAATCTCCTTTTTTAAAAATCCCACTCTCTTCAAATTTTCAATAATCGATCACGTAATTTCCCTTTCATAGCAACATTACCCAATTTTCCATATGTGGTATACATATATATATAGTTATCAATTTTAACTATCACCGGTACAGTTTTTATCACCCAAACAACATATTACGTAAATTCACGTAACTCGATCAAAACTTGTTCGGCAATTTTGTACGCTACGATTTAATTGGCAGGTGAAATCTTAAAAAACGCTAATTTTGACGATCTACGAGTATGTAAGATTGACTATATAGATATAAACGCAATATAATAGTAGAAAAAAAAATAGATTACATATTACAGCCTTCGAGTGGTACAATTCTGATTGAAAAAGTAGCGGAGAACGCAATGTCTTGGAGATATCCATGAATGTTAAACAATTGTAAGTTTAGATCTCTATATAGAAAAGTAGAGCTTACTATAGATATAGAAAAAAATATTGCTTTAAGTATTTGATGTACTTTGGAACGTGTGCCATTTTGACCTTGGTATGTACATATTTGACAAAGATACATACTGATAGTCATAGATTATGATGTGGGCGGCTTTAATTCTTATGTTGTGGCTCAAACAATTGCCTAAAGTAACAAGTGTCCACCCACATACACCACCCACATCCAAGTTATTATGAGGATGTTCGTTCTATTTAAAGTTTAAAGTTTTATTATTAATGATCTAATACATTTTGTATTGTATGCGTTCTTTTTGCCGAATTCTGAATCTTCTATTGTGAAATTTCTTAACACCTGATTCCTGAGCAAATCCTTTTCGAACTCGAAATATAATTACATAGATATATATAATTATAGTTTAAACCGGTTGTAAAATTGAATACTAAATTAACTACTTAGAACAAAAGTAATGGACCGATTAAAATTATGCTATTAGCTAAATGAATTTAAATTAAGTTCACAATTATAGATTTATAGTTAATTTCATATAAAATGAATGTAGTTTATATGAAACTTATAATTGTTATAATAACTTATAATTCTTATAAGTTTTAATTATCGTCAATATACAATATTGAAATTGGTACGAAAACCTCGATTGGCGAGTCCGATTCGCGTTTAACCGATTTTATTCGTTTTCAATGACCATTTAAAATACAATCTTAATTATTTTATAATTACGTAAATGATTTAAATAAGCAAAATTTATTACTTTATCATATTTTATTCCGTCGCTTTATTGTAATTTTTTACTTTAAAGACAATTAAAAACGTATAAAACTGGAGTTATTGGAACGATTTATTACAAATCAGTAAATTATTAATTAATATGACAAACGATATCAACACTAAATCAAAAGCTATAGGAAGTTATAAAGTACGGTGGGTAGTAGTTAGATACTATATGTTTATATATAAGTACCCACTTATATACAATGTATAAGAATGCCGTTTCAAGGTAAACGAGACTCTTCGAACGAACTTGTGAGCTTTTTTTGCGAGTAAGTGACCGCAGGTGTCGTGTATTTTTTAGCTCTTTTCTATAAATAAGAGGATTTATTTTTTAAAAAATCATTCAAATTCAAATTAAAACACGTTTTTACATTTACTTACTTGTTATTAATGTAAATTTATTATATTGAAATATTGAATTGATAAACTTTATCAATTTAGTCTAATAAATATAAAGAAACTTTAGAGAATAAATAAAAAAAAAGAGTAAATAAAAACTTGAGAGAATAAATAAAAAAAATCTTCCGTTTTAGAATGGAGTGTCTAAACACTAGGTTCAAAGGTACCTACACTAGCCTAAAAAAATATTTTCCCTGGCTCTAGCTGGTCCCAGGGAAATGTTCAGTGTTCAATGTTCAAATAGCTAATCAAGTAAGTTTTTTCTATCTACTCCGGTATGAGCAAAAAACCAAAAAAAAAAAAGTTGAAGCTATAATATTAGACAAACTACGTGATATTTCTTTAAAAGATAAAAAAAAAAAATAGAAAAAAGAGAGTTATTTATCACTCACACTCACTCTCTCAAAGCGTAAACAATGCAACATAAATATATAAAAGTATACCTACTAGTTCGTAACTACGAGTAGTACGCGTGTAGAATTGCAAACTATTAAAGGTCATTTGTGATTCGTATACTAGTTTTATATATAATCCATGTATATTTTTTATGTATATTTTTGATCGCATCTGTATGTTTTTGTGCAGTTAGCTTAGAAATATAAGAAAATTTGCCTCAAGAATTCAGCGGAAAGGGGGCGAACCTTGCTGTGTGCGGGATACAGCGTGAAGCTGATTTTTTTTTAGTTAAAACTGTAAAATTAAAGAACGAAGTAAAAATTGAAAAACCTAATTCTTGAAATCGGGGCGTTCAAGCACACAAACTCTACAACTTTGTACTATTAGGTAGTAAAATAGAATGTAGAGTAACATAGATATAATATTATGTAAATATAGGTATTATATATAGATATAATATAATATTATATAAATATAGGTATATATATAAGGTTTTATATTAGTACAAACAGTTTGCATAAAGCCATACATATACATACAAACATGCATGATGAAACTAAGCACGTGGCCGGCCTTGGCTCAGTTCGAACTAAATTAGCATTTATAGGCTCCATTTCGTTTGCTTTTGTAACACGATGAGTTAAATTAACTTTGTATTGACTAACACTGTTCACCGAATGCATGAATCGATGTAGAACACCTAAAATTGTATTTTACCTTAAAAATTACGAATATAAAATAAAAATTTATATGCTACGTATATTTAATCTATGCATTTTTTAAAAATTCTTTGGAATAATTATGTTGAAAACCTAAAAGATGATTCTTAGATATTTAGACCTAGATATTTTAAAAAGAAAATAAAAAATATATATATTCTATTTAGTGCCGTATATATAGTAAAAAAAGTATGTATAACATCCAATATAATTATAAATTGTATATATATACCATATAGTAAGAATGCCTCGTTCCCCAAATAATTTTAAAGTTTTTAAATTAAAAATAAAAACACTTTAAAGAACTAGTACATGTACGAGTACATATAATAATATTATGAAAGTTGTTCTTAACCAAATCTAATGATATAAAATCTGGACACAGCAACTCTACATACTCTACTCTCTAGATTTGCCTATTTTGTTCAAAGTGACTATTCTATGTAATTAAACATAAATCGAAAGAAAGTTAATTTGCCAATACGTAGAGAAAGCTCGTAATTCCGGAGATATTGCGAAACGTAGAGGTATGCGTTTGCTCATTATGCAAACTATGTTTGTTCAAGATCAAAGCGAGTTCTTGTAAGAAAATATTTATGTATATGGTGATATAACAATAGTCGAGGTCATTATAATATATATTATAAATTAACGAAAATATCTATCAGGGTATTTAAATAAATATTTGTTTTCTTGGATATTATTATAAGACACAGCTTCACGCTTTTTCTCGTATATTTTCCCCACTTTCCGGCCAATTTCGTGATTAAGCACTTAACGTAGCATTTTCACTAATGAAGATCGGAAAATGAAAATAATATGAAGGAGAATCGCATCCACAACCATCGAGTTTACATTCATATGCTGTTCCACTCTGCTACGATGGCCTATATTTTAATATAATAACTGATATCAAAGTGGACTATAACAAATATTCGGTATATTCGTATTAAAGAACAAACTAAAAACAACCTTTTAAAAATGAAGGATAAATTATTAATATCTTCAAATGTATCGATATATTATAACATATCGATTGCGTTGAACGGATATGATACTCAAACATTAAATAAAAATATTTAGCAATTAGTATCGGTAATTTTTTATATATACATAAAATAATTACTATATGTAGAGAATCTAGAGGTCAGTCATGTCGCAGTGACACAAGCGTATGACTGTAAAAGCTACACGTTTTCGTTGTACACGAGTAAATGAAATATTTCATATTTTCAATTCTTCGCTCAGGTAATGAGGCGAACCGCGGTGTTGAGTTTCGCCACTCAACACAGAGTGCCCCTAGACTTAGAAGGAAAGTGGGGTACGGATGTAACGTTTTTGATGAGAATCAAACGGTTAATATACTATTAGTTTTATATAAGTACCTACCTATATTGAAAATAATGTCTGCCTTCGTCTTTACCATTACATTTTATACGGACGTAGGATATTGCGAAAAATGTCATCATCATTATAAAAACATTTATATTATACGTACATACTTACAAACCCACAAGAGTATATGTATATTACATATTAGCTTTAACTATGTCGCTAAGAATTTCCTTAACTTATGTATAAGCAAGTTATATAAACTGCCTACGCCCTACTATGAATCATAGAACCTTTTATAAAGGAAACGTGATATAATACGTGTCAATATGTCAGTTTTATTCAATTTCCGGAAAGACACTGGGTTTTAAGCGTCGAAACTCAACCCCGAGCTTTGTTTAACTATAGACAATAATTAATTTAAAATTGAAAATAATTATTTTTTAGCCTCAGTTATAATTAGGTATAAATAGACACAATTTTAGTTAAGAACACAGTGATTTGTCACTACGTAAATATGTTGAGAGGGCTCTACTTTTTAATACCTTCATTTCGAAACAACTAAATATTATTTTTATTAATAAGAAGCTGTAACCCACATGAAATTAATGGTCGCTTAAAAAAAGGGATATTACGTGATCACTTCTTTAATACGTAATATAAAATTATCATATAATTTAAATATATTTAAATTTAAACTAGTCACTTACTATATATACTAACGTGAAAAAAGATGTTTTTCTTAGATTCTCAATAAAATGAAACCTTTGCATTTAAATATTGGTCCGATTACCAGACGCCGTTCCACTGAATGACTTATATAGTATGTGTTAGTATATATAGAGTATTTTCTAGCTTCACGTTGCTTGGCCACACATAGCAGAGTATTCCATTCTTTTCTCCATTTCTGCCGAATTTAGAGAAATGAGGCATTGTATATTGAGTGGTACTCAACGCTGCGCTTTGTCTCGTTACCAGAGCAAGTAAATTATGTGAAATAGAACCGGTGCGTTTACGCATGTGCCCGGCTCAGCCTCAAGAAATAATAATATTTATAAATAAACCAAAATCATACATAATATTATATAATATTTATTTGTTTTTTCTTTCAACAATAAAACAGTAAAATCAAAAGATCACGTCGCAGCATCCGAGTGAAAACGGCTTTCTCTCATCTCTGCACTGTCTAACCTGCCGCGGCTGTTACGTCACACTTCATTAATATTTAGCTTATTTTTGTTTATACTGTACCTACAATACAATGTATTATATATATATATATTTAAAATTTTAAAAAAATTGTCTACTTACGATACGACCTATACAAGAATTTTACTCATGTAGGTTTATTATATACATATAGCCATGTATTTATATGTATCCTATAGATGTTTGTGTTTTATAAAGCAATAATAATTTTCTTTTTGTTTCAGATGGATGAATTGAATCCGTCGTGGTACGCGTGACTGTAAACTCAATGGTTGTGGGTACGATTCCCAATCGGGGGAAATATGATAAAATTATTTTCTTTTTTCGTCGCACTGGCAACAAGATAAAGCGCGCCGTTGGGTTTAGCCATTCAACAAGCAATGCCTTAAAAATTGGATGGAAAATGGAGAACAGAGAGTCTTACAACTAGGCTTCCTCTAGTTACCCTGTTATATGCGGATTTCAGCGTGAAGCTGAAAAAAAAAGATGGGCAAGTGGAAAGCCTATGAGATATACGAAAAAATGTAAAGAAAATCCCACTTATTTTTGGAATTGCAAAATAAAACAACAGAAGTTTTGTGTTTCATTGTAACCCCTATCCTCAAAACAAAATTACTTAATTATTTTAAAGTTATTTTTGGTATCGATTTCACTAACTTAACTATCAATACAAATTTGAAACGGGTACAATATTTTAATTCTATCGAAAATTTAAGATTCTATTTTTATTATTATTGTAATTGGTTACTCTTTTAACTGGTCGGAGTATTTATATTGTTATAAATATAGAATAATTTAAATAAGAAATTATAAAAAAATATTTTTTATTGTTAATAAATATCGATTAAAAGGAATGACTAATATTAAAATGTCAGAAATTTTAATTGAAAATTTATAACACCCAAGGTAAACTCTGAATGGTTTCATTTCATCACTAATTGCTTGTTTGTGCCTTGAAAGTGTTGTTGACTAAGAAACGTGAAATTCCATCTTGCATCATAATACTTAATGGTCTCAGATAGATGGACATTTGTAGATAACAATTTTAAGATATTAAAGACTGTTTTTATTTGAATAAGATAAAAATTAAAATCGAACTGAAGAGAAGAGTATTACAAGAAATTTTATTATCATGACTGTCCTAGAGTACGTGAAAACTGAAATCTATACTAATATTATAAAGCTGAACAGTTTGCTTGGATGAACGCGATAATCTCAAGAACTTTGGTTCAAATTAGAAATAGTTTTCTTGTTAGATTTATTTATCGAGGTATGTTATATGTTCTAATACATTAAACTGTTTACTTCTATGAGCCATCCTCAGATAAAGACGTGATCAATAGTAGTTATGTAAACAAATCCGGGAGACATATAAGGCAAAATGACTATAATATAAGAGATTTTATTGATTATTCTTTTATAATGATCCGAAGCTATATAATAATTAGTATTATAATATATTTAACAACAGCACATGATTATTTATTGAAAGTATTGGTTGAAAACACAATATCTAAGATAGATAATACTGGAGGAAGGTCAAGTAAAAAGCATGAGGACCCTACGGGGGGCATGCATGAGGAGGTTGATGACAGTGGACGAGGTGAAAGATGTATGTAAAGACCGTAGCGTTTGGCGCTCCGTTCTCTCTGACTAGCCCGCTAGGGATAAAGCGTGAATTTGCGTGAAGTTAAGTTAACCTAAATAATAATTTTTTTTACAACTAAATAACTCAGCTGTGATGTTCTAATGAGGGTTCTTCAATTTTCGGCCACCCTTTGGCGATCAGAACGTGGCAACTTAATGACGTATTTTTCTTAAGCAAACTAGAGTAATGAAAAGAATTTAAATAATTATAATCAATTCTCCGGTGTATTTACACACAAACTTCGGGCTTACTGTCAGATGCTTTGCTATTGTGCTACGAAGACTGCCTCAGTGAAAACTGTACTTAAGATGGATGAAAAGTGAAAATTTTATAATGATATCAAAAAATATTCCTAAAAAATGGTAAATTTTATCTGATCTTATATACAAAAACCATTTTATAAACATGAATTTCACGGGACATAAACTTCTAATGACCGCGGAAGTTGTGTAGAGAAACAATTAGGTGCAGATGTTACAACCCGGATATGCAACATGTGTATGTAGAGACTCGTCTTTATTGCTATTTTGACCTTATTTATTTTTTATGCTGGCAATTTTATTTTTTATTTGACAAAAAATAAAATATTTAAATTATTTTAAAAAATATATCAATTTCTATTTTTTCCTGTAAAAATATGAATAATAAGAAATATATCCTTCCAAGTATATGATTAAGAATAAGCTATTATGTGTATTGTATTACAAGCGCGAAGTAAATTTTATCTGCCATCTTATACTATATTATAAGCAATACAGGCATAATTAATATGAAAACGGAATACTAAAGAGACGACATAAAATAATTTAGTCATGGTTTCGACACTGTCAATATATCCATTTCAATATAAATATAATTATTAATAAAATATATTTATATTATATAAATACCGTTATTTCTAAAATACAAATATTACACAATTATACGCATATTGGTTCTTGTTATTTTGAGTCATATATCGCAATAACTGCAATCGTCGGCCGACGGCGACGGCCGGTCACGACGTTAACATCTGCCGCTTGTTTTACCTTATTTATTGGTTTGATCAAACTTTGGCAAAATTACAATAAGATTTGTATTATAACAGCAAGGAAGAGCAGAAAAATATCTCTTTTATACTTGTTTAGTTAAAAAAAAATATGATCAAGCAAAAATATTTTCATACGGCCTTATTTACCTAAAGAACGTGTAATATATAATAGAAGATGAGATTTCTTCCAGTTGGAAAACATAGAAAGTATGCATTAAATGACATCTTTCCTATCCAAATCCAAATGATATTTTTCAGGGTCATTATTCGAAAACAAGTATATATAACATCCTAATTACATGGGGGTGAAGAGTAATAAACAGGCAAGGAATCGAGTGACAGCGCACTCCATAAAAAAAAGGTAACATTTGTATTAATAACTTGCTTGAATGATACATGAGCAATTCTACACTATCAACTTGATGTATTAAAGCCTTCCTCGATAAATCGATCAACATAAAAAAATATACCAGCCGAATCCTTTTTAATATAAATTCACTTTAAAAAAATTATTAAAACCACTAGGTATGATATAATCGCGTTCAAACAAATAAACTCAGCTTTATAATATTAGTATAGAACAGATATTAGAATTTATCATGGCTAAGACAGTAGTTGGGTCGCTCCCATGTAGGTATAACGGAAGTAACTAAATAAAATCTAATCGATAAATACACGTAAATATACGTATAAATACAAATCATATATATATTTGCATTATTATTACATAAATAATGTGTAGTTAAGCAACGAAAATTTATGATATTGACGCTGAGCTGAAGAGAAGGGCAAAATGTAAATACTCTACCATATTAGGTTAGAAAATCTCGGTCATTGCTGGCCAAAAACGACGCAAACGGTTACACGTCTCTGTAATCTATAGTGGACATAATACTTTGTAATGGTTACTCTATATTACTATAAATAGATTATTTTCAAATTAATTCATTAATTCTTGTTTTGTGTATAATGTTTCGAAATAAGAAAATATAGTTTTATAAACAACGAATGGAGACTTATTTTCTATCTTCTCGTTCAAATAATATTCTTTTAAGTTAAGTTTTATTTCTGTTATTGTACACATAGTACAATAAAAGAAATAATACCAAAAATCATACTTATTATACTATGCTTTACTAACATATATATACTATCAAAATAACGTAAAATTAAAACCAGGAAGAAAAACTATATTTTTTTTTAAGCAGGCAAGGAGAAGAGAGGGAACCTAGTGTTAAAACATTCCATTCCCCCCGAATGGGTATCGAACTTGCAACCGTTGCGTTAAAAGCCAATTGCAGTGCCGCTGCCCTACGATTGCATTATTTACTTTCACCACAAGTAAAAAGAGTGAAGGTATTCTAACATAATAGAACTACAATGTCAAGAACGTTAAGTTCAACAAACAGGGAAATCGCGATAAAAACAAACAAAAGATCAATTACCTAAAACACAATATTGTATGGATGTACTCGTATTGTATTACAACACAATGGTTGCGAGAGTCTCTGCTGTTGTTTTTAGGCGTGGATATTTAAAATTACGTTATTATACGCATATTTGAAATAATTATAAGATTTAAAAAAAAAATCGTTTTTAAATTTCATTATCTATGGGTAGCGGAAATTTATAAAAATCCTCCTGCAAAATGATGACAACGGAAATAAGTTTTTACAAGTGTATTGAGAGAATAAACAAAATCGGTTTGAAGTCTCAACTTCTTGATTTGAATTTAAATTTTGAGAATATCTTGAGAGTATAGTACTTGTTTTAATATTAGCAACTTTAATATATCTATAATATTTAACGGTAAAATGATATTCTAATAATACTTTACAACGGAAACTTAAACGGATCGGAGTTTCGAATCGTTCTAAGATACCTTTAGTCAATCTTTTAAAATATTTTAAGTAAAAGATGAAGTATAAGAACATATTTATAATATTTATGTAATACACACAATGAAAATATTTTCGTATACAATATAATATATTGATTTTTGATGAAAAATTATGTCACCTACCTTTCGGTGTTTCATTTTATCCAGTGCTTTCTGCCAGCACCACTATTATTTTAATACACATACTGCGTACTGGTTTATTTTATACATTTTTATTGTGTCGTTCTTATAAAAAAAATTCTGTTAATAGATATATCGATGACACCAAGCAACGTCCTTCCGATTTTTTCCTATAGACTAAAATAATTAAAATATATTTTTTTATTATTTTAAAATAATTAAAATATATATTTTTTTAGATCAGGATCACTAGGTAATTGTTTGATGAGGTCGATATTGCATTATGGTTTTAAAAATTCTTCTTTTTTTAATGGTACTAAATATAATTAATATAAAATAACTAAATTGTTTATTGACCTTTTATTACATTTTTCTATTATTCACTTCGTGAGTACAATACATGGACTTACATTAAATCTGTTTACACATGATATGGTAACGTAAAAAAGTATTAGTACTATGATATTTAAATAGATACACTAAACCTAACATAACCTAACTAGACCTAACTATGACAATTTTGTGTGAAAGTCATACCAAAACTTATTTTCTTTTTACATTAAATATGATACATTTTTGGTAAGAACCTTCTGTTCATAAATATATTATTTATATTAAAGCTATCTTGCTAAAGTGACTACACTATAACTATATATACAAGCACACTCATATTGAATGAAATGCATGGTTTACTACGATTGAAATCAAAAAAGTCAAATTAGTTATTACAAAAAAGTTAGCGAAATGGTTATTTTTTTGTTAAGCCTTTTCTATGTGAAAATAAAAAATAACTTTCATACTGTTCAACACTAACAGACTTAGTTACTTACATATTTATATTGTTAACTCGACAAATACTGTATACAACCTTTTAAAATATATATATAAAACTATATATTAAGATACTTTAAAGGCTTTGAGAGAGTGTGCGTATTGCAAATATATCAAAAATCGAAGTTTCAGCATTTCATTCCTTAACCGAATAAACCAACCCAATTAAATATACAAAGTTAGTTTTGGCCGTATGAAAATTTCTTACGTTTCCGCAACAGCAGGCGGGAGGGTAGTTAGTCTTTTGGGAAAGAACGAAGGTCTCACGGGCCTTGCGGGCCTGAACACTCGCCTTTCTGTAGAAGTCTTGGGAGATTCTGTAGTAAAGGTTTTTGACAATTTCGTTGTAGATTTCTTTCTGACATCTACTGGCACGTTTTGAGCTCTGTTAGCTGAAAATCGCGACTTGTTTGGACTAAAACTAGATGTTTTATTCAGTTTTTGAACAGGCCGCGGTGTTATGGTAATTTTTGGCACTGTCCGTTGCGGTGATGCAAATCTAGTAAGATTTGAAGGCTTTATAATAGGTCTCCTACCTAAACCATATTTTGCTCTTTTTGCATCTATTGGTGATATTTTAAGTGTGGTTGTTTCTTCAGTGGCAGGTTCAGCTGTTGATATTGCAGTTGTTTGTGTGGCAGGAATTTCTGTTGTTTGTACGATTTCAGATTGTTGTTGGATGTTTGATACTGGATTCATTGTTAGTAAATCCACAATTGGACTGGTGGACATGATGTTTTCTGTTGGTGATGTAACTATACTCGGCAGTTCCGTTGTTGAAGACGCTATTTGCACAACCGATGCTGTGCCTTTTGTGGTCAGTATTGAGGATTCTTTAACAGATTTAGGTGATTGTTCCAATATTGATACACTAATTGGTGGTCTAACAGTAGTTTCATCGACAGAAGGACCTTGGAACTCTCTCCCTTTGGCAAAAGTGACAATTTTCCTAGCTGTTTGAGGTATCAATATTTTTAATTTCACAAAACTTGCCTCTTCTTCTTGCGTAGAAACAGGTGCAGAATACACTACAAATGGCTTATTATCTTTAATCTCTTTGACTTTTCTAGGCACAGGATTTTCTGTTTTAAATAGTGCTTCTAAAGGCAGAGTTGAGGGATTTGTTAATATAATGTTAGGTGTAGCTGTGTTAAAATGATTTACTGCTCCATTTTTCTTCAATTTTTCATTTTCATATGCTGCTGGAATAAATTGCCAATGTGGATATGATTCATCGTCTCCAGATTTATTATTTTTCTTATCATCATTAATATAGCTCAAAAAATCATCGTTTGGTATGTGTTCTACTTGTACTTTATCAGTGTGCTTTGTTGGACTCGGAAGTCTATTAATATGACGATAAGCTTCGTTCATGCTTTCAGAAGCAATTAAGTTTTCTTTGGGTATATCAGAATAATCGACTAAAGCTCTTGCATTTCGTGCTTCATCAATACGAATAGGGTTATGTGGAGGATTTTCTACGGGGTATATATGCCCATACTTTGTTAAATAAATAGGTATTTCATCTTCGACTATTTTTATTAGACTAAATCTACTGACTTCACCAATTTTATCTATTGTTGGTTTCTTTTCTACTTTAATTTTGCCCTCTTCTATTAAAGTCGTTTCGTTGTTTTTGTTCAAACGATGTTTTTCTGATTTCGATGAAACTTCTACGACTCTGCTTATTGAAAATAATTTGTTGAATTGCGTTTTTACGATAGGCGATACAGACGCAATACTTGCGGCTGTTGTATCTTGCAACACTTCCGTTATATCTTCAGATATATTTTCAGTATTTCTTGTATTAGGTGTATCTGTTGCAGGTTCAGTAGCTATGTCTATTTCAGTTTGTAAATTAAGTGTTAAATCTCGGGTACTTGGGTAGGTTGTGTATTCTAAGTAATCATCAGTGCTATTATCTATTTCAATTTCTGTAGTTATCGTTTGTATCTCATCATTACTTGTTGATATTGCCTCGTTGGTATTATCTGACGAAACAGTCGTAGTTACTTGGGACATTGAAATGTAGTCATCATCCTGTGTGGTTGATTCATTTGAAATGGGAACTACAGTAGTTTTACTTTCTAATTCTTTAGTCTTATTATTTATTAATTGTTTTGTCGAGTTCTTAGAGCTATCATTTAGTGACGATTTTGGTATATTATATCCAATGGGAACATTTTGAACACGTTTCTTAGTATCGTTTACAATTTTATTTCCAGGAAATCTGTTATTTGTGATAGTTTTATTTTGAATATTTTCAAATGATTGCCTTGGTATCTTAGTTGTGGATGTAGAAGTCCTAAAAGTATTTGAATTAACCACATATGGTTTGAACGACGGTTTTTTAGATGTAGGCTTGAATCTTACTGGATGTTCCTCTTCTTCAGATATTTCTTCTTCGGGGATTATATATTCATCTTCATTACCGACTTCTTCCTCTTCATCTAAGTCCTCATATTCTTCAGAATTTGGTCTTCTGGTGAATAATTTATTCGGTGGGACGAAAGAAAATGGTCTTTCAGGTTCTTCTTCAAGAATTTCTTCATCTGAATATTCTTCCTCCTCGACTTCTGGTTGCCTTGGGGTTGTTCTTGCAGGAGGATAAGTTCGTCTTGTAAAAGTTCTAGAAAATAAAGGTCTTTTTGTAGTTCCACGGCTAAATATACCAGGCCTTTCAACCGTAGCAGGGCTTGTGTATGCTCCAGGATTATATTTTCTACTAAAGGTTCTACTACTTGACGGTGTTGACTCAGTTGTTGATGTAAAGAGTTTTTTAGGTGGTCTATATGGAGACCTTGATCTTGGCGATGGCGAAGTTAATTGAGTTGTACTTGTGGTAGTCGTTTCAATTAATATCTCTGTTTCTGCACTAGAAATTTCGGTAGAAGATTCGTCTTTGCTTGTATTAAGATCTAGCTCGTCAGCTGTAGATGCAATAGTCATTCCAGTTGTATTGTTTTCTGGGAGTACGTTTCCTTCTTCTACGCTAATCTGAACAGGTTCGACATTTGTTTTAAAATTAGTATCAGTATTTTCATTGTTTTCAGACGAGTTTTCTTCTTTCAAACGACCATTTTCTTCATTTTTCGATTCTGGATTAGTTTCCGACAGTAATATTCCATCTGTTTTAACTATAACATCTACATTTTCTTGTTTTTCTTCACTTTCACTAACTATAGAAATGTTGCTTTTATTTTCTTCCTTTTTATTTTCGTTATAATTTATGTTAGAATTGCCAATTATATCTTTTTGAATTATTAAGTTAGGAGAAGTAGTTTCTTTTAATATTTCAGTTACGGGTATTATTATATCTTCGTCAGTTTCTTTTTTAGTTGATGTTTTGTATTCTTCTGAAGGTATAACTATTGTCGTTGTTCGAGTTTTTTCACCATAGTTAATGAGATCTTTTGGAGCATCCTTGAAACCTGCATTTACTAAGTCAATTAATTTGGTAGTGATATCAATCTCTTCTTCATGAGGCTTTATTTTTTTTCTTATAATTTTACGTATTCTGGTCACAGCAGGGGTAGTGGTTTCTATAGTTTCAGGAAAAGAAACTTCAGTTGTAGATGTGGTGGGCCGTCTACGAATAACTCTAAATTTCTTTTTACCATTTCTTTCTGGGCTTGCTTCACTGCTGGGAATACTTTCAATAATTTCATCAGATGTATTTTGTTTCTTCTCATCCGCTTCTTCTTCAGTATGTTCCTTAATAGCTACAGCACTTTCAGATAAATTAATATCATCATTTTTCTCATCTAATTCGTCATCATCATTTTCTAAGGGTAGTGACGACTGGGTTGTAGATTGTCTTTGTGTAAATGGCAATTTTCGACCTTGTAATATTGGTGAAGATGTTGAAACAATGTTTCTAGATCTTCCAAATGTGAGACGAGGACGTGTTCTTGGACTTACTGGAGAATTTTCGACATTTATATTATTTTCAGTTTTTGCCACTGTTGTTGTACTTCTACTTGCAAAAGGACGAGGTGAAAATCTGGCGAGTGTTGGACGACGTTTGTCTACAGGTGACTCTGTTGTTTTACTAATAGCAACAGTTGTAAAAGTTGAGAATCTGCCACGTCCTCTAGGTAAGATATTCGGTCGCCTTTCATCAATAGTAGCAGCGGATACTTCACTATCTATTGCCTTGTCTGCCACCGTAGATAATCTACTAAGGAATCTGTCGTCGTTTTGAACATCTTCATCGTTAATATCAATGAATTCTGTTTGTGGCTCGATAGAGGTAAGTGATACTTCACCACGACTAACCTGAGGTCTCAATTGACCTCTAGACACTTGAGACGCAGCAGCTGGCAAAGAATCCTCAACACGTGATATACGGAACTTACTTCTAAATCGTTTAACCACACCACTATCTTCATTTGTTCTGACTCCGCCTACTTCGCGACTGTCCGGTGTAGTTGATCGTATTTTTCGCGAACTTTCGACCGATTCGTTAGACTCAGATATTTCATTGGGTTGGGATAAAGGTCTACGTCTACGAATGAATGAATAATTCCTAGAACTCACCTGCGTGCTTGTTGTTGGTGTTTCAGTGCTAGTCGTTTGTATTGTTGATCCTCGACGTCTTATTAGAGGTCGTCTAGTTGATGAAGCTGATGTTGTTTGTGTAGTCGAAGAGGGCGTCGTTACAGTAGTAGAAGAGGGCGTCGTTACGGTAGTAGAAGTGGTCGTCGTTTCAGCTTCAGTGGCTTGTGTAGCGGGTTCAGGTTCAGGACTTTGATTATCCGAACTTGGCTCGTTTAACAAGGAAGAAATTTGAACTGACAAAATAGTAGTGGGCTCAGGACTACTAAGCTCTGGTTCTGGAGGGAGAGTTGCGCGGGCTCTTATAATTGAATTATACTGTAGTTCATTAGGTTGCGAAGTTATTTCTCTTTCTAAAACAGATTCTTGAGATTCTTTATCTTCTTCTTCTTCTGACGATTGATACCTGTAAAAATTCCACATAAGTATTAGTATATATTAGCATATGGTGAAATCATATGTTTATTACACGTAACATAAATAAATACATACTGTACAGTAGTTGCTTCAGTTGTGGGTCTCGATCTCCTGATAGTGACATACTCTGGAATGTTCTCTCGTCGTGCACTCGCTATATCAAGAGAGTTTGGCGATTCAGCAACCGATACGTACGGCTCTACACGTTCAAATAGAGCGTTCCTGGAATAAACATGTAATTTGATTTTATTAGTTTACTTATTTACTTAGTTAAGACGAAATTACAACATATATTTCCATTTTTTCTTCATTTGTTTAGAAAAAAGAAAACTTCGAGCATACTACATTTTTATCTATTTGCTAGCGATACTAATTATACATACTATAACATAATATATAATTATATTACCAAGAGATTATTTTAACTTTTTTTAATACTGAATTTTCTATTCTTCTTGTAGAATTATGAATAAAAATCCAAAATTCATTTACAAAAATAAATTTATCATTGTCACCTAGAAACATCAGGAGCTTCAGTACCAGCTGTTGTCGGTCTAGATCGTCTAATATTTACATATTGTAAAGGCTTTGCTGTACTTCCAAAACTGGATGATTGTTGTCGTGGAATTTCTCTAGATCTTGGCACTTGTATATCTTCTTCAGATGATTCTTCTTCTTCTTCTTCTTCTCCCTCTTGACTATTTACGGATAGTGGTGTAGTTGATGACGTTGTTCTTGAGCGATTGATTGTTACGTATCTGTATGATTATTATTATTTAAATTATAAATACTAAATGACATGGTCAAAAAAACTTCGAAAGTAATACTTTATTTGCTGGGTCTTATATATCTTTGAAGAGTTTTACATATTTATAACATAATAAAAACACAATAAATTATGTTGTTTATTTCCACTGCTTAACGGACTGTATGAATAGGATATATTATTTATATCCAGATTTCTTACAATTTGATATTGACAGTTTTTAATTAAAACAAAAATATAATTTAAAACAAAACTCACTGTGGTCGTTCCTTCCGCAGTAGCCTGTTCTTATCTGGTGTGGGTTCGAGTCCCTCGTTCTGTGGTCCGCGACGACTGTTTTGAACGGAACCTTCCGTGATGCTATTGCTATCTGCTCTGCTTCTGCTTTCAGTAACACTGTTACTTCCAAATCTGTTAAAAAAATTACCAATGTATTTTGCAATTATGTATCTACGAGCTTGTTACGAGACTAGATATACATATCTAACAGATACCTAATTAATATATTATTATATTGGAAATAATTATTAACTTAAAAAATTTTGGCGTAAGACATCTTAAATTACATCAATGTATTTAAATTAATACGTTGTCCCTAAATAATACAAAATAAAAATCTTTATGTAAGATAATCGGAACAAATCGAATCCATATTTTATACCTGTTTTTTCCTCTAGTTCTTTCCAATACTTTCTGGTACAATTTCTTATTGAAGGAAGAAGGTGTTGTTGAAGCGCCACCTGTTGTTCCCGAACTTGAGGGGGTTTCGGAAAGTTTCAATTGTTTTTCCAATTGTTCCACACCACCTGGAGGGAAGAAAGAAAAGAGAAAGAAGATAGAGTTAAGATGCCGTATATACATATTTAAATATAGTATTCGAACTCGTTACGTAATTTTCCTGGAAGAAGATTGTGTCATTAGTATGGTTGTAAAAAGATATTTAAAAATCATTCCAAGCATTAAACCTAAAAATTAAATTATTTATTATTTGTAGACTGCTTCCGCAGATTGAACATTTAATGCAAAAAAATGATTTTATTTATAAACACATGTATATCATATGTTTCAAAGTTGGAATATAAAGGGATACTTTGTTATAGCCGTATATTTTTATACTAAATATATTTTCGTGGTGTAAAAAAATATAATCTGCAGTCATTCGACCGTAAAAAACTAATAAAAAATAACGAATAACTAACCAACTTTCTTAATCAGATCGATTAGTTCCTTAATAACTTTAGGATCTTCTGCTTCGACATCTGCTACTTCTTCTGCTACGTCCTCTTCTTCTTCTTCACTTAACTATAATTAACATTTCAATTAATATTTCAATGATCTTTACAATTTTGTGATGAATATAATTAAAAAAAATTATATTTTTAATCTAAATATTCTTTGAGGCCCTTAAAATCATTATAATTGGTTTATAGCACTTTCTTTTTATTATACAAAAACAAACTTATTTCCTTTACCTCTGGTTCAGGAGTAGTAGTAGTCGTAGTGGTCGTAGTAGTAGACGTCCTGAACAACAAGGAACTTCTAGAAGTTAGTCTAATCGGTCGTCTGGTTGTCGTTGTTGTTGTGGTGGTAGGTGTGGTTGTTATTACTGTCGTTTTCGCTGTGGTCGGTTTGGTTGGCGTTTTCGTGGTCGCCGTTGCTTTCTTGCAGAGAACGTTTCGTGCAAAGTCGCAGGAGTCGGCCGCTTTGTTGAAATAGAGACCTGGAAAAGATGTAAGGTGTTTTACAAAATTTATTTAATATATATATTTAGACCTTATGAATTTTATAGGTACACATTAAATATGTATTCTTAATCTAATCACATATATGGTTACATATATATGATTTTTTTCTAAGTACATTACATAGTAAAAAACACGTTTGTCAATACTATTCTATTTTCCCAGATAAGAAAATTAAATGCAATACATATGATCATAAAAATTTATCGAGACAATATTTAATTAAATTGAATCTTTAAAAAACACAAGTAAAAATAGTGAGACAAGTAAAACTTGTCTCTCATTATAAAAATAATGAGATAAATTGCATTTAATTTTATATGAATAAGTGTATAATGAGGTATAAGTTGGTAGTTTTAAAGAAAAAAATAATTTTCTTCATTTTGAAGCGGTTAAATGAAAGCATGTTTTATAAAAGCTTTTTTTCTTTTAACAATTTTTTTTTCTTTTCAGTTATGGCTTGCTAGGTTTCTGAGTCTGTTCATCTCATTCAACGTATATTGTCGCAAGGTCGTTTATCGGCGAATTTCGAATAGTCAAGATCTTCAACTAGGAGACCTCATAATTTTACCCAATTTAAGACCACGTATGCTTCACCTGCAATCAATCGTTTATAGTATAATAGAATATTCTAGAAGGTTCTATTACTCACCAGAAGGACAAGTGAACTGATGTGCCACAATACCAAGGTCTGATGGCCCGGAGTCCAAACACCAGAAGTACTTTTTGCAGTCACGAGGATGGGGAAAGAAACCTTCGTCTTTACACTTGAAATCTGTAACAATATGTAGGAATAATTATTTATGTTATATATTTTTTCTATTTATTAAATATAAAATTCTCTTATGTGAGGATTTGAACACACAGACATAAAAATCTATTTTATAATATTTGATAATCAACATAATTTGTCCTTAATAAAGTAAAAAAAATACATATTTACATATACATATTATATATATATATATATTTCTTTATATATAAAGAAATTTTTTAAATTGCTCATAAAGATTGTTTTTCATTAAGGTATTTACAAATTATTTTAAAAATTACCTGATCCTGGGTCAGGAGTGGTGGGAGGTTCTGGTGTGATGATATTCCATGCAGGAGTTGTGCTGACAGTTGTACTGCTCTTGCGCTTGTTGCTTCTATAATTTTATACAACACATAGATAAGATCTTTGTTTTTCATGATTTTTACACATTTTAAATGAAACAATTTAAACGGATTAATCGCGTATATTTGGTGTGGAATACCACCTCAGTCTACTCGTGACCACGGACTATGGCAGTGCTCGAAACATCGGGTCTCCAAAAATGTATAACATTAAATATACGCGATTAATTTGATTAAATAGGAAATATAAATTTAAATAAATATTTCCTTTCCTCGAGTGGGTATCGAACCCACAACCAGTCGCCTTAAAGACGTCACACTTTGTGCTCTTGCGCCACGACTGGTCACATTAGTATAACATCACTAATACTATATAAAAATTATATGTTAGTTAAGTTTAAAAACATACTTGATCTTAGGTTTAGCTGTAGTAGTGGTGGTAGTGGTGGTGGTAGTGGTGGCGGGGCTCGGCCGCGGGCGGTTCCTTCTGCGACTGCTGCTAGACTTTGCCTTAGCTATCGGTTCTGATTCCTTTTTTTCGGTTACTTCAGTTGATCTGAAAATAACATAAATTAGTTTTATTTATTTCAATGTGTACTATATAATAGTTTTGTTTTTTCAAATACTTTCTAATACAATTAAATATTGTGCTGTGAAAGTTTAATAACGCCAGCCTTGGTTAGTTTCTACTTCACACATATCTTTAACCGACTGCATTATGTAATAAATGATAAATTTAGAAGAATTATAAATTTAGGTTTACATAAAATAAAAATAGATAATAAAAATACCATATATTTTTTAACTTTTCTGAATCCTTATATATAAAATTATAGAATAGTAATGAACTTACCCAAGTTTCGTAATATAAGATTCCTTAGCGGCCTCTATGAGGGGATAGGGCTTGCCGTGGCAGGTGCCGCGGAAGTCGTCGTTGTCGATAGACCAGAACATAATACCTATGAAACGAGAGGTTGTTTTAATCTTTTTTTATATACTGTTGTGATATATGTTTGCTAACTTTGTTTTCCAATTAAATTTGAATTATGCGCAATTTTATTTTAAATCAAATTAAATTATTAAATGAAATTTGAAACCACCAGAAAAACTTAATTTAAATATACGATTAGCACAAAATTTACCTCCAAGTCCATTTTCAGCAACATATTCAGCTTTCTTCTTAACAATTTCCACATCATCATAGCCGACCCACTGGTTGCCCTTATAAGCTACAGGACCCATTGCTTTCTTATTCGGATACATTATAGTCCATTCTTCTTCAATTTCTTCTTCTTCTTCTTCTTCTGAATCTTCTTCAGAATACTCTTCTGAGGCGATTGCTCTTTTCCTACTTTTAGGTTTGAGGGCTTCACAAATCTGAAATGTTAAATTGTAAGCGTTTAAAACGGAATTACTCTAATTGGAATTAACTTTAATAGGTAAGGGAAAAACTTTTAACAAAAAAAGTGTTATTTAGAATAACTAAAAGTAATAAGTTGAAGACAAAAATTGTCAAATAATCTAGGCAAACTAAAAAGGATGATAGAAACACTTTGCATATTTCTGTAAAAAAGCTAATTAAATCTGAATAAGGTCGAATATTTTGTAAGTTTCTTAGTAAGTATTCATTTAAATAACATTTTATGAAATATAGATCCCGATCCCCCAAGATCCCGCTCACAGCAGTGTAGGCAGAGGGAACCTAGCGTTATGACACTCCGTTCCCCACTCTCCGCAAATTTCAATTTAAAATTAATCGAAATATATCCCTAAAAGTAAAAAATCGATTTTTATTCCAAATCGGTAAAAAATTGATTGTTCACTATTGCTTAATATCTTTTTGAAAACTTAAACGCCCATTTTACTACTTATAGAGAAAAAAATATGTACAAACCTCATAATACGCCAAATATCCTTTCTCCCTAGTAGCGTCCCCCTGTTCACCGGGACCGTCAGCAGGAGAACCAATCTCTACAGCATCAGGATTGAAGAGTGTGTATGATCTTCCATACGTTGGTATACCAAGGACTAGCTTATCAGGATCTGCACCATTTTCTAAGTAGAATTTTATGGTGTAATCCTGTTAAATGAAAAATTGAGTTGTTTCAGTTCTTATCCATAATATTCCATATTAAAATAGAAATTATATTATTTTTAACCTTAACTATTTTTAATAATTGTTGAATTGAAGGGAGACCGCATCTTGACTGGTTGTTCTGGGTTCAATCCCCACTCGAGGGAATGATTATGCTTCTACTACTAGACTAGAGACTAGACTAGAATGAAAGTTATTAATTTACCAGACGTAGTAGACAAAGTGCGACGATGCATTCTATATGAAACCGTTTTCTATCAAAGTATTTTAAAAACTCTATATAGTCTGGATTTAGATATATAAATAACTTGACACTACTACAACTAGAATCGATCTTATTTGACTATAATATAATACTTTGTATGTGCATTAGACACTAGTAAAGACCGTTCAAAATGTCAAATCCATAAAGTCAAGGACGAATAGTATTAATAGTAAAGTCACGACACATTACCGTTCGTGAGAATATTTTAAAAACGGGACCTAGAAGATCAAAAAAGTTTCACGCTGTATCCCGCACACAGCAGGGTAGGTAGAGAGAACCTCGGTGTTAAGACACTCCGTTCCCCACTTTCTGCTGAATTCTGGAGGCATTACTTGAGGGGCAGAACTCAACGCCGCGCTTTGCCTCGACACCAGAGCGAAGAAAATGGAAATATAAACGTAAATAAATATTTCACTTCCTCAAGTGGGAATCGAACCTACAACCATCGTGTTACAGTCACACCCTTGTGCCACTGCACCACGACGGCCACAATTATGAATATTACGTGAAACGTAATATTCATAATAAGACGTATAAACGTGATTTTTGTTGAAAAAATATTTGAATACCTGGTTATTGTCATAGTTATAAGTTCCTCGAACCTCGAATGGAATAGAACCCACACCAACAGTATTGACAGTAAGACTCTGTTTCAGCGTGTAATTCTTTTAAAAATAGTAAAAATAAAACAAAACACTTACAATATTAAGTTCGTTATCCACACTGTACTCGTTGGGTTCCTCGAGCGGGTACAGCGGCGCGTGGTGGTTGACGGCGGGCTCGAACGCGGAGTGGTAGTCGTACGTGAGCAGGTTCATCCAGTCTAGGTAGCTACGAATTTAGTTTTATTAATTAAAAAA
>JBAIZZ010000204.1:538881-553638 GCA_037355905.1 Heliconius aoede | reverse complement strand
GTGCGGTCGAAACAAGCTTTCGTTTGAACTTTGAACGTTTTACATAACTACAAAATGACGATATACTTACAGATTGGTACTTTATACTCAAGAGAGACATGTATTAAGAAAAGATTAAAAGTTATTATAAATTCTCATTTAGCAATATTTATGTAAATAAAATAATAAATAACAATATGATATTTAGTTTTTTTAACTACTAAAACAATCGGAAAAACCTTCCTATTTTAGAAAGAATACAATTTTATATATATAATATATATATTTATTTTTAAATATTTATATTATTTATTATCTATATTATATTGGCCTTTCTTTTTTGGCATTTCGCGACTAAAACATCACTTTTGTCAATTAAAATGATAAATAAATGTCAGATTGGTTTGCCAACTTTCAATCTAGAGCGATTTGCTCAATGTGCTCGTATACATTTGCAAGAGGTTTCTTTTTAAGTAAACACGTTAATGACTTCACTCACCTATTTTAAATAGTGAGATTCTGTACTTCTGTATTTCTTCATTTAATTTGCACGAAAAAGGCGAAGATGAAATTGTTAATTGAAACGGCTTTTTGCTCCAAGTTCTATATAATGTATTTGGCGATATGTAAGAATGACAACATTTTTATATTGCAACACGCTTAAATGAATGGTTTACTTTAAACGTTTCAAAAATTACAATTACATACAATTAATGTTACATTACTAGTAATTATCGCAGAGCTACTCTTAATTCAATTGTTAAAAGGTAAACTGTTGTGATAATAATATTCTAAATATCATAACTCTCCGTATTGTTATCGAACCAACAGAGGTCGTATGAACATTATTAGATCATAATAATTTAATTTATAATATTCCTTCATATGTGTAGTAATTAGTACAAAATTATAACATTAATCAAATGGGCAACGGTGTCATTACTGCAAAAGTCTTTGAAAATTATAAAAAACTGACAACCCCGATTCAAAATGAAAGTACAGTTAGTATATATTGAAAAGTTCAAAAAATTTACATTTTCTGTATAACTATTTGTGAGCTTTACTTCCGAGTGAACTGAATAAATTAAAATTAAACTGTAATCTAGACCATCTTCCAAGAGTCATTAATTAAAAAAAAAAGGAGAACACTCAAACAAAAATATGCTTTATTTTTTAGGCAATATGTTACAAAAACGAGTGGAGAATTCCTGACAATGATATAACGTTTCAACCTGGTTATGTTCTAACCTCGTTTCGTGATTGCACAGGCAATGTTGGGTGGTGTTATGTTATTTGTTACTTAAGATACAAATATGTGAGTTTCTAGATTTGTATAGACATTTTTGCATTTTTGCTATTTCAAATATTGAAGAAGATAGAGAATACTAATTGAAGAGTTGAAGAAGCTTACGAAAGCTTACTAAACGAAAGTGGTTAGATTTATTGTATTTAAAATTACTTGAATAGTATTTATAACTCTAAGTTCGAGCATCGACATACATAGTTAAAAGACATTTAGCGTACTACCGTCAAGTGAAATATGTTCTAAACAAATTTGCGTGCGCGCAATTTTTTCTCTTACATAAGATCCCTCTCGTGTAGGGCTTTTTGCGTAATTACAATCTACATATGTATACTGTAAATAGATAACTTTAGCATTTTTTTTAACTATACACTGTTTTTCGGATATGGCCGGGTATGCTGGGAACCTTGTGATAAGACACTCCTTTTCCCATTTCCGCTCAATTTTGCAAACATTGTGTGTTAAGTAACAGAGCTCAACGCTGCGCGTTGTCTTGTAACTACAGCTAAGAAATGAAGATAATTGAACGAACAACTCGAGTATTGCATTATTTTCTTCCTTCGGTGTGCTAAGAAGACTTGTAAATTAGATGGAAAGTAGAAAATGGAGTTTCTTAACACTAGGTTCCCTCTGCCTCCCCGGCTCAATAACACGAAGTAAAATCATGTCCATTAACATATTCCGTTTTTATCATCTGCAAATCCGGTATGCGGTCGTTTGGCCATCACTTTCGCCGCAGACGCGTGCGTTGTATTTTTAATACTGAGAAAAACATACATTGAGTCAAGTACACAAGCAGGTATTATGTAAATATTTTTGGTTTTACAACTTAAGAACTGCGTCTGCTTCGATGAAATATTGGTACGTTATAAATGAAACGAATTTTTTTACTTTAATTCAAGACAGAAATGATGAGCGTCAGAATTTAACGCCGCGCTTCGAAATTGGATTGCTACTTTTATATATTTTTTCTCTCTTCACACTGTTGCCTGCACGTAGCAGGGTAGACAGAGGGTTCCTGGATATCTACTGTCAACAAATTCCATTCCCCAACTTTCGCTGAATTACGGAGACTTTGTGTGTTAGGTGAGGGAACACAATGTCGCATTTTTCCTCATTAATACAGTGGTTAAATTAAATTAAATATTTAATTTTCTCAAGTGAAAATCGAACTTACAACCCGACACTTGACCCTGCGCAACTAATTGCTACTGACTTTTATAAGTAATAAATAATATTTTTTATTTAATGTTATAATTTCGTAACATAACCTGTACTAAGTGTCTGTACTAAGTCGACGGACCATGGAGACCGCAAGAATTCAACCGCATCATCTAATTAGTTGAAATGATACTACAAATAGTACGATTTTAGCCAACTTCTATTGACCAATGATAAATAACAAGTATTTTCTACTTTTTCTTATGATGTGGAGTGAAAATGATTTTATACTAATATATATTATAACATCCTTCGAGGTCGTCTTGGCTCAGTGGAAGAGTATCTGATTGTAAACACAACGGTTGTGGGTGCGATTCCCACTAGCGGTAGTGCATTATTATTACTGCTTCCTCGCTACTCAACACGGGTTGTCTGAAATATTGGACGGAGAGTAAGGAACGAAGTGTCTTAACACCAGTTTATATCTGTCGACCTACCCTGTGTGCAAGAACAAAACAAAGCTTCGTCACTAATCAGATAATATCTTAATAATTGGGTGGAAAGTTGGGAACGGAGTGTCTTCACACTAGGTTAATATCTATCTTTATTGAACTAACTTGTAATTAGCCTCAGTTATAACTAATTGATAACTATGTTATGAGTGGTAGTTAGGTAATCTATTAATTTAAATGACCAAAATTTTTATAATTCAACACTTTATATGTAAAGAAGGTTAAAATAAACGAAACTGTGTAGATTTTTTTTAGCTTCACGCTGTATCCCGTACACAGCAGGGTAGGCAGAGGGAACCTCGGTGTTAAGACACTCCAGTCCCCACTTACTTCCGAATTCTGGAGGCATTGCGTGTTGAGTGGCAGAACTCAACGCCGCGCTCTGCCTCAACACCAGAACGAAGAAAAATGAAAATATACACGTAAAGAAATATTTCACTGCCTCGAGTGGGAATGGAACCCACAATCGTCGCGTTTACGGGCGGCACCCTTGTGCCACTGCGTCACGGTGGCCTCAACTGTGTAGATGTTTTTAGTAATTATAAGTTATCACGTGGAGAGGTCGCGATTTGCTTTCTCCAAATATAAATCGACTTGCATAATCTTCTTACGAAATATTAATAACTTGGAATTTTACGATGTTTTCACGTGTTGGCTTGTTCTGTTTATTGCCTACATGCAAATAGCTAGTGGCACAGCGGAGTAGAGTTTTACTGGACTTGCAATGGCTGTGGGTTCCATTCCTAGTTGACATCAAAATTTTATTTAATTTTTATCATTTTAGTACAATCGATTAATTTATTCATCAGATTGGATATTGTACTTCCAATAAGTACAGATAGCCAATTTGAAGCTTATTAGAAAACTTTTCCATTACTGAGTAACAACGCACAAACGAAACGGTAAGCTGAAATTCAAAAACAAAGTAAACTGAAATTAAGTATGTAATGATTTATGTATGTATATGTATGTATTGATTTATGAATCTAAGAATAGAATTCCAAGAAGAAGAAAAAAGAAGTGTATTTTTAGAGTAGACGGAACCTGAGAACCTAGTGTAAAGACGCCATCCCCATTAAGACACTTCCGTTACTGACTTTCCACCGAATTCTGAATTACCAGAGCTAAAAAATAAAAATATTTAACATTTCATTTCATTTCTCGAATGGGATTCGAACCCACAACCTGTCGCGCTTTATGCCTATGCGCAAAGAACTCCATTATTTATTATTAAGTGAAGAATACTGATAGATCACCTGTCTCACACACGCAACCGCACGCAATATGTTATGTTGAAACACGATTCGAATAAGTAAACGGTTTCATCAAAATACTACGAATTCATGAGAATTATTAATATCACATTTATGATATACTAGTGTTATACACCTGGCTGTGTTCGCGGTATATTTAGACCAGACATGATATTGTATATATCAAACACTCATCAGAATCTCTGTACGTATCTATTAATAAACCTGAAAGAAAAGATCTAAACGTATAGGGGTACGACTTAGTTTTATATTATGTAAAAATAAACAAAAAGGCCGTTGTGGCGCAGCGGCACAAGGGTATGACTGTGACACGGTTTTGGATTCGATCCCCACTCAAGGAAGGGAAATATTTCCATTTTATCGCTCTGGTGTCGAGGCAAACTGCGCCGTTGACTCTGCCATTCAACACAATGCCCCATCGTCTCGACTAGCCTATAATGTAACTATATATTATTTCTATTATATTTCTTTGTGAATTTCAAACAACTTTGAACTTAATATATTCGCGACAAATATTTCTCATGCTGATCACGGATGATACAACCTGTTCTTGTAATGTCAAAGTTTACTTACAATTCCTTAAGACCTTGTCAAAGGCCGCAATAACTTGTTTTATTATTATTATACGATCTGCGTCTTCTATTTAATATCAGGGTAGGTAGAGGGAACCTAATGTTAAGACACTCCACGGCGTTGACCTCTACCACGCAATGCCTTGAGAATTCATCAGAAAGCGGGAAACAGAGTGTCTATTTAATATGATATACTATACTAGCTGAGCCTGCTCGCTTTACTCGCGCGAAGTTTATTGCAGTCACTCTGCCGTTCCAGAGTCTATAGCGAACAGACAAACAAACGAACAGACATTTGACGCTATATATATAGATTCGAGTTCTAAACAACGATAAATATTTCCACTTCCAATTTTAAAGAAATTGCGTGATGAGTGGCGGAATCCAATGTCGAGCGTTGTCTTCGTACCAGAGCGAAAATAAAATTAATCTCTCAAGAGGGAATCGAACCCGTTGAAATGTGCAATACTGTGCCGCGTATCGTTTTCTGTTTAAAATATATATTTAATTTATTTTTTCTGCTTTTTTTTTCATTTTCTCAGGATGCATATATTTCGTTTAACACACAGTAAGTTGCTTCACAACAACTAAGTATTTTGAGATTCGTATGAGAACGGGTTTCACGATCGCAAAAGTCAAAGTCGTGCCTTGTCCTCTCACCTGTGACATTACCGTCGACGGTTGCGCCCGCATGCCATTGTAACGTATACAGCTTGATGTATTTTAGGAGAAAATATTTAAATATCTGGTGGTGTTTAGCGCTGTCGTAAGATATATTACTGTTCTGAGTAGTGAGCTTCTGTGAAATATTTGTGTGTACTCACACGCACGCACGTTTAGAAGTTTACGTCTGTGGTGTAACAATATAAATATCTCTTTATTTTTAAAATCTGATGTCTGTAGAAAATGTGACGCTAATAATACAAAAAAAGATAAATTTTAATACATTGAAAAAATGTTTCATTATATCGTATTATTCACTTAAATTATTTATTTTCAAATATCATAAAAAATTGTAAAACGTATTTGTCTATAATTAAATAAAACTAAAATTATACAAAACTAATTATCTTATTAGCTGCAACCGACATGTGTGTTGACACATTGCTAATTTCATTGTGTCGGTATTCCGTGACGATGTGTGTGCACAAAAATATAAAAAATAAAAAAATACCCTCATATTTTTTTCTGACGCGCCAAAAGAAATATAACTTCAATAATAAATTCAAACTTAGGTGACCAAACGACACAACATTATCGAAACAAATACGAGTACATACACATGCAGTTTATAAAGTAGTACAAAGACTGACATTCATTCCAAGATGATTAATGGCTTTTTATTTATTTTCTAATTTAAAATGTACAAATCTTCTTTATCTGAACAAGAAAAAAAAGTATAGTGCACTCTTTACAGTGTATCTTAATAGTGTATATTGTTACAAAAATATACATTTAATTTATACTTATTTACTAGCAATGCTTAAATATAAAAATATATATAATTATACAGGTTTCTTCATATATTTAAATTCTGGACACATTTTCTTTAGCTACTGCTATAGACATCCGTTCTCAAGACTACAAGTTATCGAATAAAATTATAAACCAGATGAAGACAAGTTAGCATTAAAGCGTCAGTAACTAACCATTTAAGTATAAAACGTTATAATAAAACTAGATCTAATGATCGTATAACAGTATTCTAAATATCTGCAGTGAAAGGAAATCTGCATTAAAATTCGATGGAGGAGATCGTGGGAAAAACTGCTTATACTTATAAAGCGCAGTGGAATCGTGTTTGCATGAATAAGCGATGGTTGTGGGTTCGATGATCACTGGAGGAATGATTACAATTAAATTAATATATTCATTTGTCCGTCTTGGAAGACAAACATTGTCTCGAAAATGACGTTGTTTTGTAACATTTTTTTAATAAATTTCAATTTAAACGTATGTGTAATGTAATTCATTTGAACGCAAAAAGAATGAACTTGTCGATTATAAAATTCTTTAAAATAATATTCTACATCATTTAAGTGCTAGTAGTGGCGCAGGGATACAAGTCTGTGACTGAAAACGAGACTGGTTGTAGGTTCAATTCCCACTCGAGGAAATTGAATAATTTATATTTCAATTTTAGAACATTTGAATGCAAATTAGCTAAAAACTAAGGCTATTAATATGAACTATTTAGACTTAGTCGGTAACTCAACGCCGCGTCTTGCCAGAGCGGGGAAATTATTTTCATGACATCGAACGACAACGCATATGTAATTCAAATTTTATTTAATATTAAAATGCAAATAGTTAAGCAAGAAATCTAGAAATCCAAGCAGAATACTGATAAACGTTATAATACATTGATCGTGTGACATGACGCAGTACGAAAGTGCAACGTGTGTTGCGTACTTTATACTTTCTTTCACTTTTCTACACCAATTTTTGCAATACACCGATCGATTTCTATTATATCGAATTCCATAGCATCTTTGCTTTCGTTAAAATGTATTATATATTACGTAAACTTTCAATAGTGTAACTCTATATTTTTTTTTTTTATTTTTACTCTGAGATGCCATGTCATAAAATGTTGTTATTAGCTTTTTGCTATTTTTCAAATACAGCAAGATAGGCAATTAAATAAACCAAGTGCTGAGAAACTGCAATCTTAATTTTTCACCCTATTTTCGAGACATACCGAAGCGAAATTTAACGCCACGCTTTGTTTAGCCAAGCGACCCCATAAACTCCACGCTTACAGCCATATTCTGTCCCATTACACCATAAACGATATTTATATTTTATTTAATTACAGGAAACATTTGAGTTTATCGTGTAGATTACAAGATATTTTAGTTCGAAACGTTAGCTATTTTTATTACGGTAAATACTTGAAAATCAATAAACGTTACAAAGAATTTCAACCCACGATGTTGGCTGATAAGTAAAATATATTTCATTTTATATTTTTAAAATAAAAGTTAAAGAGAGATTAGTATATACAAGTAATATATTATCAGCACGCAGCCCTATGACCTGGAAAGCGCACCGGGCAACCCTGACCTGGCGACTACAGCATTATGACACAGCTTTCAAACTTGCTAGAATTTGCTCATTATTGGACTTCGCAACTTATATGGCTAAATTTTAATATTTTACGCATCTGTCGTATTGGAGCAAGCTTAGTAGAAAAGTGCGTTTAACATTTAAAGATTAAGTTGTCGTGGAGCAGAGCGTCAGCGTCCCACCGGTTTGGCTGTGGCTTCGATTCCCAGTGGGGGGAATGATTACATGGCTGCGTCACAGTGGCCTTTTAAGCTGTCATTAAAGATAGGTATCGGAGTTATTTTTAATAAATGTATATTAAAGTGTGGAATGGAGAGCCTTAACAGTGTGTTACTTTTTTATCAATCCTGCTATGCGGCAAAAAGTGTAGTTAATATCTTTTATAAATTTTATTTTTTGCGTTAGGTATCTCATATTTTTATCATTAATTTTCGGTAGACATTCGGTTGTCTAGATTCCACTCAAATTAGAGACATTGTGTATGGAGTGGTCGCTCTGAGCTTCGTATTGTATAAATGAATTAAATATATTTAATGATAGAACCTAACCTACAAGAGACTTGCAGTCAAAAGCTGGCCCATTTTATCCAGTGGCCTTCGCAATGTTTATAATAATTTATTTAAATTACTAACGTTTCTTATTTATCTTAGACTTGTATATCATATTTTTTATAAGCATATAATAAATATTTAAATACCGCTATGTAGCTCTAAATAATTACGGCTTTATTAATGATTTCGGAAATAATAATATAGGAAAGGTCAAAGAATACATATGTATGCGAATCTCCTAAAATAATTTATAAGCATATATAATTTTTAAAAAACCATCTATTAATCGATTTAAATGTCAAGAATAAGTGTGTATTATTTATTATTGGCTATTGTATTTCCTATTGGCTTTGGAAGAAAACCTAATGTTTACACATTCAAAATATAAAAATAGAATATAAGCAGGCCAAGTAAATAGAATACAGTGACAAGACACTCCGTTCTCTGCTACAGAAATTCATTAATACATGTATAATTTTACATATTTATGTTTCCAATAAAAAAAACTATAAATAACCTCTATAATCTTGTGCTCTACGCTCTTACGACGCGTCGATCGATAGAAGTACTTTCATCGAAAGCGAAACTATTATATAACTAAAGATGTCTTATAAACATCAATATAAATTTGATCTTTAATTGGACAAAAATGAAATATTTATCGTTCATTTGTAAAATAAGCATTCAAGATTATTTTTTAATACATTTTTTAACTTTTATTAACTTATTGTTAAGACATTACGTTGCCATTAATAATATTCCGTTCCTCACTTTTCGAACTCTGGCGTCATTTCGTATTGAGCGGCGGAACTCAACGCAGTGCTTTACCCCTCATTACCACAGGAAGAAAATGAAAATAATAATGGATTTCAAGCTTAGATAGTCGCAGATGATTTGAGATTTTCACATATCCCACAATATAGCAGGTACCATGGGTGAACATGTGTGTTAATCCTAGAGATAAGAATACAACCTTGTGTAAATTGGCGTATCTCAACGCCGCGCTTTACTATAGAGTACGGTACTCAATCTCTCTCAATTTACGCAGCGAATTTAAGCTCGCAGCAGAATGATGAACTAATTAATTATGAGATATTAAATAAAGTGGTAGTGGTAGGTGTGAGAATAAAGAACTTCCTCATACCATGTACCCGCAACAATGCGGTCGACAGGTCACTGTGGTCTTGTAATGTAATACGAACATGCACACCGAGCCTGACCTAATCACACTTTTGTATGAAGGTTTGTTCTTCCTTTTTGTAATATTATATTTTTAAGGATTATTTATAATATATATTGTGAATATATAAAATATTTCTATATTTGAATATGGTGGTGCAGAGTTACAGCGGCTGACTGTAATGGCGACCAATGTGGATTCCAGTCCAATTTGAGATAATGTTCTTTTTTATTCCCACGCCCTGACAAAAAAGGGAATGGATTGTTTTCATACTTAGTTCCTTCGAGCTAAGAGTATCCCGCACATAGCTGACTAGGCAGCGGAAGCCTGGAAACCTAGTGTTAAGACACTCCGTTCTGGCTACTGGCTTCGTAGCGCAGAGGCACAAGCGCGTACAAAAGTTTTATGCTCATCCATATGTACGGACCAAAACAAACTGTTAGGTCACACATCTCCCGCTTTCTAAATCAGCGTCGCTCACGCAATTATTTACACTATTTCATAAAGACATTATGGATGTTTATTTAATGCTAATATTGCTTATAGAATTTATGACTTCCTTTTTAATATATGCATATTTTATTTCTCCACTAATTATTCTATTAGATTATGAGTCAATATTTTTTTTCTTTATTACACGTTGTAAATTTTTCAATCGTTTAGCTTCACAGAGCTAATAATTAAAAACATAAATACAAAGCAGGCATTGAACTCACTACCCTTAATAGTTAATATATATATGTATTATATATACGAAAAACTCCGTTTTCAAATTTCTTACTTGAAACTTAATGCTATAATTTTTGTTCCCAAAATAAATATTATTCTAATAATCATTTCCTCTAGTTAGAATCGAACCCACTACGATCGCGCTTACAGTCAGGAACGGTCCCACTACACCACGACTATGAATACCCTTAAGCCACTTGTCCTTACACTCAACATTTCAAAGTAAACTATAGTAAACATATCGTTTTATTGTTCACTAATTGCGTATTGTTTAAGAGATATTCGAGGATAATTATGGGAAGTACACACATACACCTTAATAATAGCTTTTCTATATCTTTAGATCGTTGCATTGAATGAAACCTCCAAACTTATGTTTACTTTACAAAAACAATGGAAAATATATATATTAAGATTCCATGTTTATCGTTATTATAGAATACAAATATTCGTAAAACGTACAAGCGGTGACCGTTTTTAATTACTTATACTTGACTTCATAATGTCACACAAACTTCTTCATTCATAATTACAAAATTTAATAGCTTGAATTAGAACCGAGGAACTAGTTCCTAGTTATCAACGCATGTATAATAACAGTTATTGACAGTCAATGTTATTTATATTTCCTTAAAACTTAATTGATTTATACTATAGGAAGCTCTGAATTATCTATTACAAGAAATAAACATATAAAATAAATATATATATATTTTTAATTAAATAGAATTTACTGTTTCTATTCACAAGCCACGCAAGAAATGCATGCAATCAATTTATAAATTTAAAATACGTAAATTAATTTACTTAAAAAAAATTATCGTGTTATATTGTAAGTTTACGATTGTAAAAACGTCAGTACTGTCAGTTGGCAAGTAATCATCAGTTTGGAATGCAGTTCTACAGAAACATAGTAGTTAATTTATATAGATTAGGGCAATTTAAATAAGGTATATAACTTAAACTTCACTTATCTAAACAAATTCGAGAATCTTAAAAATGACATTTTTTAAAACAGGCATATCAACGTACAAAAAAAAGTCAGTCTCAATATTTTCCCCATGACAGGGTAGGCAGATAGTAAAATAGTACAAACACAGATTTAATATATATTATTCCCATTATCCGTGCAATTTTAGAGACATATTTAATTATAGACAATTAATCATTATATCGAGTAGGGATAGAACCTTCGACCGTCGCGCTTACACCTCACGTCATCCCAATCATACTTAAACATTACAAAAAAAAATCTTAGAACATCAACTTTTGCACGTCACATTATTACAGATACAATACATTTAACACAGTTATAATTAGACATTGCATGCAGATTTTAGTTTTTTCTATCCGACTTAGGTAATATATCTCGAAATCCACAATGACGGGAGGATTGCGGCAAACAGACAATAGTGCTCGAGCTAATGACACTCGTTAAATCTAATATTGTAATATACATTAAATGAAAGAAATATATTTTTTTGAATAGAATTATGCAAAGTCTAAGCAATGTGATCGTCGCAAACTTTTTTTAGACAATTTGTAGGACAATCTATAGACGCTGTCTGATTTAAAAAAAATATGCACTTATAATGGCTTAGTTCTTGTAAAACAATCTAAATATATACTTAGTACTGGTGCACTGATTGGATCAGAATAGAGGAGTTTCTCTGACTGGATCAGGTTTTTCCGAACAGAGAACTTCGTCTATTAATATTTCTTGGGTCTGACTAGATGTATGACAAGGATAAATTTCGTCACCGCATTAAACAATCACATTCGTGCATTTTTTCACGTTGAAATATCTTAAAAATTAAATTCCTTATAGGAACAGAAATCAATAGCACTCTGAAGGAAAACTATAAAATCCCTCCTTTTTCCAATTTTCCACTTTTTTTGGCTTAGATGTACATATGCCTACATTTCTTAAGCCTACTACGTAATATTATAAAGCTGAACATTTTTTTTCTTAGTTAGGCGCATTTATCTCCAGCTGTTCGGATTGAAAAAATATTTTTGTGTCGGATGGTTAAGGAAGATAGATATCAAGGAAGGTTATAGGGTATTTTACATAACGTTTTAAAGCCACGATAAAATGGTAGATATAAATAATATCATCACAATTGATTTGAATCCATTATCTTTTCTAATGAAATATAACATATACATTTTTACTGTGCCCGTGCCTGCACTTTCTGATCATGAATACGTTACATGGTTATTAATAGTTAAATTATACACTGTGTTTCGAGTCCCACGACTGAACTCGTCGACATTGAAGATGACCCCACCCTTGAGCCTTTCTACGAATGCTTACGTAGCATCGAAATATTGCTATAGCATCTTATAGTGCTTGAGATACAATAATAGATGTATACCCCAAAAAATTATATTTCACAAAATAAAAAACAGATTTAGTTCAATCATATACTAGTTAATGATCGTAATGTAAAATAAGTAGTATATGTAATCTTAAATTTATCTAAATGTATGTATTTATGTATGTAACTCTCACTGACAACTGGCATTGTTAGCTTTCGTCGCTAACGCCGCGAGCTGAGAAATTAAGTTGTACAAAACTAGAGTTTTAATTAGAGAAAGCACGTACTTAAAAGTTTAATGACGCTTTCTTTTGCAATTTTGTATAATTTTTGTACTAGAAATACCTGTATAATATGTAATATGTGATAAGATAACAGTTTTTAAATGTTTTTCCAGTCTAAGAATATTATATTATAAAAGTTGTGGCTTCGATTCCCCCATCGTTAACCCAATAGGGTTAACAGCAATTTCCTCAAGTTCGATTTTTTCGTTCGATTCGTTCGTGTTCGATTCCATCGCTATCTCGAATGCAGTTGTCTATACATTTGCAATAATATAAATGTCATAGAACAATATTACTGTAAATGTATACAGGAGCTGGTATAATACGATTATTTAGATTTTTTCGTGAATTTTCTTGTATTTTTTTAAACAAAGATTTTTTTTTATAAGCATTTTTGCAACTGACAGTACTTTGGTAGGTAGGTTTCGTTGGTTTTTGAAAAGCAAGTAAAAGCAGTATTAGTTTCCATTTACCAAATATAGTTAGAAAAAAATGCGTTTCTTGCCAAACTCTCTGTTTGGAAATAACTGACAACTCACTATAAGCTCTAGTGCTTCCACAGATTAAAAAGCAAGCAACCAATAACATCTATTTAGGCAGAATGAAAAGTGTCTTCGAAATCTAAAATAATAAGATTTCTTGATTTATGCCATTTTTACACATTTTAAATTTTAATTCTTCTGTTTGGACGAAAAATATAGTAGTACCACGTCGTCCTTTCTCTACGTTCTCTATAAGAATTAAAAAAAAATATCGTACACTTGAAATACTACATTTTTCGATGTTTATGTTTCTTTTTATCATGTTATTGTGCATTTAATCGGCCGCCTAAAGGCACTAGGCGTTGTCCTTGATGTCGTTGCTCCTACGCACATTCCCCGCCATATATTCGTATTTACGGTCTTCTATAATTTAAACATGAAGTTAGTTTGCAATTTTTTAACAACATATTTTTGTACTAAAGTTGTAGTAGTACCTTATATACATATATATATATACATACATACATATATATATAGCTTCACGCTATGTTCCACACAAAGCAAATGTTAAGACACTTCGTTCCCATCAAATATACTAAAGGGGTTTTAATAGACTTTTAAGAATAATTAGTTCATTTTTTGCTATCAAATTGCATATTTTTAAAATTATTAATTGCAATTATGTTAAGTTCTTTAATAAATTAAGTTTGGTTACTTTTTTTTCTTTTATTAACAAAAATAAATTATAAACAACTTCTGAACTAATAAAAAGAATGCATCTTTTTCGAATGATATTGCGAAATAGCTGTTGAATAGCGAGAATTAATTTGGTTTTTTGTACCAATAGTTTAGCGGCCTTAGGAATTTTGACATAAAAAAATGTCTTGAGTCATCACAGTGCGGCGTCAGATTGATATTTAAAAAAAATGTTTATTTTGTCGAGATCTTTTAATGTTCTACATTAGAACTAATCTATTTATAAAAAATAAATCAGCTTCACGCTATATCTCGCATACAGCAGGGAAGGTTCCCTCTGACCTAGTGTTAAGACACTCTGTTCTCAAATTTCCGCCGAATTTTTCGAGATATTGCGTATTTTATTATTACATTCGAGGGGATCGAATCCAAAACTGCCGCATTATAGTCACAACCTTATGCCCCTACGCCACGACGGCCTCGTGTCTGTTTCATAGAAAAATCAACTTCAGATTGCATTTTATATAATATATATATATTTCTTGCGATATTCTTCACCCAGCGTTAAAAAAATCGTTTCCTACTTATAGCTCGCATACTGAGATAACAATAAAGATAACGAATATACTAAATAAAGAATATTT
>JBAIZZ010000204.1:500982-538781 GCA_037355905.1 Heliconius aoede | reverse complement strand
TTAATAATTTGAATATTTTATTGATAAACAAGGCAGCGTTAGACTGTAAACGCAGTGGTTATTCGTTAAACCTGCATGAGAGACAAGACAAATTGCAACGTAGAGTGCCGCCACTCAACAATGTCTCGAATTTGGACTGCACACTAACATTACATTCTTTCTGCCTACACTAAGAGGGAAAAATCGTATCGCATTTTTTATGTTATATAATAGTATTTATTAAATTATATCATTTATCATATTATGTACATAAACATATATATAACTCCACATTGAAATGGCACTATGCTAGTGCTTCCTTCAGAGTTGAATGCACTATACGCAGATTAAACTCTTTACGACGACTGTGACGTTTCTACTTAAAGAAAAGAAAATACATGGTTATATTTATAATAAAATATGCCTTTATATAATGTATGCTTAACTAGATAAAGTCTGGTCGTAAGAAATCAATACATACTTTCAGCCGTCGCTCCTAGATTATTTGCGTTGAATTAAAGACGTCAAATGGAAGAATCCCGTTTCCGTTGGATTCCCTACAGTCCCTCCCTTACAGTCCATAACCCACTTACGTGCCAAATTCCAACTTTCGAAGTCCAGTATTTTCGTCGTTATAAACCAGTCTCAAGTCTGAAATTGATCTTAAGGCCGATTTATTATAAATACGGGCCATAGATACTGGTATTTCAGCAAGCAGACGAAGGCGCAAGTAAATTTGAATTTGATAGTAAAATAAAATAAAATTTACTACATAGAGCAATAGGTAAATTCTTATCGCACCGATAACAAAAGAAATACGAGTGTTACACCTGTTTTTTTTCTTAGTAGCTATGGCTGTAAAATTTTTAAATTACAAACCTTTAATATTCAAACTACTCGCAGAGCACGATCATTTGGCACCATTTTTGTATGTACTTATTCTGTTATTTCTTAAGTCTTTTAACACAAAAAAAAAACAAAATCTTTAAATAAGTTGTACATACTGTTCTATAAGGTCATCGTGGCATAAACGGTTGCTGATTCGATTCACACTCGGAGGAATGAGTTGTCGTTTTCTTTGTTCTGATAATAATAGAAACGCGGCGGTGAGTTCCACCACTCAACACGCAATGTGAAAATTTAGACATACGCGGAGAACGGAGTATCTTAACACTAGATTGCTTCTGTCTATCCTGCTATATTCCGTATACATCGCGGAACTATGAAAAAAATCACTTTAAATTAAATGAGCTCCACGCTATATCCTCTGTTCTTTCTGTCTACACAAAACAGATGTAAAACTAGTGTTCAGACACTCCGTTCCCCACTTTCTGCAAAATTGTGGCGGAACTCAACGCCGCGCTTTGAATCAAAACCAGAGCGAAGGCGAAGAAATGTTTCATTTCCCACACCACAGTGTAAAGGCGAAAGGCCACAACCTGTCGCCTTTACAGTCACATTGTACCCCTGCGCCGCGATCCGCCAAAATCCGAATTCCGATCAAAATCTGAATTAAAAATTAATTTAATTAATATTAAGTTAATTAATATAAAAAATGTATAATTTCCAACAATATAAAATCAATATAATCATCAACGCATATTTGAAAACCGGTCGATGGTCGTTACTTTACGCAGATATTGATAACGAAATCAAAATATATGCAGTTTGGAATGTCTAATTGCCTATAGCAATTTACAAACCTGTAACACGTATTTTATATATATATATATATATATATATATATATATATATGTGTGTGGTATATATATATATATAATCTAAATAATACTAAATTTGTTTTTGTCGCATTCTGTATGTAAAACACCGTAATTAAAGCCTACAGAGGTACCCGTACACCCACAATTATGAAGTTTTTCATGCAGTTCGAAATAAGGAAACAAAACAGTATAATTTAAGTTTAAAAAATCTGAAAATTTAAATTATTAGATATATTACTGAAGAAAAGTAATAATAACAAATCTACAGGACAACTCTTCAGTCATATCAAAATCTACAGGACAACTCCTCAGTCATATAATAATAAAATCGAGTTGAAATCTGTATTGAAAATTAATATGTGAATATGAAAAAAAAACAAGTTCGTATCGTTTTTGTTTTAATTTTTTATGTCACGTTTCTGTCGTGTCCGTCACATCTGCCTCCGCCATGTGATATTCAATTAAATAGAAAACAATTTTTCGATATTTTCCATAGACGAATAATGGCCTCTTTTATTTCAATCACGTATTGTGTTACAAGTGTATACGGCGGTGTATGGGCCACGAGCGTACGCACTCGTCCCGCCAGTGGAAATTCTATTGATTTATTAATACAATTGACTGAATTTATATCTATACCGTTTGTTTATACTTCTATACTAATATTAAATTAATATAAAACTAAATATTTTCTTTGGTTGAATACGCTAATTTCTGCGGTCATAGTTATCCCTACTTATAACGCGTCTAGGATCATACACAGTATTTTTGTTATTTCCATTTGACATTGGAGCGATGCCGCATGCCGGAGCTCTCAATCAAAAAGATCTCAACGCCGCACTTTTCATCTTACCATTACCAGAATGGAGAAATAAATATACTTCATATCCGTCTCCCGAGTGAGAATAGAGACCCCAACCATCGCGTTTCCATTGAGTCACAGTTCCACTGCGTCACGTATAATAACCATATCAAGTTACAAATGTAAATATAACATGGAAATGAAAACTAAATATACCGCCCTACTTCCTGAATGCAATTTCTAAAGTACCTCTTAATTTGTTGAGCTTGTTGCCAGACCGGCTTTACCAATTTATATTTTAAAACGAAGCGCATATCTAAAAGATTTTCTGTACGTATTTGCTTCATGATAGGATTTTTTAACTGTAATTTTAATTAATTAGATGTAAAGTATCCTCTCTCGCCTATGTTATTATTATTTTTAATAATTATTGGATTGCGAATTCTTGTTTAATGATAATTTGACTACTGAACCAAATAAGCATCTTCATGCCTCTTCCCGCGAATCAGGGTAGATAAAGGGAAGTTAGTGTTAAGACACTCCGTTCCCCACTTTCCGCCCGACTTTAAGATACATTACGTGTTGAATGACGGATTTTATTATCTACCTTACCTTATTTACCAGATCAAAAAACACCGATCACTTAGAGTACTGTTCTCATCTCTGGGCTGGTGCTCCCCAGTATCCGTAGGTCCGTTCGAATCTTTGAGTACACAATAATAATCTTTGTTGTATGGGATGGTACATAAATATTCATATCTTATATTTTTTTAGCATAAAGCTATAACATAGCGGCAACAAAAATACATCATCTGTGTAAATTTTCAATTGTGTAAATACATATATACAGCCTCGTGACAGACGGACAGACCGACAGACATCGGAATCTTAGTAATAGGGTCCCGTTTTACCCTTTGAGTACGGTACCATAAAAACTCCGCTTAATCTCCACATTTCTATGCAACAACACTTTTAATTTTCAAAGCGGGCAAGTAAAATAATTAAACCGCGCCCGAATGCAGATTCAAAGCATTATGAGAAGGACTGGCTCAACAGCGGGTTTGCCCGCATTCAAATAGTGGAACTCAAATAAACGGGAGAACAGAGTGTGTGATTAAAATTTTTCCTTTGAATTTACAAGTGTTTTCGAAACTGTACGGGGGTTAACAAGTAACACGCTATGCTATAATATATCCAGTGGGGGATAGACTGCCAGTTTCATTTTTAACCAACTACGCGGAAATGAGTGAGTGGAGTATTTTTATATGGGTTTGACGAGGTATGTGGAATTTATAGGGGAGACATTTTTTTATTTTTGATTTTTTATTTTTTTGTTATAGATGGCGAATCTGAATCCCACTAAATGTCACTCGCAAAGTATTTGTTAGAACAAAATCAATATCAAGTGTAGTTTGTTGTTTAATATTGACGCCGTTGGAAAGTGGATCACATGCTTTCTTAATTATATAAATAAAATATTCGATTCCGGTCCACATTGCATCGCTTTAATGAAAAGTTATTACAAAATAAAATTTAAAAACACCAGCATTAATTTATTCTATTTTATCTTTTTTATAAACCGTATTGCAAATATGTTGTTGAATACTTCATGGGTAGGTACTATACCTACTTCTATACAGACTATATTTATACTAATTTGATAAAGCTGAAATTAATCGCGTTGAACCCTCCATGTAACCGCGTCTCCTCCAAATAGAAGAATAGATAGATTAATCATTTTAATTATATGTAATTTCTAATTATATTATACAATTATTATTTAATTGAGTCCATACTGGCATATGGCTGCAAAGGGGGTGGTTCAGTTTCGTCATTCAGCACGCAATAACCTTGTTACGTGCGGGATACAGCGTGAAGCTGATAAGAAATAAAGAAACTTCTGAACTTCTTATACAAGCAATATTTCTAAATATATGCACAGATATTAATATCTCACAGTGAGAATGAAGGAGATCGTGCTCGGGTGGTACGAGCACATCGAGAGAATCAGTGATGAGAGAGTGGTAAAAGAGTAAGTCAAGACCTCGGGAACCTCAGGGAACACAATCGATGATACGGTAGGGTTACGTATGAAACATGAGGACCCCTGTAAGGGCTGGAAAGGAATGTACAGAGGTTTATGACAGTGGACTCGTTCTCCCTGCCTACTCCGCTAGAGATGAAGCGTGAAACTAAAATAATAGTTAAGCAGTTCCGTATGCCAACTCAATATTATATGAAACGGAAAATATAAATAACAATAAACATAGTAACAGACAGAATTGTAGCATTTATAATATTTGAAAACAATGTTAAACAAGCGTTTATAAAATAGTTTTGAGCACATGAATGAGCTGGTGGTCGGAGCTCCCGGCGAGATCCCTTTGTTACAACCCCGAACAGTTTTACACAGTGTGTGCATAAAGGGGAATAGTTTAAATGTTTTCGTTTAAGGCACACATTGTTTGGCGATTTCGACGTTTCTTGTGAATAAGCGTTTTTTGTATATTGCTTTGATTGAAAACCAATTTTAATAATTATTTTTGATTAAATTAAGGAAATATTTGGAATGGAATATTTTAAAAGGTCTTCTTCCCAAAAAGGGAAGATCCCAAAAATACGAGTACTCGCATATTTTGCGTGACGAGATAAATAGTTTATAGTTTGATGTTATTTGCTAATTGACATGTTTAATTAATATAAAAACATGACGTCAACTTTTGAACGTGCACTGGCTTATCTTGACAATTATTTATTTAATCTTTACACATTTCTTTTTATACCAAATGTAGATTTCTTGTAATTAGACATTGAAGCCGCTGCGACACAGTGCTGCAATCAGCTCCATATATGGGATATAGCGTGAAAAATAATTGATATACCAAAATTTACTAACAAATTCTAAGAAAAAAAACATTAGCTACATTGTTTTGTTGTGGAGATTAATCGCCATAATTTGCGTCACATTCGTAAACCTGTTGTATACAATGTTATACAAATTCGATTCGCCTCGAATTTGAACTCGTTCGTACTTCCTATCGTGCTATGAGCTGAATACATCGTAAATCTGATAAATTTTTAAAATATATTTTATTTGTTCAGGTCGTCGGTGCAGCGCATTGTATCAAGTCACTATTCTCACAACCTCTCGCCATCACGCTCCAAAGTGGGAAGTTTATAATAAGAGAATATGGCAGATATATATTGGTAAGTCTATATTATTGGTGTTATTTATATATACATACTTTAGTTATCTAATAACAATATCATGGTCGCTATTGTACAAAAGACTTAAACTGATAAATGCATTGACATGTCAAACACTTAAAGAATTATCTACTTCATTGGATGTTGACTTCTCACCAATAGGAAAGTGTCTTAAAAGTTTGGGCATGATCCAGAAGGAAGGACATTGGGTCCATATGAATTGACACCAAGGGATATTGAGAGGCGTTTTGTCACGTGCTAACTGCTGCTTCCACGGTAGAAAAGAAAAGGTTTTTTTGCATTGGATTGTTACCGGTGACGAAACGTGGATCCATTATGACTATCCAAAGCGCAGAAAATCATGAATTAAGCCCGACGAACCATCAACATCAGTGGCAAAGCCCAATATCCATGGCTTAAAGCTCCCGTTCTGTATTTGGTGGGATCGGAAAGGTGTTCTCAGATTGGCGAATTGCTAAAACCCCATGAAACCGTTACTAGAGATCTCTACCGACGGCAACTGATGCGCTTGAGCCGTGCATTGAAGCAAAAACGTTCTGAATACTTCGAAAGACACGATAAAGTCATCTTGCTGCACGACAATGCTCGTTGCTAAACCGGTAAAAACATACCTGGAAAAACTTAAATGGGAAGTGCTTGTGCGAGCAGAAGTGCAAATGTGACGAAGATTGTACAAAATGATTCGATTCCTGGATTTCATCTAAAGACGAACAGTTCTACCGACGCGGTATTCATTCACTGCCCGAAAGATGATCAAAAGTAGTAGAAAGCGATGGGAAGTACTTTCATTAATGTATTTTTAATGCTCATGTGAAATAAATAACATTCTTTCATTAGAAAAACACTACGAATAAATTCCAACACCTAATAGTATTTAAGTCAGTTATTTATTTTAATAGTTTTGTATAGAAAAGAGGAATAAAAATGTCTAGAGTAAAATTTATCTATTTGTATTATCCATAATATGTGTAAACAAAACTTAAGTTTGACCTTTGGGAAATCTTGCATAATATCAGCTGCTACGTAACGACGCATACATATATCCATATATTATAAGCTTCTAAAATTCTAAAAATAGTAAATAAAATGCGAAAAAATCGGAGCCGCCATTATTATATCGTTTGCTCCCTTTATTAACACTCAATATCTCGAAAGTAAAAAGAAAAACGGCGGAGTGTGGGGAAAGGAAGTGCTAATACTAGGTTGCCTACTCGATACGTGTAAAAAAACATGAAGTTGTTAGAATTTTAATTTAAAAAAATCTTATTAAATTAAATTTAAAATATAGTAAATTGTAATTAGTTTTTATAAAAATACAGTGACAGCGTAAAAACCACATGATTTATGGGAGATTGTGATAAAAATAATCATGCCGATGTCAACCAAAGTATACGGCAAGTACTATATGTACGCAATTAGTGTTTATTGAGTAATTGTTTAGACTAATTATATTTCAACTATTAATTATAAATATTTAATTAATTGGTATTTATAGACATAACAAGTTTGGTCAGCTTTTACATATAAAATGATATTTATATTTCGATTATATTATATTTAGATTTATTGAAAAAAATAACTTCTAATAATTATGTCTCCATTTCCGAGTTACTTCGTTTTTACACTCTACCCTGTCTGAAAATTTCAGTAGAAGGTTCATCGACATAGGAAAACTATGTATTCTGCGACTCTTCACGCTTTAAGAGATAAAGATAGAGATAAAAAATAAAGTGACTTATCACACTACTTGAATAAATATACATTTTCAACAGGCAATAGGCAGCGATCGTAACATACCAGATTGGGTATTAAAGAATCGAGCCAGCCTATTAACATCAATGCTCAGGGTGTACCACGGCGACCTTCAAGCCGTCGCATCCTCGATGGACCAGAAACGCTTGGCCGAGAAGCTTTATCAAATATTTGAAACTTATTTGCCAGTTCTACAATACGGATGCCATATATTCCAAAGAGTGCCAATGCTTAGTCTTCCTAAGGTAATGTATGAAATTTTATTCTTTTTTATATTATGAGCAAAATTGCGTAGCCTGTAAGAGTTAAGTCCCCCTCAGCTAACACGCATTTTTCTAAAATCAACAGATGTTAAAGAACGGAATATATTATCACTAGGTTCTCTCTGCACTCCCGAAAAAGTTAAATGCCACAATTCTACCATATAAATTTATTATTATTTTTTTAAAAACATTTTCTAGATTGCGTAGCGTTGAGTTCCGCCACTCAACACGCAATGTGTCGAATTGTCGAAACAGAACGTTAGAAATGTAATGTTTAGACACACTGTCTTAACACTACATTCTCTCTCTAGACGACGTTAAGCTGAAAAAAAACTTATATAATTATATTTTTTTGCTTTCGTTAAATTTTTGGATGGATGTACAAAAATTACGCGTTTAATAAAAGTGTCTAAAACACGTGTTATTTTTAAGCTGCCAAATCTTATTAAGTGGATATATGTCCCACGTAATGAAATTACGGCCAATGTACCTTTCGCACGATGAAATCCCACAAAACGAAGCCTTACAAATGATAAGGAAACAAAGTTTGCTGTCAGTATTATATACATTGTTTTGTTTTCAATGTAGATAACTTCAAGATGATATTGTTGAGATAATACTAAAATGATTTCGCGGTTTTGTCTGCCTTTTGCATTTTTCTATTTTTTATATAACTATGGAATAAGATTTTTTTTTTCAATTTTAATAAATATTTTAATCGTTTGTTATACTCCAAAAATTTGCACAACGAAAACATTTTCAAAAGGTTTTTATGACTTGTATCTAGCCTCCTCTATCTACGTGTTATTTCAAAAAGAAATAATAATAAAATTATTGAAATGAAATTATATTTTAATACTATTTTGCCGAATTCTCACTAGAAAAGTACAATACATAGGTGAGTCGTGTAGTATTTTGAAAACATCTATAAAATCATTGTTATCTATTTACAAACAATTAGTAATCTATAGATAAATATTGTCCGCCACACAATGTAAGATACTTACGCTACTGTACATACATATACTACTCGTTTTATGTGCGGCTCGTCCCAGTGCTCGTCAAATGGATATAATTAAAATCTTTACCACAGGCGCAGTGGATTCGGAACAAGGGCTACTTTTCTCGACATATTTCCAACATAAGAATAATAAATTTTTAAATTCAATAAAAAAGATTTTGAGTGTCATTACAATGTCGAATAAAACAAACAGAATTACCTTCCGCCTTGTTAGTAGCTTCCTGCAGGACTGCTATTTTCATATAACAATTCAAAAGTGGTTCAAAGTTCAAAAGCTTATAATGGCGTAATTGAATATATATATTTTTACCATTTTTTATGTAAGATATGCTAATCGAGGCTAGTCGTTGGTCAGGTGCACAAGCGTGCGACTGTAAACTCGGAACTGGTTGTGGGTTCGATTCCCACAAAAGAAAATTAAATATTTAATCATGCCAATTCCTCACTCTGATGACGAGGCAAAGTTCAGCGTTAAGTCCCGTCACTCCACAGGCAATGCTTCCAGAGGCGGAGGAGGCGTCTTTTCCCATCAAGTACTCACTGTATTTGATGAGAACTACTAAATACTTTCTGTTATGAAGGGGGCTAACAACATGAAGCTGAAGAAAAGAAATACCTCATATTTATTACTAAAGTTTCGCTCCGTCATTAGACTTTGGATAGAAACCATTTCAATTGCGTGTTCTCATACATGATGAGCAATTATTAATTCATCGATTTGCGACTTCGAACTTGTGTACCTACTTGTATACCTAGTTCCATAGTAGATTCTGTGGAATCATTCGCTTAAAAACTTAGTAGAAATCATTATAAAGCTAGTGTTCCTTAGTCGAAGCTTAAATTTTTTCATTAAAAAAAAATAAAAAAATTGAATAACCAACCAGGCCGAAAAATTTTGGGGTGCGTGGGAAGTGTCTAAACACTAGTTTTCCAATCTTACTATGTGTAGTGTATGACGTAAAGGTAAAGGACAATAATTTTGTATTATCATTGGCCTATCAATTCTCTGTCTAACCGTATGCGCCAGTAATAAATAAAATATGTTACGTTTAAGTAAATTCCAAACTTAAATACCTTAGTATTTATTATTTAAAATATATAAATATACTTGTAGTCTCCTTGCAGTATTATTTTTCAGGGTAAAATAACTTGCGGTTTCCCGACTCGTATTATTATCGTGGATCAAATTTTTCAAGCATACTAGTAGATATAAAGTTCGACTTTTTATATCTTCAATTTAATGGAAGATTTAATTTTGATAAGATTATATACTTCTCCAATTCAGCTTAATTTGTACAGAATGGACAAAGGAGAAAATCTTAAATGAACATTTTATGTTACGTTACCGAAATATTGATTTATTTGACTACAGTCGCACTCAGTCACATTAATTAGGATTAATATGATATTATTAGAATTTATTGACAACACGATTCTTGACGAATATTTTATATTTATCGCAGAGTGCCACATCCATTTACATGGAGTCAATGCAAATATTAGAACACTGTCGTAGAAGCAGAGGCGTGTTGGGTGGAGTCGTGCTGTATAATAATAAGTAAGTTATATAATATTATGTATTTATATAGTACATCAATTTCAAAACTAATGTTGTCGTTACGAATATATAAATTATTTATATTTCATTTGTGTATTTCCATTGTATTTCGAGTGTTATTGTTGCCCAATGCGAAGATGAAAATATATAAATTTATGAATCTCTATAGATAAATTCCAAAATACTTGTTATTTTTTTTTCAGAATAATTTCTACTCAACTACCGCCAAGTCTAACCTCGTATCTAACAGTAGTAGATCCCTACAGAATAAAGTCACCAGCGGAGAGCTTGGACACTAAAATCCCTTTACCTTTGAGCGCCCAACTGATAGTGGTGTACGTGGGAAGGAAAACTTATAACAGTTTGAAGAAACAAGCGAATAAATTGCAGGAGTTTTATGAAAGTGGAGAAGAAGTTATTGCTAAGTTGAGAAAGGTATGTGTTTTGTATTTATTTTGCCTTAATTAATAAATAAGATTAGTTAATACAAATCAAGTTGATTTATTTTAACATTAATAAAAGCTAAAATCTGGTTCCATTATTTAACACATTGTTTTTTTCTTTATTATGAGGTAAACTATACATAAAAAAACAGTATATTTTCAATTCCTCTTTGTCTTTCAAGTCAATTTATCTTCTATGGGAAAGAAAACTAGGAATTGAATGCAAACACTCCTCAGATTGGAATTGAACTGAGAACCATCTCATTTAAATATAATCTCACCATACTAAAACCTTGTTACTAAAAATCCTTATATTCTAGTTACAAGAAGCAGAAAAAGAGAAAACACGAGACCACCCAAACACCGGTATGAAAAGAGACAAATCCCTACTATTTACTGCGGTTCCGGAAGAAGACCACACAATGATATCACCACCTAACAAAGAGAATCCTGGAATCGAACGGAAACCCAGCATGCCAGACGTAGTGCCCTTCACAAATAAGCCAAGACCACGACCGAATAAACTGTCATTAAGTTTTAAAAATCAAAAATCCTTAGATGAAGATGTTAAGGAAAACGAAAAAGTATTTACAGGACAAACTAGTGTTTGTTCCACACCTATGGTTGAATATAAAAGACTGCATGGCAATATGCTATCTATATGCCAAAATCCAGACGACGACAAAACGATTGAACTGGACGTACTAAAAAATATAGAGAATTGTCCAAACGGCATTTTGGAGGAGAAAAAAGACACCAAAGTTGTGTTGGACGGCAATTGTATAGGCGAACATTTTATTAATAAGCCAGAGTCTATAAGAAAATTGGCTAGCGTCACCGATTTACAGGAAGCGTTAAGAAATATTTCAAATAGGACCAATTCTAAAACGAAGTTATCCAATTCCAAGATGGACGACGAACAAAAGAATCCAAACACGATGACCATTAATGACCCGTTATTCCCAGTTTTCAGGAACGACGGCGTCGCCATATCCGAGTCTTTATTCAACCAATATTTAGAACAGTATTACTCTGGAATAAAAAGGAAATCTAAAGAAGAGAACATGTTTAATTTTAACTTAAAATTGTGTGAACTTGATAAATTTAAAGATTTCGATTCAGATTTAATGAAATCACCGCAAAGGACGCCAAAAAAAGTTGTCAAAGAAAAAATAACAACAGATCAATCTAGGCGTAAAAGTTTGTCACTACCGCTCAAGTCTTTGTCGGAGAATTCGGACGGTAACACTGAAGATACTGTTAGTTTAAAGAAGAAATTATCTGGTGTCCAATTAACGCCATTGATGGAGAAATTGAGTCACTTGGCCTTCTCTGACAAATCTAGTGGATATAGTAGCAGAGTGATGACTCCCTTAGAACTAAGGGAGTTCTTGACACCTGCTTTGGAAAAACAAGTTACTTTTTCAGAAAGGTGAGTTCATCCGATGATTGTTGATTGAGGGCATTGATGCATATCAATTTAGAACTATCCTACTTACTATATGCCAATACCAACATATTGTATGGGAAACAATTCTTCTTTATTTAGTTTTAAAGTGTAAAGAAATTTAGTAATTAATAACTAATAAAAAAGAATGAAACGACGCCATCTACTCAGTTTAGTTTGAATATATTCAACTCCATAATATGATAATCGGTTGTTTGTATATTAATAATTATATTTTATATAATTACACGACAGCAACATACACTCTCTTCACCTCAAACGAATATCCTATATAATCACATATTTTCGTCTCGTCTCCAGAACGAAACATCAAAAACATGACAGCGACGATTCAGACATTGAATCAGATTGCGACATCGACTCACTTCCCTCTTATAGTGAAAATTCCGTCAAATGCGCTTTATTTGTGAGTGGACTACACAATATGGCATTACTGGAACTCCTCGATTTAGATGCGGCTAATGATACAGATACTATCAATAATTTGGTAAGATTATGTATTTTTGTAATTATTATATTAACTAAGAATTATTCTTATATTATGCGTATCCGTTACCTTAATGTGATTAAATTAAAAACATTAGTCAGTCAAGGCAATGTGATGGAAAGCAGAAAAGGTAAAAAATATCTGCATATATTTCAATAATCGTCTTTATACAAACATATCTCACAAGAATATGTACTAAAAAAACCAGTCGTAACGCAAGAATCAAAGTGTGGTCGTGGATAAATTAAGACTTTTCACATGTCAGTAATTGTAAATCTCTATAATGAAAAGTTTTTTAATATTTTCAGTGGGAAACCGCGCTAAACGCGCTCGGGCCTATCGAACAAAAGTGCATGGAGCCGCTTGCAACAGAAACTGATACCAGCGACTATAGCTATCTAGTGCTGGATCCAGACTGGGGCACTGTGAAGAAGGGCGGGCCGTGGGCGGCTTTAGACATCGCCACTATGGGATTTATACACAATGAATTTGAGGAACAATCTGATTTGACAGAGTTTATATTGAGGTGAGTTTTTGTAGACGTCTTAAAGTAAAGACAGATACAGTATGATCGATGCGTGGCTGTCCTGAAGTTGAGTGCGTTTTGACTTTTATTTTCCTGCTAGTCTACAATGCGCTTCAGAAAGTCCAGCTTCAAGGCGGCCATCGCACAGTAAAGGTCTTTTTAATTTTAATGGCCTTCAAATTTACATACCTAAGACACATTAAAATTACAAAACTAGTGTAAAATATTCCAAATCTGTATGATTCGTATTTTTATTGCTTTACTTACTACTCCGTCTAAGATACATATCTTATATTTTACCAAAAATAAACCGCCGATTCTTTCCCAGGAGCGAAGACAGCGTAGTTCTCGGTGCGTCTTGTGGCAAAGCACAAATTTTCTATCAAGAGAGCGGTGTTCGTCAAGCCGGGCCGCCGCCGCCCTCGGACATATTGGCCACTGCGCCACTGCGCGCGAGGCGGCGCTTGCATCGAGATCATTCTGCATTATTATTGTAATGTTATTTGATTAAAGTGAGACCAAGATGAAATTTTTCAAAAAACATGTAATGTAGACGTACTCAATGTTGCATTTTATCTCATCACGAGGTAACAAAAATAATTCAATTCCCTGACTGGGAATCGAATATTGTGCTTACGATATCTCTAATGAACTATTCTCTGCTGTTGTCATTTATTATCTGTTTTACAGCTCAGACCATGTCGTATACAGCCCTTACTAGTGGGTAAAGATCCGTGTCGTATACAGCCTTGGAAATTGATAAAATACTTTACCATATACCGCATGTTAAGTGAAAACTAGATTTACAAAATAAATATTTTCTAAATAACTTCTTAAATATCAAAAGTTTTAAGTCGCGAAAAAAAAGATCCGGGATATATCTTGATAAGATTATTTGTTTCAAAGTTGAAGGTACCGCGTGCAGACTACTTTTACTCCGTTGTTATAATTTAAATTTAGAAATATTTTATAAATGACAAAAATTTTTGTAAAATATCAAGTTGCTAGTGTCAGCTATGATATCATCTTCCTAATAACTGTAAAGCTGTAATCGGAAATGTAGACCTGCAGCTCAACTGATGTTTAAAACAAACACCAATTGGATCTCAGAATACATTAATAAATATCATTCAGTATAGACAATACAATGGAAGGTGCATAAACATGGGACTTGGAAAAAAATACAATTAAAATTATATACATACATAAACATACTTTATGTATTGATAATGAATTTTGTAAGCAAATATTTCTAGATTCAACTTTTTGCTCTAAATATAGTAGAAACACGGTAGTATATATAATTTGATAGTCGACGGTGTAATGTAGATATTTTAGTGGTAGTAACCAACGTAAGGGAATCAATTAAGCCACACTCAAAAATATCCATTAGAATTTAATGCCGATTAAACGCTAATTGACGTCAGAGTGCAGTCACTAAATTATATATCGAATCATTCCACTTACGTATTTCAATATTTTGAAAAAGTAAACATTTAATTTTCTCTATACTCTTACACGTTTAATAGATGGTATCTAATTTATTTATATTGTATTATCCTTATGCATAGATAGTTTGTAATTTTAAATGAACTTTTGCCATTTTCCTAACTAGTCCGTAGTAGTGTAAACGTTTTACAGGATCCGTACATATCTTTGAATCCATCTTGATAATTAAAATAGAAATTTTATAAGAGCTAAATAAAAATATTGTTAGCTGCTAATTGATGCAGCTTTGCGGCCAAATTGTGGTGTTTCGTACTTACATTGCGGTTTTTTTCTGTGATTTCATCTAAAAAATATTTTAAATGACATATAATTATTTTCTTGTATTAATTGCGTATTTTAAAACTTTAATAGTTTTGGCTAACTTTTATAATTATCTTATATTAACAACAAAAAAACGCAATATAAGTCCAAACCTGCACACAAATCCACCCATTATATCGAACTATAAACTACAACATACTTATATAGCAAGTTAATAAACGCTCATAGTATTCGCCACTAGTTTGTATAGTCGTAAGTTTCCGGCCACGTAGTATGTATCGCTAGTCTGTGCTAAAGTTTGCCAATATAGCTTCTTAGTTAGCTAGTTCTTTTCTAGAATATTCTAGACTAGACTTTGTTTTCTGTTTTATATAATTAATCTTAGCGTTAAAAATTCCTGTAAACATTTTTATCTTCGAATTTTCTCAGAAAATTTAATTTTAGGATGATCCGTTCTGCACTTTCCGCCCATTTTTTTAATATACAAAGAACCGTCGCGTGTAGTCAATGTATTTCTCAATTGCGCATATATGATGGCAAAGATTGTTAATATTCTTTGAAAAGATGTTTCTGCCAGTCTCGTTTGGTTGTCACGTGACATAACGTACAACGTTTGAAGTTCTTCAAACAGCACTGTCTTACTGGACCAGGGAAACAAAAATTATCATATTTGTCTTTATTAATATGTTAATTTATAGATAGTATAGTATGACCACGAAAACGAAAATTTAATATGGAAATATTACATTTCCGATATGCAAAATAGATCCAATTCACATCCGTTATCTATTACTGTTAACTAATATTTATTTCTCAACATTTTTAAAACTTTCAGCCTAAATTTTAATTTCAATTTGTTTAAGAGTTTTTAGCAATTTTTAACTATAAAATTTTTTCTTCATTCATAATCGAAAATATATTCGCAGCAGGAACTATTTTGCATACCTCGAAATTTCTCTTATTTTTTTCAATTTGTAAAAAATAATTGAGCAAATGCCTTTTGTTTAGTTTGTTAATATTGAAGCTATTTTTAAATTTTAGCACCTGTTTTGTTTCAGACTGATTGTTGATAATGTTTAATAGGTTTAATTTTCATGTGCATTATATTAGGTTTAGGCTTTTTTATAAGTGTTAGTATCGGTATTTTACTGTGAGTATCAAAATATTACAACTTGTACTTTAATCAAGAATAAATAATGGATCAAGTTCCTTATCGTATTAACTATTGAGACGCAGCGTGATTTGAACCTGTGACGTTTTAGTACCAGTTATACAAAACTTAAAATCAAATAGCGCCCTCGCTGTATATAACTTAAACTCTAAAAAAACTTAACTTGTCTCTAAATATAAGAGAGTACACTCAAAGTAAAACTTATAATATTTTGGTACAAATTCACAAAACCCCAGGACTTAAGTGTTGAAAAAGCGGTAAATCAAAATCATAGTGAACATAAAATAAACTAAATAATATATACAAAATATAATAAAATTTTGTCCTGTTTATTAAAACAGGTTAACAAGTGTATATTAAGTTACTCTGCGGACTCGCTATGTTTATCTTGCACACGTACACGGACTTGAACTTGCCGCCTGTTTAAAAACCTAACATGATGTTAAGGAAATTGTCATACTCAAACAATATCTTAATTAGAAAATATTCGTAAGTTACTCAACCGCAGCTATTTAAATATAATACTAATTATGTAAAATTTTCATCATATAATACTTTAAGAGACTATAATTTGCCAAGTTATTGGACACTTGAAACAATATTAAAACAAACTCTAAATCTTGCCAATATATTGTCGTCCTATTGAAAAATTATTTCAACGTGTAATCTATTATTGCCATGCTGAATGCTTAGAGGATAAAGTCTAACAAGAGATGTTATGGTTTATTCTTCAAATAGACCTTGGACTTTAAAAATTAATGATTTTTATATCAATGTTATTAAAATGTACGCAGTGTCGATTTTTTTTTTCTAAAAATATAATGTATTAACATTGACAACTTATCTGCGAAAAATTTAAGTCCAACGTCTATTTTATAAACGTCCAAAGTGCTATTTAATTTTCTGGTGTCTATCGCGTTTATAATTTATACATTTTTATATTAATACGATATATTTGAAACATTCCTATTTTTAATGTAAATACAGTGCCAGTGCAAATCACACTAATCGCGTCCTAAACCAACATTTATTTTTTTCTATTTTTATTATTAATTAAATATTTTTTATCGTCGTTGTCTTATTTATATTGTATAAAAATATAGTGCCAACGTAAGTGAAATAGTATTTAAGATAAACCCGATAGTGAGACTTTGTTAATTTTACGCGTAATAAATATCCCAAAATAAAATAATAAAACATATATACTTGTATTATTTATACACCAATACTATGTTATATGTCTACAATGGGACTAACCAAGAGTTTACATATTTATATAGATATTTAAAAACAATAACGACACGCTATGTTTAAATTTTTGATTCTGTATCAATAATGGTTAAGTTTACGAATAACAAAAATAAAGAGGCCAGTCATGGCGCATGCGCATAAGTGGTTAATTGAAAGCGCGACTGGTTGTGAGTTCGATCCCCATTCAAGGAAATACAATATTTATTTTGAATTTATATAATATTTACATTTCTTCGCTCTGGCGTCAAGGCAAAGCAAGGCATTTAAATCCGCCATCCAATACAATGCATCTAGAATTCGGCGGAAAGTGTGAAATGGAGTGTCTTTAACACTAGGGTCCCTCTGCTGTGTGTTAATTTCACTATTTACATTTTGAAAAGTAAAGAAAAATAGTATTAGGCAAATTTATGTAACAAAATTTTCATCTCCCACCCCCATCAGTTGAATATAGTTCAGACACGTCAGCAATGTAAGTTGTAAAATTTTCAAGGAGGAAATTTAACTCCGGTTATTTAATTTCTATACATATATTTTATATGTTCACTACAGAATTATAAAAAGAGTTACTTCCGCCTTACAATTACACACAACGTGTCGTGTCTACAAAAACAAAAATAAACATGTATAGAGAAACGGATAATAATAAGGTAGGATAATAATAATATGAATGAAGAATCTGTGAGACTAAAAAAAACTATTAATTTATTATAAACAAGTCTGCCACAACACTACTACAGGTAATTACCGAAATGGTTATCCATATACTATATTAAACTATGGTAGTATATTTCTGTATAAGATACATATATATTATGTATAAGATGCAGTGAGACGTGTTATATATACTATTTTCGTTAACTAAATATTCAGCCTAGAAAGAATATGATACTTCGGTCTTCTCGGCATTAGGATCATATTCTTTACAAGGATCGACGTCTTCGGCAGCCATTTCAAAAGAGAGGGCTTTTCTAAACATTTTCAAAACTTCAACACAGTTAGTTTCAAGGAACTTCATCCTTTACTTCTTGTTTCAATACCTTTTCAAACAAACAAAATGAAAATTAGATTTTAGTATTTTTTTATTTTTTTCGTTACCTAGAGCGTGTTTACATGCTAACTTACATCTACGCTTTACGCTAACAGAGTCGACAATCGACTGGCGTCGCTTACAATTCATAGTAAAACTAATATTAAGGATCTTATAAAGAAAAAAAATGTTCCTCTTGTTTTGTTTGTGCATTTTTTTTTCTTTATAACATTGTAACCGGCCATACAGGTACGTTTTAAATGCATTAGAGGCCGGCGTTTGTCGTGGCGTATCAAAATCTAACGTGGGGGGAGCTCCTCAGCTAATATCGACCTGCAAATCCAAACAGCAGTGTCACCAGAGTACATGAGACCTAAGTATATACACATTATGTATTGCACACTTAGAAGAAAACGTAACTTAACTCAAATTCCGTAACTGACGATTTTGCTAAGTACTAATTATTTTATTTTTCTGGCATTAGACAATTATATCCTTTTTTTGAGTTAACTAAGTATTATTCTAAGGGCGCATGTTACATCAAAAAAATATTATACTAATATATTTAATGGTAAGTTTTAATAAAGTCAAAATAAAATTGCAGTATAACAAGATAATTGTTGATTTGACACACTCAAATCAATTTCTAAATGCTATAGGGAAAACATTTTTTATTAATTCATTTCAATAACATTATCGTCATATTGCTTTAGATGTTTTTTTAACTGGTAAAAAAGTTTAATTATACAAAAAAATAATGAACCATAGAATACAAATGAAAAAGAACAAATCTATGAGAAGTATTCATATTGATTCAAGGGGTCTAATTAGTTTAATACAATTCTTTTAGGCAAAAGGACGAATTCTTGAAACAATAACATAGATAAGCTAATATTTTTTTCGTACATATTACAAATTTTCATAATAATAATTGAGCTTTTTAATATCAAAAACATATTTTGGATATTTTCAAAATGAAGTTTCTAATATATTTACAATAGACAGATTGTTATAATGCACATGCAGAGGTATCTTTGGTCATTAGTTTAAATTTAAAAAAAAATTACAAAAGGTACTATTTTTTTTGCATTATACTTACCTTATGTAAATGTAAATGAAACATTAATAAAATAAAAAAAAATTGAGAAAATTAAAAAACACTATACATATACATGCATTCTTATTCTATTGAGAAGAATATATTACACAAAATAATACGTCAAAAATTAAAATAAAATTTAAAACATACACCATGTACTTAATAAATAAGGACAAAATAATTGTTTGAAAATCGTGTAAGACGCGGTGAGTTGTCAATGTTAGAGTTGTTGTTATATCGAGTATTTTAATCGTGTAGTGTTTTGGTACCTGTCTAGTATATTCACAAGTGAATCTATACATAATCGGGGCCTCCCCCTAATGAAATATATTGACAAACCCTGTTATAGACTATAATAATGGAGAATACTGACATTGCAATGTGTCTGTGTGTCAGTCGAGGACAAATCACTTGGCCAATGTCACGTTGTGTGGACACGCGTAAGAGGTTGAACGATGAACTACAAAAGAAACAGTGACAACTCCCCGCGCCCCGCACGGCGTCGCGGCTGAGGGGTCGGCACTACTACTGGCGGTACTCACGCGGCGAATAGGAGCGCTCGCGCTCGTAGCGGCGGCGCCGGTAGTGCGGCGAGGGCGAGCGGTGTCGGTAGCGCGCGTAGTAGTCGCGTTCGCGCTCGCGCTCCCGCGACCGGTAGCTGCCGCGGTAGTAATAGTCGCTGCAGAACAATGTAAATAACATTAATAAGCATTACTTTTTTTATAATTTCTATAATAGGCGAGTATACTTCTGTGAAGTAGGGTAAGTAGGTGCAAACCAGTGTTAGGATACTATTCCCCACAACTCTCAATTTTCAAAACATTGAGTATCGGTTAGTAGAAAGCTCGATAGTCTTCTAAGCGGAAATGGAATCCATAACCATCACGGTCTGCCAGACGCGACAATAATTTTTATTACGTATACAGGATGCAAGTATCAGTGATCCTTTTACGGAAACAGCATATATGTTTAAATATTTCAAACCAATACCTAAAGAAATTAATTAAGATACCTCAACAGTTTAGACATAATTTTTTTTTTTCATTTCACAATTTTTATCCATACCTGTATTTCGTTTGACGCGCACATACACATAATACTACAAAAATACTACTAAGCGTAAGGGTGCGTGTTTATGTCATACTTTGCAAATGACGTTTTATTCTAAAACGATAATTTTATTATCTGGTTTGTTTGAAAAAATAACTTTTGTTTATGGGAATTTTTTAAATTCTTAATTATATAAGGCTTTTTTAGAGTAGTTAAAAGTGTGGTTTCATTTAAAGTGTTGCTTACACTTCCATCCTCCTGTATACTTGAAACATTGTATATGATAATAACAATATATATAATAAATGTGTAAGAGCTTAATACTTTAATTTCTATGCATTTTTAGTTGAACATTTCAGTTAGTAATTAATTAATGACTTGAAAAAAAACTAATGTTTTATAAAAATACATTTGCAAATAAGAAATTGAAAAAAATAATAAAATTGGCTTACTCTCTGTCCCTGCGCCTGTCATAGCCATTGTCACCCCTTACACTGCAACAGATAACATAATATTAAGATTTTTTTTCAGATTCACGCTGTATCTCGCTTACAACAGGGTAGGCAAAGGGAACCTAGTGTTAAGATACTCCTTAAGTTAGAGTTAGTGTTAAGATGCCCCACTTTCTGCCGAATTCTGGAGGCATTGCGTGTTGAGTGGCAGAACTCAACGCCGCGCTTTGCCTCGACACCAGAGCGAAGAAAAATGGAAATATAAACGTAAAGAAATATTTCACTTCTTCGAGTGGGAATCGAACCCACAACCGTCGCGTTTACGGGCTGCAGCCTTAACCACTGCGCCACGACGGCCTCAATATTAATTTACGGCCTCAAAATTAATATTAAGATAATGCCTATTAGTAGTATTATTTATAACACAAATGGTTATTATATGAGCCAAAATTTCCATTCAAATTCATTAAAGCATACATTTCATATATTTTGTTTTATTTTTTAAACCTATTTATAACTTATCTAAAAATGTAATAAAACATATGAAGTCTTATTTAAACAGTAAAAAATATAATAAAAAGGAACTCCATTCTTTATAACAAGTGTTCAAGTAAGCCTTTAGTGAACAAATTTGACTAAATATTTCGTTCACTCTAATTTTACTCATTTCTGTACCCATACAAGAAAACTTACAAATATGAGACTTGCAAGCTATTATATATTTATTGGGAGGCAAAACAAAAGCTATTCTCAACTTCAATATAGTAGTTACCAAGCATGTTACTAAATGTTATTAAAATTTAGAATAATTGAATTTGAATTTTTAAAGCAAATATTTCTTATATTTAAAATAATTTGATTTAAAGATTTAAAAAAAACAACTACATTGTGCGAATTCTACTTAACACAATATCAACAATTTTACACAATAACAACAATTTTACAGGAGACAAAAAACTGCCCCATTTCCAAAATAAATAAATTTTATGTGTCATTACTTATTAAGTATAAGTAGGATATAATTTATATTAATTTTAACTTTATGTTAATTGTATTGACTGATATTTTATTACATTTAGGCTCTCTTGTCTGCAGTAACTGACTTGTTTTACTATCATAATTTTTCAAAGTATGGTAAAAACCTTTATTGCGACTTACAGTAAATAATTCTATCAAATGACATTCAAATATTTAAAAAAAACTACGCGAGGACTGAACTATCACGTTTCAATGCCTTTCTAAACTAATATTAAGTAATTAAACTTACTGTGTAGGCTTCCCCATATAAATCCCTGGCGTGGGTGTATGGGCCCGCTGGGTGATGGAGTAGTCAACTCGAATGCGACGCCCATCTATCTCCATGCCGGTACATTCGTTTTTGGCCACTTTAGCATCGTCCTGGGACTCGAAGTAGACGAAACAGAAACCGCGGGAGCGTCCAGTCTAAAATTTTAATTGTGAATAAAATAAAGAGAAAACATAACTTTTATCAATATTTGCGGTAAAAATCTTTAAGACTATTTCAAGGCAATATTTAATATTTTAAACAACATTATAGAAATAAAATTATATCCTTTTTATTAACCAAATGAAAAAAGGAGTTGTAATTTTTGCATTTACATAATATGTACGTAAGTGACATTTTTCGATTTATTTATGATATTCAATTTATATATTTGGATAATATATTAATTAGTAAGGCGATCTATTCCAAAAACATGTGTCCGAAATTTTATAGGTAAATGTATTTTGTTGATACATTCATAAATTAGTACTTGAAGGTGGGTTAGAAAATTACTTATATTAATCATTTAAAGCACAAAAACAGATGATCATAACAAACATATTTCATAAGAGATATACAGACATATACAACAGCATTTGTATGAAGATAAAATACAACCGGTCTTGTAAACATATCGTAAATTACCTATTAATTTGGTTTATTTGCATACTTTTGCATTGACAAAACCATTTAATTTGACAGAATTACAAAATATGTTTTTAATATAAAAAAAGTACCATCTACATAATTGCGGTGATTTAATTTTTTAGGCAGAGGGAACCTATTGTCAAATACTCTGTTCCCCACTTTACGCTGAATATTGGAGGCATTTGTAGAGTGGCGGTCCTCAACGTAGCGCTTTGCCTGGACACCAGAGCGAAGAAATCGAAATACACATTTAAATAAAATATTAAGAGTAAAACAATAGACAATAATACTTTTATGAACATAAAATATTGTCATTTTATTCACTGTACAAGTCTCACGAAAACCAAGTACACAAAGAGCAGAAGAAGTCTACAGTCAAATTATATATTAATAATATTCTTAAATAAAATACTTGTAACACTCACCTTAGCATCTATGACCACTTGAACTTTGTCGACAGGGCCGTACTTGGAGAAGATATGGTGTATTTGCTGTTCCGTGGTGTAGAGACTGAGTCCAAACACACCAAGGCATCTCGAAGGAGTTGGATTTTCCTGTTGACAATGGTGCAATATACAAATTTGTTTATGCAGTCCATAATGTACTCTGTAAACAGGATGTGTTTAAGTACAGAATGACTATTTTATGTAATGAAGGGAAGTGAATCATTATTAGGTAATATCATATCATTGTTAGTACAGAAATAGTGTTTAAATTAGTTATTGAATTTTCAAAGTCATAAAATAAATTTACTGTATAAAACAAACTAAATTAATCACAAAATTACTTTAAACTATTGAGCTAACTAAGCCTTACAAGGAACTTTAAAATATATGTACAATTATATTGCTCTGTATACTTTCTCTTTTCATGTAACATAAACTATGTATAATTAATTACTATTATAAATAATAATTTTAGACAATACTTTATGTTCTTAATATTTCAACAACTACTTAGATAAAAATAAAGACATTTTAAATACAAATTCTAGTAAATATGAAAGAAGTCTTTATATTTTAAAGATCAAGGACTCTTACTCTATATGAACAAAATACTAAAAAAATATTTTAAAAAACCAAACAGCATACAAAACAATACAATCCTACACATAAAAAAAAGCACCTCATCTAAATATAATAAAAGGAACGTTGTATACCAAAAGCCTCACCCGATCACCGAGATGGCGCCGCCTGGACGACATCGGGCTGTGGCTGTGGCTCCTACGGTAGGAGCCCCGAGGAGAGTAGGACCTGGAACGGCTCCTGGAGTACCGGGAACGGTAGCCACGACGTGGTGAACCAGATCTGGATCGAGACCTGGAGGAGGACCTGGTATCAGCAGGGTATTTGTTAATTTAGCATGCATATGAGGCTATGACTATAGATATAAATATTTTGTTTGAACTTTCTTCTTGGTTGTTGTGTTGATTGGTGATTAACTAATAAACATTTGGTAACCTTAAATATATTATATAGCTAACCAATAATTAATTACTATGGACATTTTATTCCTGTTTAACTTTTTATTTAATTCTTTGTATTTTTGAAAAATAAAATATAACTTTTAATGCAAATAATTTTCTGTATCTAAGAGTTAAATTGGCAATTTGTGGGAATTATATGTTATGTTGATATTTATTTAATGTTATCTAAACTTTATGAGTTATCGTTTGGAACAACAAAATAATAACATATTTTAATATTTTCTTTGAATTGAATTACAATTAAGGCATTCCATGTATACATGTTAACATATCATTTGTACTAACATACATTCACTAGGTAGTGATTAATATGATAATTAGGTTTAGTTATAATTTTTTTGTACTATTAATAATGATAATATTTTTTTAATGGCTCAAACTATGTTCACTTTGTAGTACCAAGTACAAAAATTAATGATTTTGGAAAACTATAAATAAATTATAATATAAACTAAAATATAATTGAAAACCATTATTGCCTAATACAATATAAGTACATAAATCAAATAAATACTTAACTAACAACAAACTAAATTATGACTAAATGAAAATATTAACTGAACAAATTGATAAGACCACTTAACACAAAATCATTGGTTTATCTATTGACTTTAAAAAAATAATAACAAGTAATAATGATTTAATAGGATATTTTTTACAACTTTTAATAATACAATAATTCAAAGCAAAAAGCAGTGTCTTAACATTAAGCTCTGACAGCTGTAAACAATATTTCACCATCAGCTATACACTTTATCTCTTATATATAAGAAATTTATGCCGAGTTAGTGTGTTGAATACCAAACTGAACACCTGCTATGTAACTTGTCTATAGCACAGACTCACTATGACAGACACTATCCCTCCCACACCTGAATAATTAGAAGCTTAAAGCCTACACTTGTTGGCATTCTGTAAACAAACTCCTTATTTTTTTGTCAATTTTCTTTATGGAAGAAAATAAACTTGTCAGGTACTTAAATATTAAATATATATATTTTTTTTAATTTCATTTATAACAAATTGTAAATAATTAATTTTATCAAAAGTTATTTAAAAGTTAATAATCCCTTGTTTTATATTTATTTTCAATTCAACTTACGTATTAAAATAAATAACAAAATTGTTACCATAGCACTTCTAAATATTGAATAAACCTTCAATCATAGTAGTTATTGATCACACAACTTGTGTGTAACCTAAATACAATTATAAAAATCTATATTAATGCCAAACATATTAAATATATATATTTATTTCTAACATATTAATAACGGAAAATACTGTAATAATTGGTGATGCAAATGAAAATATGTTTACAACTACTCTATTACAAATTATTAAATAAAATTTATTAATTCCACTTTTTAAACTACCTGTATAAATAGTATTTTAAGATATTGTTACCTATTATAAACTAAAATAATAGTTTTGCTTTTATAAGTACAGTAGAAACTAGATTAACTGGACTAATTACTATTGTTAGCCATTCGGATAATTAAAAATCTGGATAATCAAATCTATAAAGAAAAGCTTGTTTTGTGTAGCACAAAATTGTTATTGTCTATTAAAAGCAATATGTTCATATCAACGAAAATCAACATTTATTAAGAATTGTTACTTTATATACATAAATTATGTACACATTTATATACACATTAGTAACATTTTCTTAGGTTTCATTGTAGTAGGTTGTATAAAATAATCATTGTGGTCTGAATAATCAAATTTCTACTGTAAATCTATCAGAAATTACCGACAGATTGAATTGGCACCTCAACTGATAGTTTTCCCGCTTAGAATTTTGTCGGCTTTATAATATAGTCGGTTATAGGTCAAATCGGGAATATGTGTAATAAAATTATAATTGATTTTCATGCATGATGATCGTGCATGTGTCGTCAAATTATATTTTATTTACTACTTATGTTTATAACTTCGTAACAGCATGTTAAAGTCTCATAACACTAATTTTAAAATGATCTTAATATGTTTAATAATAAAAACATTTAATTTATGTATATTATTGCGCAACGTTCGTTCGTTGCCTTGACAGCGAGGTTATATACCATTAACAACAAATTAGCAAAATTACGGCAGTATCATATACACATAAGCGCATTTCTGAATTTATTTGTTTTTAAAGTTGTTATAAATATATTAATGTACTTACGGGCTTCTATACTTTCTGCTGGATGCCTTTGGCGGGGGCGGCGTGCGCGACCGGCTCCGGCTGTGCCCGCGAGACATCGCAGCGGGCTTCGGTGCCGGCTCCCGTGACCCGTTGCGAGTCCTGGAGCGGCTCCTCTGAAACCACCCAGCAAATTATCGTAAATTACCAATGCACTCTCAAATGTAACAAGATAGAGCGCATGACGCGCCAAAGAAAAATGGATGTTTAAATATAGTACCTCGCGATCAGACATGATGACGAAACGAAATAAACAATAAAAGTGTACTGTTTAACGCACAATCAATCTAATAATAAACTTAGATTCTTTAAATAATATAATTCACACGAGCGTAATGCAACGCGGTCGCGATGTAAAACAAAATGGCGTCAGACAAAAATTGTCAAGCGAGACGTGATTCCAAACGCCAATAGTCGCTAAGCGGCTAGGCGCATAAAGCGCGGTAAAATTAAAAATGAAGTATAAAAAATAAATATAACACAAGTTGCCAGCAATATAAACAAACATAATAAAATAGTTTTGGAGGTTTTTCAAAAGTGAATTTTTACATATTTGATAAATAAAGTTATTACAAAAAATTGTATACATTGTAAGTGAGAATATTCAGGTTTTCAAATAATTTCGATTGGTAAGTAAATTGTTTAAAAAAAATAATGTTCTCTGTTCTCTCGATTCTGTTATTCCGTTATATCTAAATAAATAAAAATATATTTATTTCAACATTCTTCTACATATTATTTAACTACAAAGAGAATAATGAGACCAACCTAGTAAGCAGTATGATAACAATTAATACTTCGTATGGAAACAATATTAAATAAAATGTAGCTATACAATACGAAAATATAGAGAGAAAAAGAAAACCAATAAACCAAACTTAATAAATAACAAGAAAAGTGTATATGTTTTTAGGTCTGTGAGTGGTGTGCGCGTGTGTATGTGTGCGTGTGTGTGTGCGCTTATATTTTTGTTATTACGTAATTAGCAAACCCTCACAAACCCCAATCATTTACAAACGTTTGACTCGAACCCATATGCATGTAAATCACGAGCGTATAAATGCATAGAAGGTGTTTACTAAACATCTCGCAAGCCCTCTGAAAACCTCCTCTTCTGTCCGCTAAATCTACGATCAGTCTTCAGCTATAAGCATATCCGAATGGGAAGAACGTCCCCTTGATACTCTATTCATTCATTACCATCTCGTATCCAATCTGGACATCATGACGTTTTAGGTGTTATAGACCGATACTCCTAGTTGCGTGGCTAGATCATTTGAGTGGTTACGGAGCTGTTTTTTTAACGTATTACGGAAGCCTTTTTTATTTCTTCCTTGTTTTAATTTTTAGAAAATCGTAGGTTTCATTATTTGTGACTATACATATTGTAGTCTTTGGATGAAGCATATACTAAAGGCACATACACTTCACTACAATTGGATCCCTTACATCTACACAGGCTTGAGGATCATTTTGTAGATGAGTAATTTGTTAATTAGTGAGAATTTAGAGTAACGTGCTGTGAGTCAATATATGTTTCTACATCAGATAATTTTAATATTAATTATAAATATTATTTTTGAAATTTACCATTTGGCATCCAAATATATGGTTGGAATATAATATATACAATATTCTACATTTGATTATTTTTTATGTTTAGTTAACCAGAAGGTTTTTTAACGACTACCAGAAATATCAATGTCACTGTAACGTGAGTCAAATCTAATGTCATTGGAATTCCACATCCTAAGGTTGTGAATGTGGTCATCGCGTGAATATTTGAAATTTATTCGCCAACTAAAACATGACTGATACTGAAAATCAAAATGGGCCCCCTGTGGACCAGCCGCAAGAGAAAACTGCGAAGCAATTGGAGAAAGAAGCAAAAAAAGCGGCGAAACTAGAGAAACTCAAAGCAAAATTGGATAAAAAGAGCTCTGCGCCAGCTGTGCAAAAAGATAAGCCAGAGGTTACTTATTATTTTTTTATTACATCCCGAATATAAAGGTTATCTTAACCGTATAAATAATCTATTTCTTTAATATAGTGGTTAAAACAATTACAATTACAAGTAGAAATATTAAATTTTATATATATATCAAAAATGACGCCTATTCTCTTGAGTGAAAGGATTCTTGCGTGTATAGTTTTAAATATTGCGTCACTTTCTAAACTTTATTAAAAAAGTTTATTTAATAAAGTGTAATAGCATGTTGTATTTCAATTATTGAAAAAAATACATTATAAAAAATATAAAAATAAATAAAAATATATTAAAAGTACATTTATATTGATATAAATACTACATATGTTAAATTTTATAGTATCATAACATTTTATATATATTCTTGTTTAAATCGAATAAATATATAATACATCACTCAATAAGTAATTTAATAAATAATGACATGTAGGTATATTTACATTTTTTAGAAAAAAGTAAAAGAAGTGAAAGAAACCATCCTCTATAAGGGTAACACATCACCGGGAGAGAAGAAAGATATATCAGATCCTATCCCTGATTCTTATAGCCCACTTTATGTTGAAGCAGCATGGTATGCTTGGTGGGAAAAGCAAGGATTCTTTAAGCCAGAATATGGAGTTAGTATTTTTTTTTCATTTAAATATGCATTTTTCATTACGCATATAAAGATAGGACTGCTACAAACATAAATGGATTAAGTTATAGATAAGGATACTTTATTAATACAAATTGTTAATTTGATGTGTAAAAGGATGAATTTGAAGTGAAAAACATATATTTATGAAGAATTACTAAATTCTCCTTTAATAAAATAAAGTAAAGATAATTCTTCTTTCAGGAAATAAGAAACATTTAAAAAAAATATATAATATAAAAAAAATAAAACAAAGAAACAAATTGAGATGAAAGGAGAAGAAAAAAACCAAATAGTAAAATTATCTAATATTAATATATAATAAATATTTTCAGAGAAAATCTGTATTAGAACCAAATCCTAAAGGAAAATTTGTGATGGTCATACCTCCACCAAATGTAACTGGCACGCTACATTTGGGGCATGCACTAACAAATGCAGTGGAAGATGCTATTACAAGATGGCATAGGTAAGTTACATCCTTATTATATCTTCAGAATCTCTATTATTGTATTTGTATTAAAAAAAAAATATATTACAGAATGTGCGGCAAAACTACAATATGGAACCCCGGCTGTGATCATGCTGGTATTGCTACTCAAGTGGTGGTAGAAAAGAAATTGTGGAGAGAAGAGAAGAAAACTCGACATGAGTTGGGCCGAGAGGAGTTTATTAAGAGAGTATGGGAATGGAAGAATGAGTAAGTTTTATACATAATTAATTTGTGTTATTTTAGCACTTTCTCTGTAAGGAATCGAACTTATAACTATTGTGTGTAGAGAAGCTTTCTCATTATGTTGCAGTGGGTTGTAATTTATTCACAACCATGATGGAATTAAATGTTTACAGTTTTTCTATTTTCAACAATAGTATAAACACTATATTTCAACCCAAAATAAATGAACAAAGCAAAAAGGAGGGTTATTTAACAAATGTTATATCGAAATCTTATGTTATATCTTTGAAGCCAGTTGTGGTGCAGGGGCAGGGAAAAATAAGATGATTTATATATTTTTAATTATGATATAAGCTGATACACTGATACTGAAATTAAAACATACAGTGCTTTGGTTTCTGCTTACTACTCTAACATTGTGTTTTATTTAACCAGATCATGAAATAAAAAAAAATATATATAAATTTCTTAGCATAAAAATTTAATCAACACCCATCATATCTGCTGTTTGATAATTTCACACTACACTACAAGACACATTATTGACATAATATATATTTTTTAAATATACACATTTACGAAAGGAATTAGAAAACATAAAAATATCCCATTACATCCAAAATTTCATACATTTTCTAAATAAAATATTTATCTATAACAAATAAAATTCAGTCTGTATTTTCTTCATATAGAAAAGGTGGACGAATCTACGAGCAATTACGTTCACTAGGCTCGTCCCTCGACTGGTCGCGGGTTCGATTCACAATGGATCCCAGTATGTGTAAGGCTGTTAACGAAGCTTTCATAAGATTACATGATGCGGGAGATATTTATAGAGCTAACAGATTGGTGAATTGGTCCTGTGCTCTTAAAAGTGCTATCTCTGATATAGAAGTGGATAAGGTAGATCTGGCCGGAAGGACCATGTTGGCTATACCTGGTTATGAAAATAAGGTAGATGGTGGTTTTGTTTACTTGTTATGTTATGCATATTAATTATAATTAAAAAAAAAGAATTTTCTGTGCTCTGGCAAAGCGAAGGAGGAAGGATATATAAATATATTACAAATATCTAATATATATAGATAAAACGCGGTATTGTGTTTTGCCAATTATTTATCACGCAGTGTCTTGAATTTGTATATAAATTAGAGATTCCGATCTTTCCGAATTTTTACACTAGTTTATCTGCATACTTAGCTATAAAAAGAAATTTTTTTAATTTAAAAATTTAATTATTTATATATTTCAGGTAGAATTCGGAGTGTTAGTTCACTTTGCGTATAAAGTTGAGGATTCTGAAGAAGAGATCGTAGTGGCCACTACAAGAGTAGAGACGATGTTGGGTGATGTCGCCGTGGCGGTTCACCCCAATGATCCTCGGTGAGTGTTGAACTTTGTTGTGAATATTGATTGTTTTTGTCTTTGGGACTATAGTTATACAATAACTAGAGAATGTTATGTTTTCGCATATATAACAAAGACATTGTGTTCAGAGGCCGAACTAAACGTCTTCCCTTTGTCCCTTAGCTCGGATATAAAAATAAATATAAAGGTGTGGTCTCGTGGTTTCTATTTCCACTAAGAATGAATCTAGTTTTTTAACAGCCTCTTCTTAACTTTTTTCTCCAATTTGAGATGTTACGTGTTAAGTGGCGGATCTGAACACCGCACTTTGTCTTATAAAGTGGGGAAATATAAATAATTCACTAACCCAAGTGAGAATTGAACTCATTACCATCAATAGCCTCAATTCTATTCACTCAACAATATATATTTATCATTGTTTATGAAAGTTATCACGTTTATCTTTTTTTTCAGATACAAGCATCTCATTGGTAGAAATATATTACATCCGTTTGTAAAGAGAAAGCTTACTGTGATAGCAGATGAATATGTGGATATGAACTTTGGAACAGGTGAGTTCATTCCATACATTTTTACTATATATATTTATATATATCAATTATTTATTATAATTTAGGTGAAATGTTATTATTTACAAACGTAACTTAAGATTCTATCAATCTTCAGTAATTTTCAGATTTTCTTGTAATTGGTTATATTTGTTAAAATTAAATTGGAATATTAAACATATTTTATCTTCATTTACTCCGACTTCAGTAGCTTTATTAATTGTTTAATTGCTAATTGTTATAACTAATATTTGATGAATAAAAGAATCAGGAAATTTTTACTTGTAACGGTTGTGGGTGCGATTACTTGTGCGCGATGTACGCGATGATTTACGTGACGGAAGTGACTTAACACTAGGTTTCTCTCTTCCTACCCCATTTAAATTAATAATTAATTATGACATATTTATTCCAAGGCGCTGTGAAAATAACTCCTGCCCACGATCCTAACGACTATGAGATAGGAAAACGGCATAATCTACCGTTTATCACGATATTCGACGATGAAGGCAAGATGTTGGACAATTGCGGTGCTTTTGCTGTAAGTATTATATTTTTAGTTTTAAATAGTTTTCTTTTAGCTGTATATTAGATGATTATAAAATTAACTGAAACTTTCTACTTTAAGTGGTGGAACGTTACCTGAGTGAGGAATTGAAAATATTAAATATTTAATTCCTCAAGTGGGAGTTGAACCTACACCTTGTCGCGTTTACATTCGCTCACTTGCTCCTGCGCCACAATTAGCAACTTAAAATTATTTTAGCCAGTTATATACGAAATTTCTTAATATATTTTAATGAATAATTAAGTTTAAATTTGTGAATAAAACAAACATAAACATAGATACAAATGTTCTTTTTTATATTTTTTAGGGAAAGAAACGTTTCGACGTTCGTCGAGAAATAATCAAGACTCTAGAACACGTAAAGTTATATAAAGAAACTAAAGACCACGCCATGGTGGTCCCACTTTGCAGCAGATCCAAAGATGTAGTAGAACCTATGTTGAAACCTCAATGGTAAGAAATAAATGTATAATTTATTATATTAGTAAAAATAAGCGTCAAAAAAGAGTCTTTCAATAAATTTTAATTATTTTTCTATTTAAATCGAAATTATTTTTAAATATATTTTAAACAAAAAGAATATGTTTAGAGTTCGGGTGGAAAGCGATATATTTTGTTATTTATTTAGCTTTATGCTACAGCATCTAACATATATAGGGTAGGCAAAGGGAACCTGAAGACCTACAGTTATGATACTAGGTTCCCATTATACACTTCCTTTCGTCATATGCAATAAAAACCTGTATTTGCATTATGTAAAGCATTTAGAGGCTGTCGTGACGCAGCGGAAAGCATTTGGCTGTATACATATTTTGTGAACTTAATAAGACAATTGCTATTCTCCAAGATTACCAATTAACCAAAAAGAGAGCCATACACTCCACCATTATTATGACCTATTTCTCACAATTAAGGTACATCCGTTGCGACAACATGGCGGCTGAAGCAATAAAGGCAGTCAAAAGCGGAGAATTAAAGATAATACCGGATGTCCACGAGAAAATCTGGTACCACTGGATGGAGGGTATCAGAGACTGGTGCATATCGAGACAGCTGTGGTGGGGGCATAGGATACCTGCTTATAGAGTTGTAGTACCTGAAAGTGAGGTAAGGAATCCATAATATATTAATTACTACATGTAGGTATATCAATCTTTCTAAATGTAAAGTAGAGAAAAGTCAAATATTTTTATTGTTGTACACCATTTAATGCGTTTCTTGGATGTTTATAATTATTGTTACGATAGCACAGTAGGTGGCCTTATTTCTAAGTTACAAATATTTTCCAAACTTGAGGGTCTACCTCTCCTCAAGGAGAGTATAAATTAAATGAAAAAATATTTGATTATTAATACTGTAGCCGTGGATGGTGTATCTTAACATTAGGTCTCTAGTTCTCTTTGCCTAACCTGCATTGTACGGGATACAACTTTAAGGGAAAAAAAGTAAACACACGACTAGCTTTTACCTATGGCATCGTCCCCGTGGTCAAACGGAAATAACTAAATAGTGTATGACATATATGACATATTCTAAGTACGAGAGATAAGACCGACGCTGGTACAGTGGGGTTACATTAAAACGATTTACGTGTCATAATATAACAGAATATTTTTCAACTTTAAGCAGTAGTTCCTGAGATGAACTATACAAACTCTTCAGCTTTATAACATCTAATTTAGTATAGATATATTAATTTATTATAATATATTTATGTATGTGTATATAATTTCACGCTGCAAGGCAGTAACGGTGGTGGTAAAGCCGCGTCGTCGTCGAACCCGTACCGGACGTAAGAAGGCCTCGCGCAAGATTCGAACCCAAAGGCCCACTGTATGTTGTATTGCATGCCTCTGTATATAAAGGGAGATTTTCTGTTTTTAATGTTTAAAGTACTGTGTACTCCAATTGTACGTGCCCATTTTAATTTTTTATTTTATTTTTATATAAATAGAAAATTTATTTGTGATTGCTATAACTGGTTAGTATTACTAACATTATAATAACATAGTCAACATTCTGTTATCTTGCTTTTTAAATAATTAAGTACAGTGAGGTTGTCGAAATGCACCCTGAAGTTAGCAAAAAATGGGTGCGCAGATTAGATTTTAAAATTTTTCTTACTTTTAATTTTAATATTCTTTCAAAGTACATAATGTGTAAAACGTCGACCATACAATCATAAGCAATTTTTCGTATTTTTCCCAGAACCAAGAAGAACAATGGGTGTCAGCCCATACAGAAGAGGAAGCATTATCAAAAGCGGCATCCAAATTAGGCCTTTCACCAGAGCAAATTAAATTGCAAAGGGATGATGATGTATTAGATACTTGGTTCTCATCGGGACTGTTTCCCTTCTCGGTTTTCGGATGGCCGGATAATACTGATGATTTGCAGGTATTTTTGCTTTTTATTTTTTTATTTTAAGTGTTTCTTGCATATATGGGGGAACCTAGTGTGGAAAGTAATTCCATATTGTATACAGCATCCGGTTTGGATATGTTACATTTTGTGTGGCGTCACTCAACAAAGCAATCGTGCAGGGAATTTTTCTAAAGCATATAATTATGTCTATGTTTGTCTAATAACATTAACATGAATAAATATAAATAATAAAATTTTATTTTCTTATTTCATTTTAGGCTTTTTATCCCGGTACTTTATTGGAGACCGGTCACGACATTTTGTTCTTCTGGGTGGCGAGGATGGTCTTCTTCGGACAGCGTCTGCTCGGGAAATTACCTTTTAAGTTAGTTAAGAGATTTATTGATTGTCAAATACAATTTAAAAATGTTATACCATTTTAAGTAAAAAATGTTTTTTTTTAACTAACCAGTCCAGTGGAGCATTTATACTGTGAACTTTGAATCCTGTATATAGCAGGATCGGCAGAGGGAATCAGGGAACCTGGTGTTAAGACACATCTCATCTTTACTTTCCGCCGTAATCTTGAGGCGTTTCGTGTGAGGGAACTCATTGACTGGCCCATTGTTACCAGAGCGAGGAAATGAAAATATTAAATAATTCATTCTCCCAAATATTAACGAACCCACAACCCTTTTATTTTCAGTCACGGGCCCGGGCCAATGCGTCACGACGACTATTTCTTTATTCATTTAAACATTTTTTTTCTTGATTTACAGAGAAATCTACCTCCATCCAATGGTCCGGGATGCCCACGGTCGAAAAATGTCTAAATCTTTGGGCAATGTCATCGATCCCGTAGATGTAGTAAAAGGTATTACTTTAGAAGAGCTTCACGCCCAACTTGTGGATTCGAACCTGGACCCCCGTGAAGTAGAGAAGGCTAAGCAAGGACAGAAACAAGATTATCCTAATGGCATACCTGAATGTGGGACAGATGCTTTAAGGTGAGGGTTGTGTATGAGCGAGTCAAAGTTATAAAATTGTAGGGTTTGTTCAATTTGAATAAAAAATCTAGATATGATTATTTTTCGAGAAGATTATTGTTCTGATTTAAGATAAATTAATAAATTCGAATATTATAATGAACATATTGGTTTTGTATATTTTAAATGGTGCAGGATTTCATTTCTGCTCTATGTAATAAAAATAAAATTACTCTCTATGCAATAAAAATAAAATGGCAGTAACAGGTTTTAGGCTGAGTAAAACCAGCAAATCATTTATGGAAACTGTGTCAGATTTTATAATAAAATTCCCTCGAGTATTGTCAATGTACCTGATGCGAAGTTTAAGACTTTGTTAAACGCGTACTTTTTCAGTACATCTAGGATAGAAACGCCTGCCATATGACTCCATCCTGTACACAGCGAGCCCCTGGCCTCCTTGATTCCTTGTCGATATGGATTATTTATTAATATGGATTGTTGTACTTTTGTGTAATACATACGATTAAGCTTAATAGTTTAATGTTTTTTTTCTTTTTATAATTTATTTACATGGATACGTAATGATACCCCCGTTAACTTATATTACACAGAGTAATATTAATTATATCTATTCTTATTTGAACATTGTTAAACATTTATTGTAAGTTGTAGATCCTTGTTGTACTTGTTGGTCATTTATTGTAAATTGTAAATTTGTTAATACTAATTATAGATTCACGGCTATTTGTTAGTACCTTTAAGGGTCTACATGAATTAAAATATTTTGAATTTGACTCAGAGAATTGAATTATGTCTCTCCACTCTAGTAATAAAATTTCGCAAATCAATAGAAAATTAAGTAGTGCTCATGAGAACAGTATCTCAACACTAATGTTTTTCTGCTGAGTCCGCTGTATGCGAAATACAGCGTAAAGTTGAATCAACCATCTTAATCAATAAATCAAGACTTCTAAAAAATTAACTTACTACGATTTTTTTCTCTAATATTATTAGTTGTTTTTTAGGTTCGCCCTCTGCGCCATGACACAAGGTCGGGATTTGAATTTAGACATACAAAGAGTGCAAGGTTACCGTTTCTTCTGTAATAAGCTGTGGAACGCAACTAAATTCGCTTTAATGTACTTCCCGAAAGACACTGTGTACAAGGTAATGTAGATTTATATTTAACATAGTGTATATTCACTTTGTTTTTATCTTACATGTTTTAATGATTTACTAAAACAGCCGTCGTTGCGCAGTGGGACAGCGTCGGGATGCGAGCACAATGGTTGTTAGTTTGAATCCCACTTGAGGAGAATGAGTAATTGTCATTTCTGCACTCTAATATTGAGTCTTACTACAAAACACTTAGTGCTCTGAATATGAGTATAAAATTAAGAATTAAATGTTTTAAAACTACTTTCTCTACCTCCACATCTATATAATTTGATGAATAATACTTATTTTAAATTCACACTTTTATAAGAACTTAGTTCATCCACTAGACATATTGTGTGTAGAGTTGGACAGGAAGCAGTGAAAACAACTAACTTTAACCCTAGATTATTATCCTGAAACTGAATAAACTATGAAATGTATATATGTTTTTACTTCTTTCCAGGTGCATCCTCCCTCTCTACCCTCTGGTCTCTCCTCAATAGACCGCTGGATGCTCTCAAAATTGTCTCTCGCTGTCCAAAAAGTTAATATTGGCTTCCAACAATACGATTTCCCGTCAGCCACCACTCATTGTTATAATCTGTGGCTGTACGACCTTTGTGATGTTTATTTGGTGAGTTATTTAAATTTACATATAATAATGGTATGAATGGAATGATATAAATTGCTTTTAAAAATTATAATATGTCAATACTTATAAATGAAATATATAGAAAGATGTGTAATAGGGCTGTTTAATAAAAAGAAATATTAAATATGTTAAAAAAAAATAGTTTCAAAAAAATTCCACCTTTATTTTAGGTTCAAA
>JBAIZZ010000204.1:432775-500882 GCA_037355905.1 Heliconius aoede | reverse complement strand
TTCCTTTCGGCTGCCGCCGCTGCCCCCCTACCTCCATATTTCTCTCCTCCTCCACCCAACGACCTATATATCTGGACATAACACACAACTATAGTGACCCAGGCTACGGCATTTGTTAAAAATAAGCCTCCTTGGTAAATAGCGTCACCCACGTTTTCACTTTCCACTGGCAAGCAAATTGAGGTAGAGGAATAGTCCGATACTCCAGTCAGCGGTAAGCTGGCCATCATAAGAGAAAACACCCATCCACCCGCCATTATCTTAGCGGCCGCGCTCATAGAAATCCGTCTCTCCAAATAAATAGCGTACGTAATCGCGAACCATCTTTCCAACGTGACAATTGTAAGCGTAAAAACAGAGAGCTGACCGGAGAAAACAGAGAAAAATCCAGCTATTTTGCACCCCACACCGTATTGCCAATCATAGGCGTAATTGAAGAATTCTCCATAAGACCGGAGATCGACAGAGGCGACCATAGCGAGATAGAGTCCAGTGCACAAATCGGAGAAGGCGAGATGGCACATGAGGAAGCGAGGAACGGAGAGTTCGCTGCGGTTGGTTAGCAGCACGAGCAGGACAGCGCCGTTGCCGACGACGGCAGCGGCCACCACGATCCACACGCAGGCGCGCAGCCACGACCATCCCATCACGTCCTCGCACGGGTTGAGCGCGTCGGGCCGCGGCGTGCACGTCACGTGCCGGCGACTGGGCGACACAGAAGATATATTTTTTATGTTCATAAATATTATGTTATGGGATAAATGTTATGAATTCGTTATGTTTCAAATCTTTACGTCCGAGGTTTTAATCTCACCTTATCAAACAAAATATCTTAGAATTCGTCTTCCAATAATCAATAATTCTATAATATCTTCAACAACAACAACTAAATATTTCTATAATATCTCTATGGATTTACGCAATATAAAGTTTTAAAACAAAGTTGTTTAAATAATGAGTATTACCTGAGACTAAAGTTGCCACAATCGGCGTAAACGGTAACGCCTAAACTTTTATTAACGGGCTCTCGAAAGTCCTCGTCGTAATCTTCGAAGCTGCCGGAGTCTGAGAAATACTCCTCGCTCGTCCACGGCACGTATTCATCGCTAGTGGTTGTATCTTCATTGACGCTAAAATTTAATTAAAATAGTTTTTGAATATATGGTGAAAATTATTACAATTTAAATCTCGTATTAATTTGCCAATTTCGGATTGTTAAGTCATACAGTTTTATGGAAAATCGTTTAATTACTTAGGTGTAATAGTCTTCATATCATCCTCAACAGAATCTGTAGTTCTGCGTCTTCGTGTTTGTCTTTTATTCATTTCCTCATTTTTACCACATCTCTGTAAAAATAAACATGAAAATAAATATTTATTGATAAATTCGTAATCGTAGGGTAGTTGAATTATATTATATGGAATTTGTGGGTATGTGTAAATGTTATGAGTAGAAAAATCGGTTTTAAATTGTATCTTGCGACACGTGCCAGTGAAAAGTGGCGTTAGGAAGTGAGTAAAATTTTATTAAGATTCGTTTGCCTCGAGTGTGTGTGAGTGTTAGTGTCATAATGGAAAAATGAAAACAAATCGAATGTCTTCAATCGTAGTATGTAAAAGCTGTGTTAATAAAAGATTAGATAGTTTCTATGCTAATATTTGATGTCTCAAAGTGAACCGTCAAAAATTAAAAGTAATAGATTTCATTAGGATAACATTGTTTAGAAATAAATAGCTGGACAAGGCTCCCATTTTTCGCCACTTTTTACCCAAAAATTTGCGAATACCATAGATCACCTGGCGCTCATAAATAATATTTAGTAATCAAGTATGTACTCAATGCCTGACAGACTCTATTGATTTTCCTCCCACCGGAGGCCACGGGGTCCGACGCAGCGCTCGTCTTCAGTCTAACAGTTTAAAATAGGGTTTGCACCTATGCACACGGGACAACAGCCAGTTGCATAAATTGCCCATAAATTTCAAACTTTGCCCGTTAATAAAAATTGTTGATCGTAAATTACGCCACTATAGACACATATCACAAGCTCCGTCGGAGCTATTGTTCATTCCAGTTGAGATGAGATTGGTAAGTTACATCTTCCAATTAATTGTCACGCGGGTAATTGTATCGAGCCATTTTAGCCGTATATGTATGAAGAAGAGGTTAAGTATAAGAGGTTAACATAGGCTGTAGTGGCTCACTTGTTGATAACGGCGCGCCGGTGACAGCGATGTAATATGAAAATTAGGGATAATTTAATTTATTATGTAAAATTAAAACGCTAGCGAATATTTTATAAATATTTTGTCTGTGCGTATAACAGGCTACCTGCGCGAGCGAATACCACTTTTTTTATTCCCACCATCTTGATAATTGATTGTTCATAAAACATTTATTTGTATACTTGCGTTTAATGTTATTAACTAATAATATTAATATTTTTATTTGTATTTGTTAACCCCATGTTATACTTGGAGGAATGGGTGGTGGTCAATATGTGTGGCCCCGGAGGGGTGGTTATATAATAATACAGAAAACCCTGCATATCTGTTGATATGTAGGTGTCATTACATATGGGAGGCAAGATAGAAGGATGAGGAAAATAATTGGGGCAGTGTGACTCTTGGGGGGTGTTGGTTATCATTTTGCACAGGCCATAACATTTGATGTACAATGCTAGGATACAATCCCTGGATTGTGCAGCGCAAGTTTGAATCTAGGAGGGGAGGTGGAGGGTGTAGGGGGAGGTTACTAGAGGCCGGCCGCCCAGACTTGGACCCCAGCTATTGGATTTTAGTTAGGCGAGGTCAGGACGTCTCCCGGGCAACGGTTAGGGGAATAGTCTTTGTCTGACTCTGGATCAGTAATTATCTATAGGTAACCGAGCTTATATTTCGATGTTGAGTGATTATGTATGGAATATATTATTATTAGATTTTTTAAATATTACTTAAGATGAAAAAGGTACTAATTCAAGATGATGCATTATTGATTAAAAAACGTGCAATATTTGTAATCGGTAAGACTTAGTTTCCAATAAATTAAATACTTAAACATTAATTACTACTTAACTTGGATATAAATCGATCTGGACACGTACCGTACCGTATATAAAAGGTAGTGCAAAACAAAATATTTTCATATTTTGATATATGTAGAAACATTCAATATAAGATAAATTTTATATTTATGACTACATATATATCAACACAACAACGTATATTTAGTGTCTCCTTATTAATAGTGTGTACAAACCTCGGCCATAATAGCTAGCTGCGTCTCGTACAGCGCATGCCGCGCAGGATTGTGTCGTTCCGGGAACGCAAACGCACAGCAGTGGAAGTGATGCGTCAGATAGGCTTTTTCTAATCTCTGTTATAAAACGTAAGTAGTTCGATTAAAATTAAAATAACCTAATTATATATATATATATATATATATACATTTTATTTTATATTTTATGTGAAGATTTTGTATAATTTATCTATACTTAACAATAAGGTTAAGCGAGCGAATCCCCGTGACGTGAGTCGTTAATAATTAATATATCGGCACTATGTATGTACATTGATACATTTATACAATGGAGAAGCAGATGTTAATTTTATTATAATTTATATTATTTATTATAAATTAAAGGCTATAAACGTTGTGTCTCACCTGAAATTCATAAATAGACGGTATGTATTTTAAAGTCGGTGTTTTTTCTATTCTGAGTACTTCTAAATTTTCAAGACCTTTAGTCGGTATAGATGTAATTGCAGTACTGCTCAGATCTCTGAAACGAAAAAAAAATACAAATACATTTGTAGAATTACTATTTATTTTGTACATTAAATGCGAATTGGTGACTTTTATTATTAACATATCTATATATCTATTAATTTTGTTCATAAAATACATGAAAATTATAAAATATCTTAAATCGAACTATTTTTTAACCACCAAAAGAAAAAATATAAGTTATTTACAATTGTCTAAGTAGAAGATTTCCAGCAAATGCCATATCGTCAATGCTCTTTAGCTTTGTATTTCCTCTGAAACTCCTGTAAAGAGAGAATAAACAATCAGTAAATAATGTAAGGCTTTTAATGTAACAACATAATCTACTAATAAACGACATCTGTACATATAAATAAAACTAGAGTTTCTGCTTATGATTTCAAATTAATATTTTGATATATTTTGTGAATAGTTATTATTTACAAGAACTAAAACATAATACAAACAATTAGATTTTTTTTGTCCGTCGTATTATTTGATCGTGCTGATCTCTCGAACTTCTGGAACAGTTTTTTTTTTATCCTGGATTTCACGTTGGGAATACAATATAATTAAAGAAATTTTCTCTCAGCTTTGAATTGAGTCCACTATCTATATTAAATTCATTCTAACTTATATCGATTGTTAATATTTATACTATCGATATTTGATGTCGTGTAATATTTATATTTTATTAAAATGCATTTTAATAACAAACATTAAAAATGTTTTATCTGTTTAACATCAAAAGTCGGTCAGATATAACGTTCAGTACTTACAACTTTGATATCTGTGAGTTTTTGAACGCGTGAGCTGGCACTTCCTCGATCAAATTGTAGTTCAGTGAACTACAAAGATAAATTAATATATATCTTGTTGTGTGTGATATGATGACTAGATATTTAAAATATTATATTAGATAAAATTAACAAGCCATTTTAATAAAAATAAAAACAATAATAGCGCCACAAAATAATAAAGAAAATATAATCTGTAAATAATTCGTTATAAGAACTTGGCTCCCATGTACAATTTTTACAACAAAAAAGAACTTAATTTATGATTTATACTTTATCAAAACTGAAAATAAATTATATACATTATTTTTCTTTTATTTTTTTATATTCTTTAAATTGTACATTCATTAATAAAAAAATAAAACTAAAAGTAACAAAAAAGAAATTACATTTATAATAAAACATATCATTAAAATATAATATAAAAAAAATAAAATAGCATAATCGGTCTGTACCTGTACCTACTTACACTTGGTCTGCGCGGACGCGTAGCGCGTGCGTCGGAATGCGCTTTATGTGATTGCCTTCGAGATCTCTGGAAATATATAACGTAAAACAATTAAAAATGTAATAATTCGTCGCTTTTATCGCCATAGAGCGCCATAGTATGAATAAAAATACAATATATTTTAAAATTATAAGTATTATTCTATTTATTATAAGTATTATTCTATTCTTCGACCCTCCGAAAAGTAGTTTATTTTATTAAAAAATGTATAAAAAAATTAAAGCTAGTTTTGAACCAAACGTCTTTGACGGCTTGCAATAGACACGGTTTTACATCCAGTCAAGTTCAAACAATATACAATTTAAAATATGCGATGCCATCTCTCAAACATTTGAATAATTTCTCGTCTATTTAGGCTACTTTTTCAAAATAAAATAATAAATTGTGAGTAAATAATGATATATTATTATTTATATTTCTTTAACTTACATAGCTTGTAAATAAGACTGCGATGTATTTCCATTATTCTTGTCGTGCACGTGACTCAAGTTGGGCACTTCTGTGAGACCGCATGTTGTGATAATGCTTGAAATTAATTAATATTTATTCAAGTTATTATTTAAGTTAACTATAGACAGACAAAAGTGGATGATGTTTGTAAAAAGTAAATGTATTTGGAGAGTAAATAAATAAGAAAGTGAGTTCATTTTATAAACTGTGAATTTTATGACGCGGTGACGCGAATACATTTTAATAATTAGTATATAGGTTACATTAATTTATAGTAGATATATTAACTTTCTGTATATAACAAATACATTAAATAATTATTTTAAGTTTCTATTTTACTATAAGTATAGTAATTTTTTCACAAAAAAATTGATCAGCTGTGTGGTCCCGGCTTAGAATAGGATCACCCTGGTACTGTCGGTGTCGTAAGAGGCGACTAAAGTACGTGTGGAAGAGTCACGTCGCCAGTAATGGCAACACACATGGGCAGACTCGACCGGATTTAATACCATCCCCGGCATCTTAAACCGGCGTGAAGTAGTGGCCCTTGCTACTGCGTTTCGCATTAGGTAATGCCGGGCCCCGGTGCCCTTCATCTCCACCTTAAAGGCTGGCAACGCACCTGTGGCTCCTCTGGTGTTGCATGGGGTCGTGGGCGGCGGTGATCACTTACCATCAGGTGACCCGAACGCTCGTTTGCCTTGTCCTCTCCCATAAAAAAAAAAAAAAAAGATCAACCCTGTGGGAACTACAAAAATGCAACTCCTAAGACTTTAATAATTTGCCCATTAGAAATCGTAAGTGCGCTGCAAACGTACATTATATATTAAATTACGTACGTAAATCAGCGCATTAAATAAATAATTGTAAAATTTAAACCTTTGGGCTATTTACTTAAAATGGGTGAACGGGTCGCTAGTAGATACATTGATAAATTTATAAATAATTGTTATACTATAGATAAAAATACATACGTACAATGTGCGCAGTTCGGGCAGGGCGGGTAATGGCGCTATTCTGTGTAATAAGGGCGCTTGGGTTATAAAACTGAAAAAAAAAATTAAGTACTCAGTATCAAATAGAAATTTGATTTAAATAAAGTATATGGGTTCGACCCCCACTTAATAATAGTATATTTACAATCAACCCGTTTTTCAACCATTCAACCATTGCCTCTCAGATGAATGGAAAGCAACGAACGGAGTGTTTAGACATTATTTTTGACATTCCTGTACATATAGTACGGGGAAGAGTGCGAAACTAAAAAATATAACATAATAAACAAATAAAAAATAAAAAAATAAAAACCTGTTGGATGAACCTTCCAACATTCGAGACAAAGCGTGGCGTTGACTTTCGCCACTCAACGTGCAATGTCTCAAAAAATAGGCGGCGCGTAGAAAATGGAATGTCTTAACATCAGTATACCTCAGCCTAATTACAATAGATTTTCTGAATTTTTCCGTATTATTAACATAATCAAATCTGCACCGCCATCTACAGCTAATTTCAGAGAGATTGACTATACTGTATAGTAATATTTTCTCAACTCCCACTGTCTAACTATATCAATATTAACTATATAAATATATATAGTCAATTAGTAATTATAACACTATCTACCCACATCTTAGCGATGTGTTTATATTTCCTAAATCCGAAAATATATCTTAAAAATAAAAATTAGATAGAGATAATTAGTGGTAATAAACAGCTATACGTGTTTTAATATGTTTTAAGTAAGCAACACAGTTAAAAAATCTTTTTGTGTCCACAACATTTATAATGTGGATTTAGGTATATCCTAGAGATATGCTCGCGGATAGCTTAGGCTGTTTTTACAATTGTTATGAGAAATAATTTTAGTTTGAAATACAATTGTTACATAATATTGACTTTGTTAAAGAAAATATATATTTTTAATATCACACGATATTCACAACTCTACTACGCAATGTCTTGAATTCAGGCCTGTCCTTCTCTGCCTATTCTGCTGTGTGCTTGGATAAAGAAGTGTCAAGACATTGCACGTTGAGTGGCGGAACTCAACACTGACCTATATTTTATTCGAGAGGGAAAATTATAGTAATTCATTCTCCAAGTGAGGATCGAAATAACGACTACTGAATTAACAGTTTCATTCCGTTGCTGCGGTAATATATCAAAATGAAAAAAAAAATACAAGAAAAAAATACATACAACGATTTGAGATTAGGCATTTTCGTCAGATCTTCAACAACTATGTGCTCCAAGTGCGGTGCGTCCATCACTGTTCTGTGAATACATACATTTTAAGAATTACAAAAAATAACTAAAATTACTAAAGAAAATAAGTACTCCAAAGATAAATAAACGTCCTAGAGCGAGGAAATACAAATGTTTAATTCCTCCGATTTGGAATCGAACCCACTACCGTCGTGTTTACTTTCTGACGATGTGCTGTTGCTTTGCTTTTATATAAATAAAAGGGATTAGTTCCGAAACCGAATAAATGTTTCTAAAATTTCATCAACCAGTTCAAAGAAACGATATAGTTTATTTACTTTGCTAAATGAATTGTTTATTTGTTCCAATGAGCAATGAGTAGAATATTATTAATTGAAATTTTAACTGAACTTGAAAGGGTAAATTCCAATGAACAGCAGAATTAAAATTAATTTGGGTAGATAGGGGAGCTCGGACAGTGGAGGGGAGTGTTAAAAGGCGGAGATCAGAGGATATAGTGATTTGTCTCTGTCTTTTTACTTACAAATGTTCGACTCGCTGCAGGTCGTGGCCGGCGGCGCGGATCACTCGAGCACTCAGCTTCGTTATATTTGAGCGCACAAACAAAACTGAAACTGCTCCAGTACTCTGACTTTCACCATATTTTACTGAAAAACAATAAAATATATTAAACACATATAATCCAATGTCTCGGAAATTAGGCGTTAATCTGAATACTATAATAATAAAACTTCAGTTCTCCACTATCCGTCGAACTCTTGAGTCACAGAATGCGGGAGTCAACGTCGCGCTTTGCCTCGTTACTACAGGGAAATCAAAATATTTCGTCCTCCGATCCTCCTGCACCATGATGATCTCAAGAAAAATAAAAATTGAAATTTTTAGTCTTCACTTAAAATAAAGATCTATAAAATTCAGAATAGTTTTAGCGCCTATCAGTTACTTTTATTTATTGTATGCGTAGGTTTTGTTTTAAATCTATTATTTATTGCCATGATAACTGCTTTGACGGGTTTTTGGACGTCATAATCTACTTATTTTACTACGTAATACAATAGTAGATATAAATATGTACTTAGTGAGGCCACCGTGGCTCTGTGCCCTGGTTGTATAAAGTGTAGCGTTGACATCCACCACCTAAAAGCGGAGAATGAAGTCACATAGAAGACATTTCTCTCTGCTATGCTATTATATGCGAGTATTATGCGGTTGTAAATATTTAAATCGTTTGCGTTGATGTCCTTAAATACTTGTTAGAATAGATTATTAAATTTCAAAGTGTAAAAATATTTTTCAAAATATGTCTCACTGCACTAACTTTCGGTTTCATATACAATTTTTACTTTATAAACAGATAATTTGATAAAGGAAGACGATAAGGATATTATTGAAGAAATAAAAAATACCAGACTAAATTCACTCGTAGGACAAAGCGCGCCATTGAGTTCCGCCACTCAACACACAATGTCTCAAAAAGTTTGCGATGCAGGGAAAGAGGAGTGTCTCGACACTAGGTTTCCTCTATCTACTGGAAATACTATGGAGATATAAAAACAGCGTGAAACCAACTCTCTTAAACATTTTTGAAGTAATACTAGCAAATAAAATATTACTTTTGAAATCACGTTTCGAAAAAAGCTTAGTTCTTGTAAGTAAATGTACGTTTTATAGTTCCTTAATGTCGACTTCAAAGAGTGACGTGGACTATGTATATCATTTACGTTGAAAATAATTATTTTGTGTACACAACAAGGACACCCCAAACAAGAATTTTTACGAGTGCAGTTCAAAAATAAACGTATAAATCTTTTTATTATTGGATATATATTACTTATCTATCTATATTCTACCTACGTTCCCGAGATAGTGCATAATATTTGTCAGTTTACCATTCAATTTCGTTAGAATTTTATAAAATACGTTGTATTAAGTTCGCTTTGTCATTAATTAATTTTTTTTTTACTTCAATTTCATAGTCTAATGGTATGACTTTCGTTTTCTTGTTATTTGAAAATTCTTTGCAGGTTAAAATATATATATATTTAAAATTATAAATACTTTCGTTGCTGAACTAATTCAGGAACGACTATCTTATCACGCACAGTGTTGGTTCTACGAATAGAACAGTAATATCCTTACATCAGTCAGTAGTTGTTATGTTTTCTGATAAAAGTGGGAAATTTTAGAAAAAAAATAATAATATAATGAAACGCCTACATTCCTCAAAATAATTTAAGTCATAAACTGAATTACTATATTATGTTTAAAAAATCAGCAGCAAAAAAAAATTAGCTCTAAACTGTATCCCACATACAACAGGGTAGGCAGAGGGAACCACCCACTCCCTCCCAATTTTTTTAAAATGTTTCTGATTCATTGAGTGTAGAGTAGCGGAACTTAACGCCGAGCTTTTGCATTGGTGCCTTGGTGCCAGAGCGAAGAAATGAAAATATTGATAAATAATATTTCATTCCCCCGACTTGGGATAGAATCCACAACCAGTCGTGTAAACAGTCCCACTTGACGGCCCTGCGCCACGAATGGCCATATCGTAATAATATGCAGTTTTCCTCATACCATATTTAGGTCCGACCAATAATAAATTTCTCAATAAACGGGCAAATATTGAATACACCTTAGTTTATTTATTGTGTTGTGTATCATTTATATTTGCTAAAGTTATCGCGAGATAGGAAATACTAATATAGATTATTACTAATCAAACTGGAATATTTTATGGCCGCAGTCGTAAATTATAAAATATCTGTATTGAATTGCATAAATTGAGTTATTTATCAAAGTTTGTACTGAAAAACAGCTAACACACGCAATGTCTTCAAAATTCGGCGGAAAATGGGAAACAGAAGTATAACAGGAACGGAGTGTCCTGGACACTATGTTCGCAGGTTCCCTCCACTTACAATGCGTGATACATCTTACGCTAAAAAATCGTGAGAGATGTGTTGATGTTGTCACTTAGCGCGACGTGAGAACTACATTAACTCTTTGTATATTGTTTATTTACTTAAGAGTATTCTCTCGCAGTCGTACTCACAGTGATTACTTTTACTAGTGTAGTACACAGCAAGATAGGCAGAAGCGACCTAGTGTTAAGACACTCTGTTGCCCATCTGCCGCCGAATTCAGGTGGCGTTGTGTTGAGTGGCAGAACTCAACGCGAGGACCACAGCGAGGAAGGGAAAATATTATATATTGAATTTTTCCGTATGGGAATCGAACCCACAACCTGTTGCCTTCACAGTCTCACCTTTGTGCCCTTGCGCCTCGACTGGTCTCAATATTTAATACCTGTATATTGTATTGTGATATATATATATGTATTCTTTACTTTTTTCTACTTTCATACCAGTTTTTTCAGTTTTTTCCGTTTTTCAGATTCCGTTCAAAACGCGACGTCTGGTCACGTTAGAGATACATTTAATGATAAACATATATATGAGAAACGGTGCGAGCGCGCTAATGTACAGGTCAAATAGATCTTGTAAATATAACATCCGTGACAAAAATATACATTATGTTTATGTTAATATATATAGTGGAGTATTTATTAAAAATGTACTTTCGTATTCAATGTTTGTTAATTAAAATTAATAGGGTATGGACAATACGATTGGCACAGGGTTAGGACTCTCCGTTTCTGAGGCACTCCACAGCTGTTTTTTTTTAAAGACTGCTTGTTGAGTAGCGCTGATAAAAGTCGCGCTTTCGGCTTTATCTTTTAGGGCGAATGAATGAAAAACCTACCTATTCATCTATTTAAATATGAAAATAAATCAAAATGTTTTTTTTTAAACGCTATATTAGTAACCGCTACCTCCTTGAGACAGTCGTATCTGACTATATGTAAACACAATATCTGTTAGATACCTCCACTCCCGCTAGAGGGTAGGGTAAAGAGAATATATTCAAAATATTTATAATTTACGCTCTGTTATACATAGCACGGCGTTGAGTTCCATTGCTCAATATACATTGGACTGGTGTGTGGAAAAATGTGAAAACCTATATATATAATTTCTAAATTGCACTCTTAGCATTTAGTAACGATATAAAAATAGATGCCAAATGAATATACATGAATATCGTAATAAAGCAAAATTAATGTGTAAACAAACAGTAAAGTATTGAAAATGTGTTTTTCTTGCATTATTTTAACGTTCTATGTTAATAGTATATACTGACTGATTTTACGCATCCGGTACATGTGCGCCTATGTTATCTATTGTTTTACAGTATTTCTCTATAGATAGACTAAAATAACACTGATATTTTTAATAATTTAGAAATATGGATTTCAATTATGTCGCTAGCCAATATATAACATGGTATGCAGAAGAGACTGTCTTTTCCACGTACACAGACTAATTTTCAATCAGAAAATCATCCCAAATGGATGCAGTTTCGACCTACATTTGCAGTGTGCAGGTGGAGCCAAACCGTCCTGTCAGCCAAAATACACAATGGAAGCGTATGCAATATGACAACTGACTGACCTGGATTGAAGTTTAAAATTAAATAACACCTAATAGTCGTGCTACAATTTTAATGTAAGATACAAAATTTACACGAAAAATCGTATTTGGAGATAATTTTTATACCTTGCAAAATAATTTTTATTTTAACAGAGTGTCCCAACACTAGATGTCCTTTGCCTACCTTGTAACGTAGAAAATTGCATGAAACTATAAAAGAAAATATCTGATCTGCATCTCCAAATTAATTTCCTTCTCATCGCTGAAATGCTAACAAAATTGACATTGACGTATACATTTGCGTACATTTGTATTTTGACACAGTGCCTGCTCTTCGAAGATAAATTACACCGAACACATTATATGGTTTCAAGTAATTTCTCTAACGAGTATTTTTTACGTAATAAATTAGATGTGTAGACAGTAGACACTAATTTATGATACGAGTTGCTTGTGTTTATATGTATGTAATATGGCTTATATAGAATAGTTTTATGGCTTCACACCCTAAGGGTAAAACTACTATATTACTTATACTTATATCTCACGAACCGTCATAGACAGTTGACGTTTTCACAGATGATATATTACTGTTGCCGCTATAACAGTAAATATTAAGAAACAGAAGAACGACTCGCACTTGGCCGGTTTTTTTTAGCTTAACGTTCTCCTCCTGCATGCAACAGGGTAGGCATTGGGCACACATAGGACATAGTGTAAAAACTTTCCGTTTTCCGCTTTCTTCAGATCTTGAAACTACTCGTATGTACGTATTTAGTGATGAATTTAAAATTACATAAATTTGCTTGAACTACCTATATAAAAAATCTTAAATATTTTTGGATCGTTATAAGACCTGATTGAGAACAAAGTTGTCGCTCAATTAAGGTTTTTTTTAATTTTGTTGCGTAGAAAAGCTTGTTTTTATCATTTCTTTTAAATACACAATTAAAAGTTCATTATAAAATCAATATCTACAGGTCTTACAAACAATATAAATAGCATATTTTACGAGATAGTAAACCCATTTGTGTTCAAAAGTTTAGATGAAAACATCAGTTTTATGTATTGGAATGGCTATAAATTCTGTGAGAGCGTTACATAAATTATCTAGCGTTTTTATATCCCAGTCGTAACATTGAGGATATCTATATAAATATATAAATATTCATATATAAGTATAGCGAATAATATTCTGGTTTGCCTTCATTCGCTCATTTCGCTCGGTTTAATAATTAAATATTATTCTATATTGTGTCAAAAACATTGCATATGAAAGTAGTTTTTTTTTAATTACTAACAACAGTACAATACTGATACTAATGTAATATTATATTATATTGTAATTTTGAACATTTTGTATATTTTTGCGCCGATGTCAACAGTCAGGTGAAAAACATAGACTATTCTTTATCTGAGAAAATAATTTATAAACTTGAAGAATGTTGTTAGTTTAGAAAATGTCTAAAATGTCTCTTCGCAGTCGTTGTGTATAATAGCTATTGGTATCTATTAAACAAATAAATACTATAAATATTGATTATTATATAAATATTATCTATACATTATAAACCAAACTTTCAGTCAATTCAATAAAAACAGTCATTTTACACCAATATATAATGTACTAAATAGCGAATAATCTAGAATTATGAAATTTGGCAGATAGAAACTACAGGTAGGTACATTTGTGGTTAAATCCGTAAAAATAATAGCCTTAAGACGTAGGCAAAATTTTATATTAAAGCCTCCTGAGCTAACTGAGGTATCAGATGAAAGGCCTCTGGCTAAGCTAAGCCTGAATTTCATAAAAATCTGGATACTTTTAAATTTTTATTCAGAATCTTCGGTGGGCGAGCTCGATTCGCGCTTGTCTGGTTTTTCTAAAACAATGGAATATCATTTTAGAAACAATGGAATATCATTTTAGAAAATATATTCAAACAGAAACGTAATTCAGTATATTAAGTAAACAATTCAGTAACTTAAGCGCGAGCGGGTCGGTAATATAATAATATTTTTTAGTAACTTTATTAGTAAATATGTATTTCTAATAATTAAAAAAAAATGCAGTACGGAAATAGCGTGAATGAATCAATATGAAAAGATAACAATTACTGAACCTTGACGACGCATTTAGACGTCGTTACATTAGATAGGTTATTGATAACGTGATAACTGATAACACTGTGATGCTTAGAGCTGTTTGGCAATTAACTGTACTTTTTAACAGAACTTTGACAACATATAGTTACTTTTTGTCAAGTTTACGTACTTATGTACAGGAAAGAAATTTTAAGATACAAGAAATTATAAATATATCGATGATTTCTAATTCTGGTAAACAGCGGAAGTCGCAAAAATCGCAAAAGTTTTTACCGCTCTTTACTAAAAGTATAGTTTTAATGTTTTTTTTTAGTTCAAAAAATAATTCGAAAAGTAATTATTTATGCGAATTGAAATGTGTATGTAATTGATCAGTTTCATAGAGACCGTCGATGCATCATTTATTTATTTATCTAGAGCGAGGAAATATTGATAATTCATTCCCCCAGGTGGGATTGAACTTACAACCATCGCGTTCACTATGAGACGCTGTCTCTTCGCGCCATGCTGTCCTCGATTACAAAATAACCATTATCAATATTCTGAATTATATTTGCAGTATAACCCGTATAATTACACAAACAGTTTACGTATAGTAATATGCTGGTAGATTATCAGGTACGGCTAATTTGATTTTTGTTTTTCCAGATCAAAAGTTTCGAGACAGGCGTGTTGAATTGCGGAACTCAACGCCGCGTTCCGTTTTGTTTTATTACCAGAGTGAAGAAGTGAAAATAACTACTTTTTCCGCTGCGCTACGACGGCCATAAATGGGGAAAAACTTAAAAATTATCTTTTATCTTAAACTAAAATAAATATAATAGGCTTGTTTCTTAAGTCACATAATCCACAGATATTAAGCAATTAAATAATGTTGCCAGTTATTTTGTCTTTAGAATAAATTTATATGAATTAGAAATATAAAATTAATTAAAAAAGAAAAATAAATTATTATTAGTGTAATCACAAAAACTAAATTATTGTTGTAGTTTATTTGCTTTTACATTTGATTTGATTTATTTGTCTTATCGCTCTAGGAAGGTTCTAACGTTTCTTTGAGCTTGAAAAAAATTAAATCCGAAAGAAGATAAAAAAGTTAACAGAAGAAACCGGAGATGAAAATAAAATTCAACAAAAAAAGGTTTTAGTACAGCATGTATAATAAATTGTATTTAGATATAAGCACGATTTATTGTAAAAACATATAATATCTGTTTATTGCACTTCCAATTATTTGGGCATCAGCCAATTTTATATTTCAAGACCAATGTTACTAGGTTTATAGTTTATAAAATGTTATAAATATATCAAAAATGATTTTTACCGCATAGAAGGGTAGACAGAGGGAATCTAGTGCTAGGACACTTTGTTTTCTACTCTTCGAGTAGTGAGCGATGGTAAATTTATCCTTAAACTGATTCAGTTATCGTATATTAAACGTAATCTATCGGGACGGTAAAAAGATTTTTTTCGCGTAGTAACGGCATTAGGTATAACGTAATGCGTCATTTGTAAATAATTTTGAAAATTTAAGTGACGAAATATTTTTAACTGAACTATTTTAAATCAAAATTTCCTAACCTATATCTAATTTTAATGGAAATATAAAAATAGTAATTTTATTATGTTTTTTAATATATTTTTTTGATTAAATAAATAAAATAGAAATTGTATAGCCTACCTAACTGGAAATAAAATAAAAAATATCATTAATTTGTTTTGTCTAATTTGAATAATAATATATTTTTCATTCTTCAAGATACAAAATTAGTTCTTGGGATCGTACAACAAAGACTCGTAAAATTGATATAATTATTCATTAATTGGTGAGGCCAGTCGTGGCGCAGGGGCACATAAAAGCAAATGCATAAGGCCAAATGTGACTGTAAACGCGACTGGTTGTGGGTTCGATCCCCATTCGATGAATATTAAAATATTTATTTAAATTTATATTCCCATTTCTTCGTTGTGGTGTCGTGAAGCTGATTTATGTATATATCTTTTTCTTTTTATAAACTTAACTGTAACTGTAGCAAAAAATTTTAAGGAAAATTTGTCAAAATACAATAGAAAACTGTATTTATAGATAAAGCCGTAAAGTCTAAAATTAGCGCGCACAAACTAACACAAATATAAAATGTAAATATCATTGTTTTGGATTCCACATCATCGATAAATGCTCAAAGTAAGCCATCTTTCATGTGCAGAGAGAGCTTTGGACAGCGCCTTATCATATTCAATTTGTTGAATCTCCTCACCAGAAATCATTAGGGCGGAAAGTGGGAAACGGAGTGTCTTAACACTACTGCCCTATAAATTGGAGATAAACTGAGAATACAACAAATTTTAAGTTTGCAAAATTAAAAGCTAACTCTTGTTTTCGGCTAAAAATTTTTCTTTTTCAAAAATCTAAACGCCATTTTTCACGCGTTCGTAGTAAATAAATCTCTTTCCTTACTACGAAGACTGACATTTGTTTAGTCAGTTGGACTTCTATTATCATTCGACTTCAGAAACAGATTTTTGCACTTTTCGGAAAACAGACAAATATTTATTTAAATTTTATACTCGTTACGCTGTTTTTACTCTTTATAAAAGTCAATATGTTGTATGAAATAAATGTAATAGTGACGGTACGGATAACCATACCTACGTTCAATAATACTACGTACTCGTATGTTTATCATACAAAAGGGGGCATATTTTACTTTCACGCTATATATATCTCGTATATATCATAATATATTAGGCAGAGGGAACCCAATTTTAAGACCACCATTTTTTAACCATTTGATCGCATACAACGTAGAGCCGTTCGAATTATCGGGGACCCAAAGATCTATGAAAAGCTTGACACTTTGGCTTTGCGTAGAGAAGTTTCCTCGCCACGGAACTGTGGAATGGCCTACCCGCGGCAGTGTGTCTAGGTCGATATGACATGGGAACTTTCATAAAGCGCGTCTATCTCCACCGTAAAGGTCGGCAACGCACCTGTAGATCCTCTGCAGTGGCGGTGATCACTTACTATCAAGTGACTAGATACTAGAGAACACTCGTTTGCCTTTTCCATAAAATAAGTCTTACTAATTTCTAGTTAAGTTTAAAATCATTTTAATATTCTACATGTGAGCCACTTACCCTTAGAAATATTTTTTTACTTTAACATTTTTTATTATGATTTAATATGATTTAATATAATTTAAAAAAATAATAAATACTAAAACATTAGGTGTCGTGAATATGATTATATCACCACTCCTAATTGTATTTTTCTTTGTCCTAGGAATTACCTTCCCACAACGTGACAGCGTCACATAAAGTGAACAAACACAGTTTTGTTAAAATTGCCGCTTTCAGTTGTGGTAAGCATGGGCTTTTTGTCTTTCTCGACGACTAAAACTGACTTAATAATGGCGAAGTCTATTCATCTACTTCGAAAAATAGTTTGAATACTGTAGTATTTGATGTTAATTATCTCTATTCATAACTTTAATAATATAAATTAATATACATAAAATAAATATTTCTTGACTTCTAAATCGAATCTACAGATAATATATAAACAACGTTTTATACTATAGTAAAGAAATATCATATTATATATCATGAGTAGATTTATAGAACTACTAGTTATGTTTATCATTTTTTTAGAAAAACGAAGGTGTAGTATATCTACATACACTAATGACAAAAAATGCATGATGATGAGAAAAAATTAAAATATTATGTAGTTGTTTTGTCTTCCATGACTAAGATTTGAAGATTCTCCTTAAAAAGCATCTACACAAAAACACTACTCCTCAGCTTTGTGCTACTATGAACTAATAAAAACATTCTGTTTGAGAATATTACCTTAATTATATGTATGTAGTCATAATCAAATAATGGACTCTGAACACAAACTATGAAAAATCACTGACAATCAACAATGTATGTACCTATTCATGATTTAAGTCTTTTATTTTTTTCGATTTATTTAATTTAATTTATTCATTGGTAATATTATTTTTTGTTAGTTAGTTATACGTGATTGTGTCTAAGGATATATTATTCTATGAGTATACAAATATTCACATCAGGTGACGGCAGTTTGGAGATTACGTAAAGGCAAAGTGTGTCAATCTACCTTGCCTTTAGTTAATTTCCGAATTTTCGATTACACATATCTACATATACAAATTATTTATTCTTTCATATCAACGCAAAAATATATTTTATATTATAAATAATGATAAATCTGAATTTTAAGATTTGACTACTGATCTACTTTACCCTTAATCAGTTTCACATCACAGAGCAGATCAGAGCACATCACTTCAAATATTTATTTACTACATAACTTTAATATTATTAACTTAAATGAATGTGACGTCAGACGGGAGACTACCTAATTACAAGGTGTACCTATCAACTCTGCCGTTCGGTAGTTTCCGATCTTTCGATGCTCATTTCTACATGATAACATTGCTTAGTGATAAAAATAAATGTAAAAAAGTAGTAGAATTTGTTAATTTTAATAAATTACTTTATTGTATGTTTAATAAATTATATTATTCTAGAATTTAGAGAACTTGTGCCGACAGAAAAATATGTGGACTGCATCCCACCCGCTAAGGTTTGTGTATAACAATCTACCTTGATACAGCTTAGAGAGTACATCTTCAACTTGATAAACGTCCATTGCTCGCAATTTATCCTGTTTTTATATAAGTATGTCATGATTTTAATCTATTTCTTCCTTTTTATTTTTAGCATTCACTCTTATATCTGCAACATGCAGTAAGTAATTGAGGTTGTAAGTACGTATATTAAGACTTTTTTGTTACATTAGGATTACTATCTACTATATTCTTTAGTTTTTTAAACAATTAGGCATTCGGGAATGAGCAAAAAGGAAAACAATGGATGGCAGTTAAGAGTTTGATTATCTAAACACAGAGTCAATGGCTTACTTTGTCTTTAGATAGTTTCCTGGCTGTTGTTCTATGTCATCATTGGAAGACCGAAGATTTTATTTATGAACATTTGTCATGTTGATGTGTATACGTGTTCGGCAGTCGAGAGATTACTTCAGGTCGAGGTGTGTCTCTTTACTTCAGTCTTGAGTAATTTTTTGGCTCCTGTTCTACTGATCTGCGACACAGTACTTTTAAGAAAAAAAAACCGGATATACATATAAGAATCGTAAAGTTTTTTTAAGAATTGTCATCAAAATTAGTATTAGCAGACAAAAGAGAGTTTTCAAAAAAGTGAGAAAACAAGTAATCTTTTTTGGATACTTTCTCTTCTTTTCTCTTTCTGTCTGTTCTGTCTTTTTACACCATTGCTTTTTTATTGTATCCTATTCTTGAATAGAATAAAATCATAGGTGTATGGATGGGGAGGGGCTGGACAGTGTATGTCCGTACACCGTAGAATAGTTTGGTGTTCACTTTAGAATTTCAATTTGAAATTATGCCTCAAAAATCGTAAAAAACCGATCGGGACACAGCTTGTGAGTTAAGTCTTTTTTTACTAAATTGCATTTCCTTAATTTTAATAATTATAAAATCTATATATAATATATAACACACAAAGATATATATACAACTGAGGCCAGACCCCATTTGTACGTCCATGATTATAATAGGAGGATAATAATATTAGGATCCTTATGATCCTGCTACGCTTATATCATAATTCAATACCTAGTTAGCCTAGTACCTAATTCAATACTCTCCTGTTTTGCAGAAGTTTTTTTGATAAATTCTATAATTTGTAATAATTTGTTTAAGTAATGTTTTCAGAAAAATATTGGTAGATTTTAGAGGGAAAATGAAAGTCATGAGACTATTGAGTCTATTGAGCACTGTGTGATCACTGTCTGCTTCTACAGAGTTTCCCAGCTTCCTTTTCTAACGCTTCCCACCCTCCACCAAACTAATCAATAAAAAAAATCATATAAATAGATGAATTTAGTGTAATAAAATTCATTATTATATAAAAAGTAGAATTCTTAAGGCTTATAATAAATTTCAATTGTAAGTTCCTGAAATAGTCAGTTGCGGACGGCATCTAGCTAGTGTAGCGCCCGTGTGCAATGAAAGCCTGGCGCCCCCTAGGCCTGCCGCCACGGCTATCATGTCACTGTTGTACCATGATGGTTCAAGACGATGGTCTTAGCTGTCTCAGGGAGCGCCGCGGCGCCCCACGGTGGCGCCCGTGTGCATTACACACCCTGTAATATAGCCGCCCCTGCATCTAATAAAGGTGCATATTGAATCTATTTCAAATATACAGATTGGGGATTTCTTTTTATATTTAATAGACTTTAATAACGTTAAAAAAAATTATAGCCTCTTTATTTGTAGTTTTTAATATAATTGCTTAAAAAGTGTCATTAATCTGAGAAATGTTAGAATAATTTGTTTAATAGGTGTAGTATTAGATTTGCTTCTAATATCATTTTAGTTTTCATATATAAGATTTAATGTAATAATCATTTTTATTTTTTATTTACAGATGCCTTCAGGAAATTGTATACAAGTAAGTCTTGGCAGATATAACACTGGTCAACCGTCTATAACGTTTCCTTGACTAACTAAATGAATGATCGTAACAGAGAATCCCGAACATCTGTAAACTCCTTTAGTAGCCTATATTTATAATAAAACTAGCGACCCCACGCGCGACGTCCCCCGCTTAAACTTATTGTTACTTTATAACGCCAAGTTATACAAAACCTTTACTTTAAAAAGTAGCTTTTATTAATATAAAGTTTCATCTAAATCCATTAAGTCAGTTTGTCCATTAATTCAGTCAGTGCGGCACATGGGCACAGGCGTATGACAGTATACGCGACAGGTTTTAGGTTCGATTTACACTCGAAGAAATAAAATATTTATTATTGTAATTTCTTCGTTCTGATAATTGTCAAGTCTGAATTACACGCACTTCCTATAACTTATTAATGTCGTTAGTATATCTGTTAAGATCTTTACAAATGTCCCATACTCTTGGATACGGGAAACTTTACCAACAAAGAGGATCATTTGGCAGAAACGTTCATAAATGCTATTAATTAAATATTTTCAACATTTTAAAAGCGTTATTCCATACTGAGTACAGTAAAATATTAAAGAAATAAAGAGATCAATTATTCTGAGGTACGTTTAGCACTTATTTTCGCTACTGTCATCTTTTTTCCCGCTATTTTTCACAAAGAATAAGAGTTATCAAAGCGGCGAATCACTTTGAGCGTTATCATTGAATTATAAATGTGCTTATCTGTCAGGTATGAAACGACAACAGAATTTATTGCTAAAATAAACACGCTTAAAACTATTTTTGAAGAAGCTACGACATATTTTTAAATTGATAATTTTTTATGGATTGAAAACATTAATTTAAAGTAAATAAACAATATTAGAAACAGTGTACGCGAACCCGCGAGCGGAACACTTGTTATAATTAATAACTATTTAATAACCCAAAATGATAACGCGTTAATCCGTCGTCTACCGTGATGAAATATCGTATGCTTATTGGAACTATTAACATACGATTTTTATCCAAATCCGTAACACAGAATTGTAATAGATAAATAAAGTAAGTTAATTAAGCTTTTTTTAAACTTCACCTAGTGGGATACTAGGCCCATATAGCAGAGTAGGCGTGACGAGTGGCGGAACTCAACGCCGCGCTTTGTCTCTACGCCAGAGCGAACAAATAAAAATATTCAATATTTCTTTACCTTGAGTGGGGAAAGAACCCATAACCGTTGCGTTTACAGTAATACGAATGTGCCCCTGCGCCAAGACTGGCCAAGACTGGCTCATTTCTTTAATTTAATTTATTTAAACACTACACAGACAGAAAAGAATAGAAAACGGATTATACGATGTAATATATAATAAACATTATCTCTTATTCTATTGCTGAATATGTTAAAGTATTAATTAACTATTTTAAGCAGTTGGTAAAAGTATAGGTTTGGCCGTTACACATGCATAATTATTTGGCACATTCAACTACATGAATTGTAACTCCAGGAACATAAACACAGCCAGGTTAATTAAATTCAATTAATGTAAATTTCATTTGACAGTCCAGTAGCCGATATATTTACATATTATAAATTATCTTTAATTAAAAAGAGTGTCGTGACAAAACACATCGGACCCTCCAATCCCCATTATAGACCACACCTATTTAAAACTTTTTAAAGATATGAGGAAGATTTTATTTGTACAGTACAGTAGAAACTCGATTATCCGGACTAATTGTTGTCGTTAGTCATTTGGATATTTTTTTTTATGGGAGAGGAATAATAAATATTAACAAGTAATTGAAAATCCGGATAATCATATGTATGAAGAAAAGCTGGTTTGTTTTTTTTTTTTTTATTTATTTTTATTTTTTATGGGAGAGGACAAGGCAAACGAGCGTTCGGGTCACCTGATGGTAAGTGATCACCGCCGCCCACGACTCCATGCAACACCAGAGGAGCCACAGGTGCGTTGCCAGCCTTTTTCTAAGGTGGAGATGAAGGGCACCGGGGCCCGGCATTACCTAATGCGAAACGCAGTGGCAAGGGCCACTACTTCACGCCGGTTTAAGATGCCGGGGGTGGTATTAAATCCGGTCGAGTCTGCCCATGCGTGTTGCCATTACTGGCGACGTGACTCTACCACACGTACTTTAGTCGCCTCTTACGACACCGACAGTATCAGGGTGATCCTATTCTAAGCCGGGACCACACGGTTAAAAAATGGTTTTGTGCATATATAGCACACAATTGTTATATCCAAAATCTACAAGTGCATATTAACGAAAATCAACGTTAATTAAGAAATTAACAAATTGCAACATACGATTTATTTTCATTTTTACGTAAATATAAATTTTAATATAAATTTAAGTATGTAGATACTTATACTTTTTCAAAAGAAACTGGACCTGGAAATCACCTCGTCCCACCGAGAACATTAACACTGTGCTACTATGGAATAATAACAACTTATATAATAAAAAAAAACCAATATTGATTGAATTACCAATATTGATGGTACTATCTATATTTGAACGTTCATTTCTTGCAATTTACTCTCAATATTGCAGTAACACGAGGCAACGAGGCAAACAGCGGGAAGCGCGATAATTGAATAAAAACTAAGTGATATTATATCATAATATCATATATTTGTAAAAATACTAAGTAATTGTAAATTGTTCTTGCAAACAGTGATGACACGGTGACGCGTCCCTGTATGACTGTATTAAACATCTAATAAGGTGCTGAAGTAGGGCAAATTGCCTTTGCAGCTTTTTTAAAATTCTTAAATTATAAAGATGAAAAGTGTTTGGATTTAAAGCGCCAACTTCAGGAGCTAAAGTCGAAATACAACTTTATTGTTTATTGACTAATATAATTAATATGAAAAGATAAAGTAGAGTAGAAAGCCAGGATTATTCTTGACTTTAATACCTTTTTTTGTCTAAATTATAAACATCTTATTTTTATTTAGTGGTCTAACTCTTTTTCTCTCTATCGAGGAAGACAGTGGGCTATATAACCTTACCGATGCTTAGAGTGTGCCATGTGTGATACACGTCGGCGGGGCTACAATTAAAACTTTGTAAAGCTTATATAACATTTTTGAGTATTTCATTGACAATTTTCGTTCTCAATTCTCGAATACACTTCCATAACACTGGACGAGACTGTCTTTCGTTAACTGAACGGTGCATTTTTTCCACTGAGTCCTAAGGAAGGATCGAATCCTTAACCATTGACTTTATTTTTCACATAATATAAATAAATGTTATAAAATAATTTACACATTTAATAGCTAACTTCGATAGTAAATTAAATTAAATCAGTTTCATGCTGTGTCCCGCACACAGCAGGGTAGGCAGAGAGAGCTTTGATAGTCAAACTAAGAAATACATAAGCAAACTTCCTGTTTATCTAACTTTAATATTTAGCGTAAGACGTGATAGAAATACGGTTTTTTTTTTAATTGAATAAAGATGTAATAAAATATACTTAAACATTCAAAAGTAAAGTTTAGTATTTTAATGGGTATAAATATATGTCCGTGATCTAAAACAATGTAACAATCGAATATAATATATGAATATGTAAAAAAAAACAGAAGATTTAAGAACCTTATCATTTTCACATTTAAGTAACAAGACAAAACCAAATCATTTGTTCCCCTATGCCGTATAATATATAGAGTGCAAATGTGACATTTTAAGGTTAATATATTTTTAAAAATCTGCTTCACTGCTGTATTCCGCAATTACAGCCGGATAGACAGAGATACCTTAAGACACTCCGTTCCCCACTTTCAGGCGTATTTTTCGGGATGTGGAACTCTACGCCTATGCGAGAAAACACGTGAAACCATTTTCTTTTTTAAGGCAGTGCTAGGTTAGAGACAGTGTCGGCTAAACTAAAGCCATCAAATAGATAATAAGTAAAATATCCATATTTTTATATAATTGTAAAAATCTGTATTAACATGTAAATAATTGAAGTTATTTCAATTTTTATTTACGCGCCCATGTCAATCAAATATGCTCTATAATCTAAACATTTAACAAAGTTTATTTTTTTCAGATTTTACGTATATTATTTCTATACACTTGTCATAATTGTTTATGAATACACAAATTAATGAGATACAGGTATTATACACTGCCAAAACAAAAAAAAAATATATATTTCAGGATTGTCAGGAACATTTTAAGGATTAATTATGAATTTTAAAACGAGGCTGAAATAATAAACTTTGAAGTGATCGATTCAAAGTGAAATATAGACAGTTTGACAATTTTTTTACTGAATTGTATTTCCTTTTTTAAATTTGAAAAATTATCAAATGTCCAAATACAAAAAATTACAAAAATAAAACACTGAAAATGATTAATCGTATTAAGCTTGGCCGCATATTGTATATCTTTAGATACGTTTATGTCTATGTTATAAAAAAAAGTTAATTAAAATTTTATAAACATTAAATTTATATTTAACTGTTAAAAAATATTTTAGAATTTTCTAACGGTTGAAGATTTGTTTATTTTAGTGCTATTTATACCTTTATTATTTTATGCAACGCAGTTTAAATAACTTATTTTACTTTAATTTAAATCAATGAAATTATAAAATCTTGTTATTTTTTTTTCAAATTTTAGCTTGTTATCTAGTAAATTATTCCATTCTATTAATTTTTACAGGATCAACATTATAAATTTATAAACAAATAATCTTACCCATAAAAAATAGGCATAGTAGAGTCTGCAATTTTCTTCTTGTTAGCATTTGAAGCAGTTCGTGTAGAAAAATCACTTTACAAAGTTTATTTAATGAAAAAAATATTTTTTTATGTTTAAGTTCCATGTTTAACACTACAGCATTATTAATAAATTACATTACTATTTAAATTAATTAAAAATCAGGCAAAGCACATTTTTTTATTAACAGACTATAGGCTATTTACACATTGAATGATAAATAAATATATTCATTCTACAATAATAATGATATACACAGAAATTTTAATATGTCTAACTATTATACATAAATACCGGCAGAACTGGTTACTCGTGTTTTGTATAAAACGGAAAACACGTACACTCGCAACGAAGTTACGCGCCAAACTGCTTCCATAACGATTACGATTTTTTTCATGCTGAAGTAAATCTTGATCTTGAAAAATTGACGTACAGCCATGACTCATAATTTTCAACATTAAATTTACATTATGTATTCTTTAATATTTATTTAATAAAATTAAATTGTATATTTTTTTAGGTTATAAATCTGTTATACCTATTTCATTGTAATTTTTTTTTTTTTTATGAGAGAGGACAAGGCAAACGAGCGTTCGGGTCACCTGATGGTAAGTGATCACCGCCGCCCACGACCCCATGCAACACCAGAGGAGCCACAGGTGCGTTGCCAGCCTTTAAGGTGGAGATGAAGGGCACAGGAGCCCGGCATTACCTAATGCGAAACGCAGTGGCAAGGGCCACTACTTCATGCCGGTTTAAAATGCCGGGGGTGGTATTAAATCCGGTTGAGTCTGCCCATGCGTGTTGCCATTACTGGCGATGTGACTCTACCACACGTACTTTAGTCGCCTCTTACGACACCGACAGTACCAGGGTGATCCTATTCTAAGCCGGGACCACACGGCTATTTTATTGTAGAGAGCCTGTAATGAATATGATAACTATATTGTTGTATCTAATTGTAAGCATTTAAATAGAATATACTTTATTGCACACATAAAACTAAGAAATATATAAAAAGAACAACATAAATTAAAAAAAAGAATAACGCGTATGCAAAGGCGATCTTATCTGAATATAATTATATATGAGAAGTTGGTAATTTAAGGAGTTTATATTATAATATGCTTATATTTTAAGTTCAAATACAGAATATTACGGAAGTACGCATATAACTAAAATAAATATTAACAAGTATTGTTTATCTGTCATGTAAATATGTATTAAAAATATTTGCAACAGTTATCGTTCGTACAACAAGCTGGAAATGTGAAGAAATAGATGAATGCTGCGAAGAAGATCGAGAAATATTATGTCCTTCTGAAATGGAATCGAAAGTCCAAATTATGTAGTTATTCGTAGAGCATGTTTTCATTGTGATAAATATATATTGTTATTACTTTACACGGTTCAAACCCATGACGCCGCTATGACGCATTCGATATGTGCCCGCACGTTATAATAATGGGTTTAAATCCCTAACGGAATGTTTATGCTGCAATATTTTTATTTACAGAACCGCGCACACTGTCTGTTATATGTGACCTACAAAGCGGAGAACAGATTTATCAGTGAACTAACTGAATCACTGAGGAATTTTTGAAATTTTTTATCATATTTTATCCCGAGCATTTGGAGTCAAGTTCACTTTACACTCCTTTCTCCACATTCTGCGATTTCTGAGTAGTGAGTGACGAGACATAACGCCGCGTAGCAGGACAACGGAAGGAATTTAATTATGATTATTTTTATGAAAGGGGCATTTAAACTACAATCCTCGCGCTTCCTGTCAGACGCAGTTCTATCACGCCAGGAACGCTTCTATACTTTTTTTTTTACAAAAAATACATTAGTCAAAATGAGATGAATATTTTAACAAAAAAGCGTTGTTTTGTTTTATTTTTTAGTAAATAACTAGAAAGTATATTAATTACTATCGCTAGGGGTACAGTGTGAAGCTAGAGTAGATACATTATATTTAGTATGATATGTAATGAAAATCATCTCGAGGAAATGAGCAGCCATAAACAAAGTCATAAGCTAAAAGAAAAATCACAGATTTATTTACGTAGTTTATTTAATTGCAAGAAAGTAACAAAAATGTGATCTGCTGTATAAATATAGAAAGAAGACTACGATCTAGAGAGTATACGAGTAGTCTTTGTGCTTAAAAAAATATTTTTTAAATCATATCAAAATATTTTCTTTTATAAAAGACCATGCTTGTCATGAATCAAACTTATTAGTAAATCTAAATAAACAAAATGAATAAAAGTTGTTATTTTATTTTAAATCTCAATTTACTTTGTATGGTTTATCTTTTACCGATAAAACTTGAGTATATTTTAAGATTGAGCTTTACGAGTGGAGCTATTAATAAATTTGTGAGTTGAAAACAGGCGCTCAGCAAACGTGGATAGATAGCAATGGATTTTGAACGCGATAAATGTTAAATATATATTCATATCATATATAAATAAGTGCGAGTGCGAGTCGGACTCGTCCATCGAGGGTTCCGTACCAATTTCAGAATTGTAGTTGTTAAATTATAAAAATTGACAATCGTTTATTTATTAAAAGTGTCTATGAAATTAACTAAATACAATTATTGGATAGTAATAATTTTTTTCTATGACAAACCTATAAAATATTTATATTTTGTCTTTTAGATTTTATTATTAATTTACTAAAAAATAGTTATATAATATTAGTATGTATTTATATGGTGAGACTTATGCATTACATTTCCATGGATTCTATACCATACATAAATTGTGGGCGGAAAATGTAGGCGAATCGTAAACTCGTAAGCCTCATAACATCGTAACATGAGATTTACTTTTAACTAATTTACTGTACTTTTTAAAATCGTAATACGCATATTTATAATCGGTTTACCACGATGTAGCCCACATGTAGCAGGGTAGGCAGAGATAGATGTAGAAGCCCATTTTCATTAATCCTTACATCACGTACGCGTCTGAGTACGCGGCGTTGGGTCTTAACGCTTGGTTCTCTCGGTCGACCCAGCTTTATGCTATACAGCGTGAAATCATAAAAAAATAAGGTAAGATAGGTAAGAAAGGTAGTGGAAGGAGCACAGTATTGACGATCCTGGAGGAAGATTATGTAAAAAGCATGAGAACTCCTGAAGTTCATATAATATGAAGAGATTGATGTCAGTGGACGCGAATCTCATCCTCGTTGGCTATCCTGCTAGGGATAGCGTGAAGCTAAAGCAAAATATGATATGTCAATTCTTCAATATGTTATTCATAGTGAAGTAAAAGAAGTGCTTTATTTCTATTATATTGTATGTATAATATTATTGTCAAAAGCGTTATGTGGTCATGCATTGTAGAATTAAACTTATATTATATAATTTTATAAGTACTTATATATTCTTTGTATCTTAATAATTTTAAATATACTTATGAAGAATGTGTTTAAATAAATAATGAAAACAAGACAAACAAACTTATAGATAAATTACAATAATCTCCACTTCTCAATCATCTCCACCATCATGGACAACTTGGGATAGATTAGAAAATCGTTATAAAATATATAAATGAATAAACTCTGTCTGTATATTGTGTATCTTCCATTACTATCCTTTATTCATTTATCATCAGCAACAATAAAAATAATATTTAATAAGTTATAAACCTATGTAAGTATATACACAAAACTTTATAGTACACAGAAAAAAACCAAGTAAAAGTCAGAGCATGTAACTTGTATCAAAAAGATTAAGGGAAACTATACACATATTAACTACAAAAAATATTATAGCTGTTTACTTTGAACTATAACTTTTCCATTTTCCTAAGTGTCTTCTCGTAATGGCGATGGCGTCATATTGATTTTCTTTTTCTAATATGTCAACTTTCTCACGTTCTGAACGTTTCATATAAAAAGAACATAACGACCGTAAATATTGAAAGTGAATATAGGGACAGTGTTGCCATCGTTTTATAAAATAAAATTAAGACATTTGGAAAAGAAGACTTATATTGATTGTTTCAAGAACAAAAATATTTGGACTTGAAATACTGCTATAAAATAGGCTAATTAATAGGATTTTTGTGTCGATTAACAGGCTTTTTATGTCGGTCACGTATCTTAAAAATTATAAAATTAATATGGCACCAGGAGGCGGAAAACACCATCGAAATCAGATAGAGTGGTAACTCTACATTGAAGCGCAGTGACTACAAAGTAATTGTGTGTATTTGTCTCTTATGGACATGATTAATATAAACTGTCATGTTAAAAAATATATATTTGATACCCTTCCTCTAAAGTCTAAGTAGTTATATTTAACCGTTATAGTAATTGTTTCTGAATGAAATTTCGAAATAATACGCTGCTTAGGTGATAATACTTTAATATAATATCATCGAGGTGGCCTGATGATAGAGTCAGGACCTGGATAGTTGATCTCTTCAGTTGGCCATTTAGTTGTGGCTCATATAATTTATATAGCACTTGTGGCACTAGGTAAAGAAATTAGTTTTTTAATGTTGTTTGTAAACTCTATTTTCAGCTTCATACGGTGTCCCATACATACCGAGGTAGACAGAGAGAGCTTATTGTTAAGATACTCTGTGCCGATTAAGAAATGAGGGATTACGGAGGCATTGCGGGTTGAGTTATAGAACTCATTTCCTATATCTCTACTAATTGACAAAGTAAGCAGATAGAGATGCGAGAAGAATAAACATATTTTACCACAAACAATGCCGATATCGTATTGTTTTGATATAAAGCACCTGCGTCACTGATATCATGCTTATTCCTGTAAGAAATAAATTATTTTTATGTCCTAAATCTGATAGGACGCTTCGATATCTTTACAATGGTCAATTAGTTTTATTTGCAAAAATATTTTTTGATGAAATTTTCCTTCATTATCGGTTATATGCAGGCTTTCGCATTTGTGACTGATTGCGTAGGAGAATGTTTTCAGCTTTATTATTCATTATTTATATTGAAGTATAGATATAGAAATTATATATTTTTTTATATTATTAATAAATGTGTGCTGAAAAATATCTAGCTGTAATATGTGTAGAAAAAAGTATCATAGATATAAGAAAAAATGTATAAAATGTAATACGATAGGATAGTAGATAGTGGATTCATGCAGCAGGGTAGGGAGAGGGAACTAAGTGTTAAGACACTACGTTATCCATTTTCCGCCAAGATTTTCCGAGTTTTTAGGAGTCATTGTATGTTGAGTGGCGGTGTGTTGCGCTTTGCCTCGACACCAGAGCAAAAAAATGGAAATATAAATTGAAATAAATATTTCATTTCCTCGATTGGGATCGAACCCACAACCAGTCACAGATCGTACCCCTCCGCCGCGACTGGTTTTCTGGGCACGAATGATATAATATAATAAATGTTTAGTGAAATTTGTTTAATATTATATTAAAATTGTTCTATTCGATTTGAATTTTAAACTCAACGGACTTAGTTAATTTAGTCATACAATCCCATTACTTGATTTTGAATATAAAAATAATTCATACTCAAAACAATAGACAAATAAAGTACTTATATGAATGACACCACGTAAAACTTTGCAGAATCACCAAAAATAATAAAAATTATAGTTTTCCCTATAGCAACACATTCACAAGGAAACTGTACTAAAATTGAGTTTGAAACCAAACAGTGCGTGCGTGATATCTCAGACAGTTAACTCGCTTTATCACGCTTAATCTGGGCTTAGTGGATCAAACTAACGCCGATTGCGAAGAACTGTCTGTCTATCATTCTTATACTTTTCTCACTCTCATAACAAGGTAAGTAATGGATACCTAGTGCTAAGATATTCTATTCTCCGCTTTTTGGACGAATGCGAGACTCAACGCAGCGCACTTGTCTTGACACAGCGAGAAATTTATAACGTTTACCCCAAATGTGGGTCGAACCCACAACCTAGATTGCGCTTCAGCTTACAGTTAGACTGTGTGACTGTGCCTCGACGATTACATATAAATAAGATCTTCCTATTATGTAGGATAAATATTTATTAAATGAAAGAAATATAATTTAAAAATATACGTAATATCATATCGCGTAGCAGACGAAGAGGATCTAGTGGTGGAATCCAACTAGCTTTCGTAATTTTACAGCATGAAAATATAATAATAATAAAATATATATAATATATTTATTTCGATTTAAGATTTGTATCTCGCACATCGGAGATGGGTAGAGGGATCCTGGGAACCTAATGTCACGAACAGCCACATGTGACAGATGAAAAATATAGCCAACTCACAACCGCGGCGTTTACAATCAGAAACTGTCTCACGTTTCATTGTGATCTAAAAGCAAGGAAATACTGTAAATAACAACTAACCACTAGACGATCACAGAATAGAGTGTCTTAACTCTAATCTAGAGTTAAGACACTCTTTCCCTTTCCCAGGTTCGGTCTGCCTAGTCCGCTATGAACGAGAAAGTTATTATTAACCTAATAAAGAATAAAGCCCATATACGTTTTTTAATAACTCTATTAATATTCCTGCCTACACATGTCTATTTTTACCGAAATTCATAGACCCGTGCTTATTTGAATAATATTTCGAAGCTTAGTCTAAATCTGCTCTTGACATGGTTTTAATACATTTAAATAAAATACATAAAATATTCTTTTAAGAAACAACACGACTGCCCCTAGTAATTAATTTTTTTATTTACAGCAAGATTACGTTTGAAATCCTTCATAAAGATAAAGTGATATTTTTCGTATTTTATCATCTGAGGCACAATAAAATATTTTATGAATGTGTTACGGTACTTTAAATAGTTTTTTATTAGTTGCGTTATGATTTTTACTCGGTTCCATGTATTTTGAATATCTCATATTATTAAATTGGGAGACTAGTCGTGGCCGTGGTAGTCAGGGTCACAAGCGTGTAAACGCGACAGGTTGTAGCTTCGATCCCCACTCGACTTAAATATTTAAAGCTCAAGTAATAGTTTTCGCAAATCTCTCTGATGACGATGATGATGATAGGTTGTGATTTCAGATTCTTCTTGGATAATATTTCCTCAATAATTGATTATAACACCAATTTTTATATTCCTAGCTTCACTATTTATCCCGCATATCAGGATTGTCAGAGAAAACTTAGTGTCAAGTCACTGTTTGCCACTTTGACATACATTTTGTCAAACTAACAGGGTAAAGATATAATAAATCATTCCCCTGAGTGTGAATAGAACCCACAACCGTCACGCTAACAGTCTGCCACTAAAAATTTATTAAATATTTAAATAAAACTCAATTACAATCTTTACCATAATGACATTGCGATGATAATTAAATGATATCATGTCTAATATATTTGTAGGTACATAACATGTATATACGAGTATGTATTGTACAATGTACATTACATATATAGCAACAGTAAGCGTGTGACAGTTGAACACGATAGGTTGTGGGATCGAGTCCTTCTTGAGGAAATAAATTAATTATTAAGCACGTAAGGCCTCTGGAATTCATCGGAAAATAGAGAACACATTGTCTTAACACTCAGCTTCCTCTGCTTACCCTGCTATGTATGAGATATAGTACTACTACTATATATACTCAAAAAAATCTTTGTATACATATATAGATACAAGATTTAGTATTAGGACTCTCCAAATGTATCTAAAAATAAAATAAAGACATTATAACATAACATAACGTCCAGCGCCCGCGTCACGTCGTGTCGTTTCAGCGCAACCGACACCGTGTTTGTCGTACGCCGTAATTGAGAATCAATGCTGATGAGCGTCCGACATTGACTAATTACTTCGTAACATGTTCTATAGAAAAAAAAAATACGCACTATAATATTAAGAATATATGTAAATAGAAATTGCGTATGTCTGACTACTTAATTTCTACTTAGAACATTATTTTGTTGTTGTTTTTTTATGGGTACCGACAGTACCAGGGTGATCCTATTCTAAGCCCGGATCACACGGTTAAAATTTTGTTGTTGTTTACGTAATTCGTGACGCTAGGAGCTTTCTTTCAAAGTTAATGTTCGTTACTCCATAAATTAAGGAACGGTGGGTATCAAGAGAAGCGTATTTTTGATTTCTTAGTTATAAAGTATACACTGTTAAGATTAATTTAATTTTTATTCTTAACAATCAAGATTACGAAGAGACTTATTAAAGAGTTAAGATTTTTCTTTTTCAGCTTCACACTGTGTCCCGAAAAGGTAGGTAGGGGGAACATACTGTCAAAGCACCTCGTTCCTCACAGTCACAATGATACTTCATGCACTTTGCCATGACGGTTACACATAATCTATTATAGAATATAAGACTTAAAGTATCACGCACTTAAAAATAGCGGCTAGTAGCCACAATTTTTTTGGAATACATTTAGTAAATATCCTATTATATCTATAATTTTTCATATACCTATATAAATTTTTTCCTTTACTAAGTGACTACAGCAACACACTTAGTTTGGAACTCCTATAGATAAAGTTTCGGATTATGATAAAATATACAATTTTAAGCATCAAAAATAAATATAATAAATATTTTTTTATTTGGCCTCACGCACACGAATCCTGGAGGATATGAAAATACAAAAAGCGTGTTTATCTTTACTTCAAGGACCGTCAACATACCTGTTGCTCCTTTGGTGACCCACGGGGTCATAGACTGCGGTAATCCATGCACTTAATTATCCATATAAAAACTCTTTTGCGTTTTAGAATCATCACATTAGTTTGCATATTTCTTGAGTTGTGGGTGTCTAAAAACATAGTCACGTTTGTCGAAGTGCTAAATGTAGTATTTACCGTCCTTCAAAACTTGGTACATGCTTGTAAAATACTAGTTACAAATTACATATTTACTTGTAAATGTGAAAAATTATAACTTATTAGTGACCCGCCTGCAACTTCGATCCAATGGACGCTACACCGATGTAATTTATAACATTATTTAATCAACATTTAATAAATTCTCATACTTATAGTAACTGTGATTATCGTTTTTTTCTCATAATTTTTTTTTTATATTTCGGAAATAAAAAACTGCCTATGGTGATATAAATAATGTAACTTTGAGCATTAGTGTGGTGCCTTGGGTGGGCCTTGGCCTGGTCCAGAACATCGCTCCATTTTGCAAGTCCTAGCTTTCTTCTTCTAATTTTTTATGCCCAGAGTTCTCAAATCTTGCTCAACTCCATCCTACCATCTGAGTTTTGGTCTAACATAGTTTATATTATTTATATAATACCTATGTATTATACAAAAACTTTATTAACATATTTTATTAATACATTATTGCAATGCGACACACCAACTGTTTCGCCTATTTAAACTTTTTATTGTTTTGCAGAAAGAGAAAAGCATACTTTTACATAATTTCTTCTAGCGTTTGTAAAACTATCCACATTTTAAAAAAATAAAAAGGAAAAAATCATGATATCTGTTTTTTTAATTCAATTTTTATTTGTAAAGCACTTTACTATTACACTTACTTACATTGTGTGTTGTTGAAGTTAATTGAATTGATTAAATGAAATTGTTAGCGTGTATTTGTCGATACTCATTTTAATTTTGTTACAATTAAAACATTATTTTGTATTTATTTAATGTAAGTACTAAGTTGTAACGTGAAAAGAAGCTTTAAAAATACTAGCGCCATCTACTTCAATTATAATGAATAGCCTAAGAAGACTGCAACGCCATCTATTGCGGCTATATAATAATATAATAAAATTATTTCTATTGAATACCGAACAGTCATTTATTTCAATTTTAATGAATATTAATAAAATTAAAGAATATTTAATAGCAATTAAGCAATGGTAAATAATTCAATATGATATTTCTTATAAGAATAAGCAGACTTTCCAAACAATATGTCACTTTCATACAATCTTGTCTATGCTTTCCTCTATTATTTTGCGCCTGCGCACTTGACTGATGGTCTACGCGACATACCTAAAATCATATTGTGGAAATTTTGAAGTTTGTTGTTTTAGTGACAACATATCCATAATTATTTATGAAAGCTTCGCGCTAATTACAATTCCAGGCGCGAGGCAGAATAATTCTGTGACGGTCGGCCTGGATGCGTTCAGTCACTAACAATTCGAGCGGTGTACGGTAGCCATCTTGGATTCGAACAAAGCTTCAGATGTGTAGTTTGTCTGTTTATCAATAATTCTTGTGCATTTCCCTGTAAATAGTTTGTATGTTTAGGATATGTACGGAACGTTCGTCCACATGTATAAATAGCTATGGCTGCGACAAGAAAATTACAAGGTAATTCACAATGTTATCAGGTTAGAGATTGATTGACCCCAACCTATGTAGATACGTGTTCTAGAGTTCTATTGTCCAACCGCAAGGACCTCGGCCGTGCAGCCGGCTGGCGGTTGTCTCACAAAACCTTACATATTCCAGTGAAAATGAATACGAAACTGTATTCGTAAGAGTTGACAGTGCGTTTACAGTCTACGTGCTTTTTTTACGCAAGTTCTCTTTCACTAACTCAATAACGTGATATTCAATCAATTTTATACACTATATAGAGATAAAAGGCCGACATAGGTTTTATAAACAGTGTTAAGTGACAATAATTACGCGTTCGATTGGAAGTTGCGTTCGTGAAACAGGTTTATGTACTTCATCTGTGAAGTGAATATGTTTATTGCAGGTGAGATAGACAGGTGTTTAAAAAAGGTCACAGAAGGGGTGGAGACGTTTGAGGACATCTGGCAGAAGGTACACAATGCCACAAACAGTAATCAGAAGGAGAAATATGAGGCGGATCTCAAGAAGGAGATTAAAAAGCTCCAGAGGCTACGAGATCAGATCAAGTCATGGATTGCCTCTGGTGAAATTAAGGATAAGAGTACACTTTTAGAATATAGGAAACTAATAGAAACGGTGAGTTTATGTTATGTTTGTGTTTTTCTTAGTTTTAAGTCGGTATCATACCAAAATATTTGACAAATATAAATATATTTAGTAATTTTTATTATTTACTCATTATAATTAAAGGAAATGAGCATAGTACTTTATTAAAAGAATTTTCTCATGAAATTAACGTACTTTTCATTCAGCTTTTTTTCCTTGATTGTTATCAATGTTAGATGTATATGTAATGTATAGATAGTTGATATTTTTATAGAGTTCTATTAGGATTGCTCTTTACTACTGCCTATATTTGAGCATTTATAAAGTCTAATTGAGGGAAGGGCTTATATCAAATGCACCCATGCTTTCTATCTGAGAATAAATATTATAATTTGTAATATATCATTATAAAGTAACATTTTTCATATTTTATTATAGGGTTTAATTTTTTTACATTTAAACAACTAAGAAAAATCTAATAAGATTTTATTAAAGTAAATAATAATAAACATTATGAATGAAAATATATATTTACTTTCTAGTTATATTAGTAAATAAATCATTCTTATTTATAGTATAAAACTTACATAATTCATTTTACTTTTAAAATTATTTTAATTATAAATGAAACTATTTTAACTCAATTAATTGTGTATATACTAACAGTAATTAAATAAATTGTCTTGGTAAGAAACCAAGACGATATAGATATTAATTGTAAATAAATATTTTCTAGTATATAAAATAGTAATAAATAAAAATAAAATAATATTTTAGCATTTAATGTACAGTATCAGACTACCGTATAGACTAAAATATGTTTTCAATATCAAAATATATTCTATTAATCTAGTTAAATTAGTTTCATTTAAAATACTATTAAAGTTATTCTTCTAAAGTAATACACAAGAAACATTACAAAAACTATTCCTTACTTTTACATATCTATAAATATAATGAAAATTTACTGTATGGATACAGAGAATATCTTAAATTAAACTCACAAATGAATGAATGGATGGTGTAGCTTTTATACTTAGTATCATAAATTTTTGGAAACCCGACAATTTGAATATTTTACATTAGTCCGTGGTTGTAGATAGAATATATTACAGAAATTACAAAAAAAAAAACACTTTGCACTGAATATTTTCAACTTTTTCTTACCTGTGGCTTTACCTGTATGGTTAAATGAAAAAAGCTAAGGCTTGTGAATGACAAAAAACACATTCTAAGAGCCCAAAGTAGCTGACTGAGTACTGTTTGTGTGGGTTCATAACTTATGGATTAATGTGATGTTAAATATTCTATATTAGTATTCCTGTATATGTGTAACCAGGAGCTAGTGAGATTAGCAACTCAAATTAAACTCTTTAACATTATATTATAATACTAGATTGTTTTTGTAAGTATTAATAAAGTTTAATACTCACAGTATATAATATAAAAGAAATAATTCAATAAAATTATGGATTAACACAAGCAATATTAGTCTGTAGTTTTCTAAAAAATCTTGGCCAGTCTAAAACTAGCTTTAATTTTTTTTATTTTGTACTTCAAAGGCTGCACTAATAAAAATCATTCAAAATTTTGTGTCTGTAGAGAGAGAATCAGTGGAAGTGACGACATTTAAAGGGACCCCCCATATACATACATTTATGCAATAGGTACTGCTCTGAACTACTCTCCCTGCATTGTGATAGGCACCATATATTGTAATCATGGAAAAATGCTAAGCTGTTTCTTTTGTTCTTTACTGAAATTTATTTTACTGTTATCTAGTTTCAAAGCTTTGTTATATGATTATTATTGTCAACTATTATAACTTATTTTTTTTATACTCAGGTGAATTTATAACTGTTTAATATATAAACAAACAGTTACAATGATAATTGTAAATACAGGTGTGCTTTTGTTGGAAATGCATTTGATACTGCATCTGGACTTATGCCAGAGCGACAATAGTAATTTAAAATCAAACAAATGGCTTGTTGTTTTTGCTTGGATATTTTGGAAGAGCTCTTAAATTACATTTTTATTAGATTAGTAGCATGCTATAGCCATAAGTAAAAATGGAAACCATAAAAAGTTTTTTCAAGAGAAATATTATTATATTTACAATTGAGGTAAACATTTATATTTGAAATATCCGTGTTTCTTTGATTAAGTTAAACAATGCAGGAAGTTCAAAAAGTAGAGGATATATTCTATTTTCTATTAGATTTCTGGCTATCCCACAGTATATAGAAGATGCTTGAATATATAAACTAAATATAATATTTTCCTTTCATTGTATAAATGATATAACCTTACTCACTTTCATCTATTGTTCTACTATAACAGAGCTATTGTAATTAGCCATACTTGCCTTTTTTGTCTTTTAAGTATGAACAACTGAAAAGAGCTGAACTATTGTTAAGTTTGACTTCAATATTCATTACTAAATGGATAATATTGGTTTTATGGTTATTTGCTTTTTTTATTTTTTAGTAAGTTATATTATATAGTTCCTAAATTATTTTAATAATTTATAAATATAATTTAAAAAATGATTTAATGTCATTCTTGAAAGTGCAACGAACTAATGATAATTAATGTTAAAACATAGTGCTGCTAAAAATATCGTGAGTTAATTCAGTTAAGTTAAAGTTCTATCAAATTTCATCCAAACCTGTTCAGTCTTTTATACATGGTTGAATTTATTTTTTAAACTTTGTAGGAAATTATAGCTCTGGCAAAATGTATTTTAGTACATTTATACTGGTATTTATGTTGATATAACAGTAATAATTAAAATAATATAATCCTGAATCAGGAACCTCGTGGATTGCAATAATTAAAGTACTAAATAATTAATTTTATTTAATTAATTAACTTTACGCTATTAACCACATATACCAAGGTGGACTGAGAGAACCTAGTGTTAAGACACTGAACGCTACATATATCACCTATTGTTGAAATATTGTGAGCTGATTGGTAGAACTCAATACGAGGACTTGTCTAGTAGAGCGGAAAAATTAAATCAATCGATTCCCCCCTCAGTGAGAATCGAACCCAGCTACAGAGCGTTAACAGTCAGACGCTGTTCCCCTACGCGACGACGACCTTAATAATTAATTGTGTATATTAATGGATATCATCTTTTGCTTTCAGCAAATGGAAAGGTTCAAAGTAGTTGAAAGAGAAACGAAAACAAAAGCATACTCTAAAGAAGGCCTGGGTGCGGCACAGAAACTGGACCCGGCGCAAAAAGAGCGCGAAGAAATGTCATCGTGGCTCGTTTCTTCTATTGATGCACTCAATTTACAGGTATAAATAAAGTAGATTCACGCTTTATCACGCATCTTGCATTTATATAATTTTTTAGCTTTAACTATTGTTTTGTGGTATGTATATACCGAAGAACTGTGGTTATATATAGATTAATACTATTTAAAAATTATATGATAATCACAGAGGAGGTAAAAAACAGTTGTATTTTTATCCTTAATTACAATTGTTGATTACGAATAAATTATTTAGCAGCTTCACGCCATATCCCGCGTATAGAACGTTCGGCATATCCTATATGTGGTAACATAGTGTAACCTAGTGTACACTCCATTCCCTACTTTTTACCTTTTGGATGTTGTGCGTTAAGGGGAACTCAGCGCCGTGCTACCACTGCGCCATTACGTAAATTATTTATTATTCATATAAATACAAATATTAAAATTACAGATTGACCTTTTTGAGTCTGAAGTAGAGTCATTATTAGTTGGTAAGAAAAAACGTTTGGACAAAGAGAAGCAGGATCGCATGGACGAGCTCAAAATGAAACTAGAGAGGCATAGGTACCATATAAAAAGACTTGAAACATTACTACGAATGCTAGATAACATGTCTGTGGAGGTTGAACAGGTATGCCTTTTTTTATTTTAAATACTAAACTCACTGTATTCTACTCTTGCATAGTCTTGCATAGGTAAACAAACACTGTGGCATGGTGGCGCAGTGGCCGCTGTAAATGCAAAAGATTGAGGTTCAATTTCATTCCTGCTCTCTGGGAACAAGACAGTGTAAAATTGTATATACGGCCAGATACTATAACTACATATTATTAACCCATTATAATAAAAATTTCCAGATAAAAAGAATAAAAGACGATGTAGAGTATTACATTACATCATCATTAGAGCCAGGCTTCGAAGAGAATGACTATATTTATGATGATATTATTGGTTTAGACGAGATTGAGTTAAGTGGAGTTGGCCTTCCATCATCAGCGACAACTGATAGTAATAATAGTAATGATTCACCCGGATCACCCACTAGTATATTATCAGGTTTGTTAGGTTTCTTTATGTATTTTTATATATATTTAGTATTTATGATTTTTTGACCAGTATTTTAAATTATATAAATTCAGCAGAAAGGACTGTCATGACACTAAATTCGGTCTGCCTGCCCTGCTCCATGCGGGATATAACGTGAAGCAAAAAGAATAACAATATATTTTTTTTTTATTTCAGGAACAAGTCCAATCACGTCCCCGACGTTAGACGTCCACAACCATACGACAGACTCTTTAGATATAGACAAAAAGAAAAAAGACGACACGGCCAAAGTAAGATGGTGATGCTTGTAATTATTATCTTAGTTAATAGTATTTGGTACTCGGCTCTCTCTCTGGCTACCCTCATAGGGAAAATGAAATATATTTTCTAAATCTTTTTTAACTTTATTATATTGGTCGTATATAATTTAAGAATGTCGGTATAGTGCATAGTAGCTTAAAATAGTTTATATTATAATAAAAGATATTTTATTGTATATTCTATATCCCATTAGCTTTCATAGTTATAACTTATTTTCATAGTTACTAAATGTACTTACATAGAGTTTTCAATAAGTTTAAGAGCTTAAAATGTAACTCTTGTTTTAGTTCACCATGTATTCTTTCTGTAGCATAGTAGGCAGAAGGAACCCAATTGATGGTAGAATTCAATGACCCCTCCTTGTCTTACTAGACCGACAAAGTGAAAATAACTCAATCTCTCGAGAGGTAGTCAAACGCCGAGTCGCTGTGTCACGACGCGACAGCCTAAAGCCAATGAATCTAATTAAAATAATTTTATTTAATAATAATGCTTAATGTCATACTAAAATAAGTAACGGTATTGTTATAATTGTGTTCCAGCCGGTGAAACCGTTGCCGCTGCGTGTGGCGTGCGTGGGCAGTCCCACCGTCAGTTTGCTCAATCACAATGTCAATGCTAATAGGTTTGGTGGAAATTATTATTGTTATTTAACATTAAATTTTATATCTATTGCCAAGACAAAGATGGTATTAACATTTTCAATGGTACATGAACTGTATTAAATTTGAACCAAGCTAAAAAAATGTAAGTTTGTTTTGTATTTTGCTACATTGTATATATTTAAGAACATTCCAAATTCCATACAACAACAGAATAATATTTAAAAAATGACATTATATTTATATTAGTTTTTAATTGTGGGTTCGACCCCATGGGCAACTATTTGTTATTAGGTATGATTTATGCTGCATTCTAAACTTTGACAAAACATTTAAACTACATTGAGACAATTGACGTGTTAACTTTTCAGTTTTAACCGGTAATTTCTGAGATAAAAACGTTACACCAAACAAACCCTATAGTTATTAGTTAATAACAACCAATATATTACCGATAGGGAGGGAAATGAAAATATTACCTATCGAATATCGAACCCACAACCATTGAACAGCTAAACACTAACCGCTGTGCCACGACGGTATTATTGTTACATCTAATATATTTTGCACAGTATAAACAACACGGGCGCGTCGGGTGCATCCACGCCCATTAAGCAGCCAGCGCCGCCCTCACCACACCTCAACAGGTCGAGTGGTTAGTATAATAACCATATTTATCTATATACAGAGTGTTTTTGTCAGCACCAAATTTTAACTGCTCTCTAAACAAAATAAATAATAAACTTATCGTTGTACAATAAAACGCCATTTGTATAAACAACGACGCACGCACACAAACTTATCAAAGGGACACCGCAGCACACGCCACATTCCGAAATCAAGTCGTAGGAATTGGCGACAAAGTTAAAAGTTGTTTAACATTTAGTAGTATTTTTGTAGGTATCTATTCGTAACTGCTTCACACGAAATACCGGTATGTATAAATATCGTGAAATTTACAAAAATCCCACGTCTAAACCTAGTTGGGGGTATCTTGATTAATTCCTTTAAGTGTGAAATATTCTACCCGATATGTTGTTGCCGTAAAAGGAGCACTGGCGCTTTCACTCTGTATTATATCTTAGATAAATATTTAGACATAAATATTGCTTACATAACATATGAGCTTAATAGTTTTTTTATCAAATATCGATTGCTTTAAGCAGTCGCCTGCGTAGCGACATAAGCGTTGGGTTTAACTTTAAGATATGAAATATTTAAACTGAACCTCCATTCCCTATTGCCGAATTTCAAAATTTTGTAAACCTGAGCAGAGAACAATATATTGATATGACCGAGTAGGTTTGAACCTACAATCTTTGCGTTTACAGTGTATCGCTTTCCCATTGTGCCACACTCACTTCCTAATTTTTTATAAATTGTGTAATAAAAATTATAAATTATGTTTGTATCACTCTACGAGCTACCACTCACCTTGCATTTTCTTAACAAATTTAAATATTTTTAATAATAATAACTCGAAGCAATATGAGGCATAAAGATATAATATATATATATCCCATTTTGACACTAACAAAAACAATTGTAGCAAATGACGTGGCAAATAACAACACGACACGGTAATCCGTTATCAATGTGTTGATAATCTTACGGCGCTTTGTTTACAAAACAAATGTGTTATCACAGAATGAATGGAACGGTCTACTGGCGTTACTATTCCGACATATTGGAAAACCGCCAACTTTCCAAACGCGAAAACAAGCGATACCAACCTTTAAAATCATACGTTGCAGGAGCTAAATTTGAACGGATTAAAAATTGTTAGCGTTCATATTGAAAATAATAAATTGGCATATTACCAATACGATGACACAGCTCGTTGGTTCAGTCGGAAAGCCTTATCTAAAGCGACTTGTGCCCTGATTTAATGTAATAAAAAAAACTGAACTAAGAAAAATATGTTTTCCCGCGCAAATGTTGGTTAAATATGGACGATGGTAATTGAAATTGAAAAGTGCATGTCTAGTGGTTTTCGTGCTCTGCGTGTTGTTTTGGTGTTTTTATTGCGTAGTTGTGAAGTTCAATGGCGGTTATATAATTTTGTTTGTATGTGTGTGTTGTACGTTTACTTTATACTAGTTTTAATTTGTGGTTTCGACTGCGTTGTCAAATAAAATTAACTCACAGTATTGTATGACACGTCTGACTTGTACGCTATGTAATAATATAGATATTCTTTGATAAATGGACCAAGAATCCAACACAAAAACAAAATGTTGAATTTAAACCTAACTTATTCCTGAGATTAGTTTCATTCAACCAAATGAACTCTTCAGCTTTACATTATTGCTATAGATTTGTAAATAACCATATTGAATATAATTGTAAAAAGAGAATAGACCATTATTTAATTTCCTATGTTATAGGTGCCTTGTGATGTATTAAACTTTGATATGGTATAATTTATTTTCTTTACAAAATCATTTTCTTTTTTTTTTATAAACTCGTAAATGCAAGTTGGATAAAAAATAACGTTAACTAAAACAAAATCTAGTGTCAGATTTTTTTTTGAAGAAAAAAACACAAAAAAATATTGTATCTTTTTATTTTACACTGTGTTTCAGTCGGCATGAATATAAATGAAATATAGTTATGATATATCACGACGTTACGCTCGAGTGATTAGTGAGTGAAAAATAGTAATTTACGGTAATATATTATTTCGATATACCCGAAGTGTTGACGATATTTTTTAATGTGCTTTTTTATATCATTTCCTCGCTCTAGTATAAAAACAAAACGACCTGTTGATGTTGTTCCGCTATTCGCTATTCCATTTTTAAATTTAATTTAGGCCATCGTGGCACAGGAGCACAAATGTGCGAGTGTAAACGCGACAGGCTAAGGAAAGAGGAAATGAAATGTACTTTCATTTCTTCGCTCTGGTATTGAGGCAAAGCGCGGCGTTGAGTTACGCCACTTAACACGTAATGCCTGTAGAAAGTGAGGAACGGAAGTATCTTAACACTGGTTCTCTCTGCCTGCCTGCCTAGCACCCTGCTATGTGTGAAACTGAAACAATATAGAAACTAAATAGTTTTATTGTGATTTAAATGATAGATATAAGTACTTCTGCTTTGTATTTATGTTATTTCCTTGTCACGTGTCAGTAATGTCAGTGACCTATGAGTCACAAACTGTGAGTCTATATGTAAACACTAGATTCTGGGTACACGGTTTTATGTTTGCATAGGTTAGTTTTATAATGAACGAATTATTTTTGTTTCGTTTTGTTTTTTTTAAATACTTAGTTTCGTTTAAACTAAAAGTAGTTCCTCATAAAGATAGTATATGCAGTAATATACAAACGGACGTGCAGCTTTTACTCGCTACAGACTTCAAATAGAAAGAAGTAAGATGTAAAGCCTTCTAGACTTTTTTGATAAATAGATGCACAAAAAATCATATCCAATCCAAAAATATTTTCTCAATCCGAACTAGTAGTTCGCGACAATGGTCCGATCAACCAAACTCTTTAGCTTTTATAATATTAGGAGAGATTGTACATATATAAGAAATTCTAAGTTTAAGTCTGAACAGTACGCAAGTAAGTATGGTAATTTATAGTGACATAGTGTTGGCCTGTTCATTAATGTCAGTGACCTATGAGTCACTAACTTCATCATTCTAAGTATGGTTACACTAGGTTATTGTCAGACATTTTTTTTTTTTTTTTTTTTTTTTTTATGGGAGAGGACAAGGCAAACGAGCGTTCGGGTCACCTGATGGTAAGTGATCACCGTCGCCCACGACCCCATGCAACACCAGAGGAGCCACAGGTGCGTTGCCAGCCTTTTAAGGTGGAGATGAAGGGCACCGGGGCCCGGCATTACCTAATGCGAAACGCAGTGGCAAGGGCCACTACTTCACGCCGGTTTAAAATGCCGGGGGTGGTATTAAATCCGGTCGAGCCTGCCCATGCGTGTTGCCATTACTGGCGACGTGACTCTACCACACGTACTTTAGTCGCCTTTTACGACACCGACAGTACCAGGGTGATCCTATTCTAAGCCGGGATCACACGGCTGACATGTGCTAGACTTGTTTTATGTTTGCATAGGTTAGTTTTATGATTATTTTATGTTTATTTTCGTTTAAAGTAACAGCCCCTTAACATATTGTTTTTGAAAATTATCAATTTATATATGTTTCATGAATGACAGTTGTATTTGACAGACATGACTAATCTATAAGGGTACAATTAGTCAACATTTCGCTACGTAATACTAAGTGCAAAGATTTATATACCACGTATTCCTATATATCAGTTTGGGCAGTGGAAAACTTGTGTTAGTACACTAGGGCAATACAATCTTGGAGCAATACAATCTTCGCTTTCTACTTTCCGTTTAAATTTTGAGACATTACGTGTTGAGCGGTGGACTTCAAGACGCTTTCTATCTTGTTACTGTAGATAAAAAAAGAAAATAATTGATTCCCTCGGTTGGGGAACGAACCCACAATTGTCGCGTTTACAAATCACACGCCGTGCCGCTGCGTCTCACTAAGGCCTCTGGTGGTGATATTATATCGACCTTGCTTCCTGTTTCTAATGAAGTATTTACGTCAATGTCAATGTCGCACGCGTTGTAGTGAATCATATGAGCACTCCAATGTAATAATAGCTCAAACATACTTACCACGTAAGATACATCTGGACATCTAGTAATATATTGAAATATAATATCGTATTTTAGTAATTTATATATATATTCGAATGATTTTAGTAACTCGTTTAAATGTTTTTAAAACTCCTTTTCAGCTTCATACGTAATTTAGCAAATTGAATGGGCAGATAGAACCTAGTATCAACATTACTCTTGCCACTCGAATTAAAGAGACTAAAGCGAGGAGATTTAAATTATTAATTCTCCCGATTGGGGATAGAAACCACTGTCATCGCGCTAACAATCAGACGATGACTTTAGTAGACCTTAGATTTTTTTCTAATCGAATATATAGAGAAAATACATACTTACACAAACTTAAAACCAAAGTAATACATATCTATTTACAACAGAAATAGTGGAGAATGGTCCGGTATCAGCCGCGCTCGTCCCGCCCGCGTTGTTACCGCATGCGCACGCGCCTCACACACACAACGCGCACGCGCCGCACTCGGTGCAGTCCGCGCCTATTACACTTGTAAGTATTCGGTATGGTGTTTTGTTTAGAACTTTTTTACAATTGTTTTATCTCTGTTTCCCGTGCGTAACAGGGTAGAAGGAGCCTAATTTAAAGACTTTTTGAGACATTGCATGTTGAGTGGGGGATTTTAACGCCGCGCTTTATCTTCTTACCAGAACGAGGAAATGAAATAATTTAATGTTTCTTGGGAATCGAACCGACAACTTTAACTGTATGGTTTAACACTGTGCCGCTTTTGATCCATACGTCTATAAGTTTTAGTTATGAAATACATGGTGTAAAGCTAAAACCAGTAAGTATACTGTTAATAGTTTTAGCTTAAGCTTTATTCTCCATGACGTTGACGCTGCAAGTGTGTTTTTTTTAACAGAGATAGAATTATCAGTAATTATATATAATATATTATTACTGTTTAAAATCAGGAAGTAACTATATAAGTTGAAAAAGTTCAATACAATCTATAGTTATCAGCTTTTCTCTTAATACCGCACACTATATACGGGGTCGGCAGAGGGAACTTGGTGTTAAGGCACTTTGTTTTTCGTGTTTCGCTCATATTCTATTCAAATATTGATGACTGCTCCAAACAACTGTAAACCTGTATATCTGATATTCATTTCAAGTTACAAAAAAAGTGGTCCTATAAGGTCTAACTTTTTCCTTTTGATGTACATAACTCTAAAGCTAATTAATCCATTATTTTACTTTGGATATGAATTAAATAAATCATAATTTAAGTGTATTTGGCAATTGGTTTGATTTTCGTATTTAATAGAAAAATGTTTAGTTATATCACATCCGTCGAGCTAAACTGTGAACATAAGCGTAACCCGCAAAAATTCCGGGTTGAAACATAGATTATATATTGCTCTACAAATCTCTATCTATCATTAAGAAATTTCAAACACCACGTGGCTGCTTGAGAGGGTGTCAAATTACATTGAGACCCTAAATTTTTAAATCTTGCTCTTTATTATAGTCATATAATCTCGAGCTTTTTTCTATCATCATACAAATAATACAATAATTTACAAAGTATATCAAACCCGAAACATTCAAAACTAAAGATTTGGCCAATTCCATTTAACAGTTGTATAAAATAATATACTTTAAATTGATATAAATCTTTTTATTGTATCAAAATAGTCTTTGTTTTCCTCCACGACCCCCTCTATATTTAAATATTTTGTAGTCCCATAATAATCGGTTCAGCTGGTCCGGAGGTTAGCCCGGATAAACAAAGAGACAGACAAAAATGTTAAAATTGTTTAATTGTATTTTAGTGTCGTGTAAATAACTATATTCACTTAAAAAACACAATGATGTTAATATTACAGACATATCCCTTAATTATATATGTATGTATAGAAAGAATATTTTAATTTTTTTTCAGCTTTATGCTATATCTAATATCCCGCATATAGCATAGGATGCAGAGGGAATCTAGAGATTTAGACATTGTATTTTTTTTTCCGCGCAATTTTCGAGGCATTATATAATAAGCCTCAATATAACTTGCATTTCCAACATAATTATTTTCATCAGATTGTATTTTTTAAAATACCATAAATATGAATTGTACAAGTCAGATGTCACGTTTTTTTATAAAAACACATGCATTATTACAAAACTGCTATCAAGATATTAATCAATTTAGGCATAAAACCCAAAATTTTATAAAATACTAGAGAATTTCATCTAAAATCTATCGATCGAAAATATCTTATTATTAATAAATGTTTCAAATCTGCCGCGTAACGCTCAACTGACTACGACGCCGTTTTATTTCAAGTCTACTAGTAAAGCGGCTTAAGTACCCACAGTTTAAAATAATCACATTTAGTGTTTTTTTTTTAAGGACGAAAATTATATTGTACAGATGAAGATTTGCTTAAATATTTGTTTATTATTAATAATTTTGGAGTGAATATGGTGTTAAACTACAAATAATAATGTGAGTGATGCAAAACGTAATACACGTTTTGATAATGTTAAGAAACGTGGCGTAATTCGCGAAATGTGTTCTGTGAACTCTTCAACTCTTGTTCTCCGCTATTCCATACTCCATTACACACAAACCTGCGTCTTGTGGACGAGCAATAGTTTGATTGCAGTATTTAATTATTTATTTATGCAAACATTTACGTATAAATATCAGTATTCCATAATGATCAAGTGGGACCATTTTTAATTTTTGTGATATATGAAATTCCGACTGCATTTCCTTTGGTCTAAAAATTTATGAAACATATCTACGTACCGTTTTTATGTTTGTAGTCTGTAAAGAAGATCTAGTGGGTAGGTTTTTCTTTTTATTTTCCTAAATTACATTTACTTTTTTGAATTGGAAAAATAATTTAATCTACTAATAAATTCTATATAATACATTGGTTTTAAAATTTTGTTTGTCCACCAACATTATCGTTGTTTATTTTTAACTTATTTATATTTTTAAACTGATGACACATTTCGTTTCCTATAAGTATGAATTATGATGAAAACATTTCAAAACAATAGCATAGAAGAATTGAATGATAAACGTGTTATCTACATAATGAATCTTATCTGGTGATATTATTTCTATTATACCTAATTTGTTCATAAGGGGCTGGAAATCAGTTGAGCTTTAGATTCTAAATAAAACAAAATGGATAGAATAGGATTAGAAAATGTGGCGTACTTAGTTTATGATTTAGTAAACGGGTACGGTTTTGAATTTGAATCTTACCTGTAATATTCAAATCGGTAATACATTGAATTTGTCACACGAAGGCAAGCTAAGATTTTCGTTCTAGTTGGAAACCAGTACGTTGGGTCCAACAGTAGATAATTCTTTAAGTGTTTGACATGCGTTTTCATTGATCAGTGCCTGCAAATCGATATCTTCAAATTTTTTCGGCTCCTTGTCATTCAACTCCAAATCACCAGCTATAAAACGTGCAAACCACTTCCTACACGTTTGCTCAGCTAGAGCATGTTCACTATACACATCCACTAAAATACGATGAGCTTAAGCTGCACTTTTGTTCTGCTTTTTTTTTACTCTGCTGCTTCTGTTTTGATATTTACAATGTATACAGAACCATAGGTAACAACGAAATAGTGTTCTGCTTGTGCCATCTCTTGTAAAACCTAATACTTTAATTCTATCCTTTGTCTATCCTTTTATACATTAAGTTAAATACATTTTCGGTTTTTATCTGATATCATTTTTGTTTCACCAAGGAACTCTTTACAGTCCCTCCACTCAACACATCAGGGCCGTTCATCTCATACGTCATTTGAACTAGCGGCTTTAATAAAAAAAAATCCTTAAAATGTACTGAACCCTAAAAACCTTAGGTTGTCTCCGTATACTCTGCTACGTATATATATGCGGGATACAACGTGAAATTAAAAAAGGAAAAAACTAGAGACACATTTGTATTTGTGTTTCATAAAAGACAGGTCCACATGTTTATATTGTTAATACAAACTATGTATAACAATAAAGCTGAACTAAATCTGTGTTATTTATTATGGTATGGAATAGTGTTTTTATGTTGCTTTATATTATTTTATTCTATATTTTGCCACAGATAACAAAATCAAGTTCGTCGACGACGATGGCGCCGAGCCCCCAGCAGCCCGCGCCCGCACCCGCGCCCCCCTCTGCTGCGCCGTCGCCGCTCACCGTCAACGGGCCCACGCTCAACGCGCACACGCCGCAGCATGTCAATAAGTAATTATACTGCTTAAGTTATACTAATATTAGAAAGGTGAAAGTTTATGAGAAAGAATGCCACTGAACAGCTAGCTATCAGTAGCTATACACTCTGCTTACCACTTTCCGCCGCATTCTTGAGGCAGAACCAAGGCTGCTCTTAGCCTCGTCCCTAGAGAGGAATATTCAAATTTAATTTCCTCGATTAGGAATCGCACCCACAATTGGTCGCGATGACAGTCACACTTGTGCCAGGGCCACGACTGGCTTTAAATGTTTATTTATGATTACACCAAAGTATTGTGTTCTGATTCGTTTGTTGTGAAGGTAATAATATGTTTTGAATTGAATGATCAATTTTATCTAATATAATACGTAATGTAAACGTACGCGAATGTGTTTTCAATATAATAACGATATTCACTTACAGTGGGCGAGTAAGTGAAACACCGAGTACCCCTGCGTCACTTACTTTAACAACGCCTACGGCACTGGCTGTCCAAGCACAGGCGCAAGCTCAAGCCCAAGCCCAAGCACAGGCCCAGGCACAGGCGCAGGCGCAAGCTCAGGCCCAGGCACAGGCACCGGCGATGGCAGCGTCATTAAAAAGTATGGCGCAAGAGGCGGTGCAGCGAGCGGGCCTTGATCATCATCATGCGCAGGTATGATTTTGGATTTGTGGGAAAATGAGAGTTGAGAAGTGGGAAGATTGAAGAATTATATGTCAATGGTTTCTTTCTTAATTATTTTAATATAATATATAATGTACTGTCTGTTGCTCAACTATTAAATAATTATATATTTTTTAATAGTTTTTAATATCAATCTTAAAATGTTTCTCTTATTGCTTATCCGAATGGTATTTATAATTAATTATGAATATTATCCGGGATTGGCTTTGGAATTGAATCTTGTATATTATAAATGTCATTAAATTGAATAAATTTTTATATCATATAAAAAATATATTTTATAGACTTAAAGCCTTTGTTTTGCAATATTATATAAAAATAGTATATTAATTAGATGTAATAAAAAATTATATAATAAATAAATTTTCCAGGCAGTGACGATAACGGGTGCAGTCACAAACGCGAGGCGAGCGGCAGCACTGTCACAGGCGCACATACCGCCGTTACTGGGCGTGGCGCCTTTGGGACCTCTGCCATTGAATAATGTTTGTATTTTGTTGTTTTTTTTTAAATAATATGTATTTACTGCATATGCAGTATGGTGGAGAAGGCGTGGCCGCCGTGAAGTCAGGCTTTCTGAACTTTTGCACACTGCTTATGCGGGATAGAAAGTAATTAAAAGTAAGGAAAATCCTAAAATCAAAAGTGCGCAGCTGTCTCACTTCAGAGCGGAAACTTGTCAACTATACTGAATTTATGTTTTAGTTATGTATATATAAGCACTAGTTTATACATGCGTACACCACGCGTTGCCATAATAACGTGTATATCATTTTATACAAAAGCATGTTTTGTCAAACATATGGTAGTATGTGTTGTGTTTGAAATATATATTAGCATTTATTTATTAACAGCAAAAAAAAAATTGAATGTATATATATATATATATAATTCAATTTCAAACTCATAATTCCAAACATTAATAGTAATAACATTCCTCCAAAATCTCCAGGAGCACCAAGTGCAGTTCCAGATGATGGAGGCGGCATTCTACCACATGCCGCACCCTTCCGACTCGGAGCGCACGCACGTGTACCTGCCCCGGAACATTTGCCAGACACCTGTTTATTATAACCAGGTTAGTTTTTGTATGTTATATATAGATCTGTAACGAGATTTGAAGCTCTCTTGTTCGACGACGAATTATTCTGTTTCCCAAAAGGAATCTAGTGTTAAAATACTCTGATTCCCACCTTCTACATAATTTTGGAGACATTGCGTGTCAACGCTGCGCTTCGTCTTGTTACCAGAGAAAGAATGAACGAGAGTAGAATTTAAGCCCAACACTGTTCTGTTCACAGTAAAAGGCTATGCTACTTCGCCACGACGACTTCGTAAAGCCTTAAAACCGATATTAAATTCCAGGTGCTGTTACCCCACTCGGATTCAGTGGAGTTCTTCCAGCGGCTGTCCACGGAGACGCTGTTCTTCGTGTTCTACTACATGGAGGGCACGAAGGCCCAGTTCCTCGCGGCGAAGGCCCTCAAGAAACAGAGTTGGAGATTCCACACCAAGTATATGATGTGGTTCCAAAGGCACGAAGAGCCGAAAGTCATCAATGAGGAATATGAACAGGTAAACTTTTAGTGTAATTATTTTTCTATTTTAAAAATTTATTAAATTGTGCAGAAATGGAGTGTATTAGCGCTAAGTAGTCTTAGCTTATCCTGCTATATGCTCAATATAGTGTGAAGCTAAAAAATTGTAAATAATTAGTCCTGCAATTTGTCATGCAATATCTCAATCAGGTGTAAAGATGAAAATGGAGTTTTTGACATTGGTTCTCTTGCCTACTTTGCTATATGCATGGTAGACAGACTGAATTCACACTTAATACAAAAATGTATAAAAATACATTTTAATTCTGTGTTTGTACTTAGATAAAGCATAAAATTTTTTTGAACAATTTTTGTGTGGCCAGTTTTAGAATTCCGCTCAATTCCGAGACATTGCATGTGTAGTGCTCGGATTTAACATCACGCTTTGCCTTGTCACAAGAGCGAGGATATAAGAAATAGTTTCTATAATAATCTATTTGAATAAAGGATATTTTGAATTTTAATTAATTCAATTTAAACTAATTAATCGCCCGTTCTAATGCACAGTCTAGACCAGATGCTGTCCTGCGCCACGATGGCCTAGTATTTACATATTAATATATCAGGTATATATGTTGTACCCAGGGCACATACATATACTTTGACTACGAGAAGTGGGGCCAGCGGAAGAAAGAGGGCTTCACGTTCGAGTATAAGTACTTAGAGGACAGGGACCTCACCTGAGCGCCGACCTCCACTCCTCGGTCCCACGGCCCCGACCCTCGCCTCCCTGATTCCAAGACCTCGACCCCCGACTCCCACCCCGCGACCCCCGTCCATCAGTCTCTGTGATGACAAATGGACGCCCTAAACACCATGTGATGCAATAAGTATAGGTGAAATTGTGATATCTATATAGGAACCCGTAGCGTACTCGGATGAGCGTTTACTTACTATTATTGTACTTGTGGACTTGTGTGAACGACCCCCATCGTGTGTTTTTTATATGGAATCTCATTTGGTAACCCCCAACCCGCAGTTACACTCGACGAGAGAACTGTCGTGTCAACATCGAATGTAATGATAAGAATAAATAAATCGTAAAATCATCCTCCAGCAATATTTAAGTAGCTAATAAGAGTCCAATAAATTGTTTTTTTATGCTAGTCATAGTGTGTCAACTGCGACGAGCCCCCCCGCCGGGATGTGAATCCGAGACCGCTTCGGGCCAACGCTTCACCGAACAATCGGGTATTCGACACCACGTTACTTATGCTAAGATATATTTATATTGTATTTGTATTATATTAATTATGGATATGTAAACAGTTGTGTGTCAGAGCAGCTGAGACCGAATGTGTGTAGATAGTGGTAATGAATCGATGAGCGATGAACATGTTCAGTTGCAATAGTAGCAAATTAGAACAAGACAAAGTCGTAAAATTCAATTTTAATGTAATGTTACTTTTTAACATATTGTAATTAATTGTTTTTAACATATTGTATGTATTTTTGTGTGATAATGTAACGGTGCGGTCAAATACCCCATTGAAGAGTCGCGAGGCCTGAGGCGTCATTTGGCCTCGCGAGGGCCCGTTTGGCCTCGCGGTGCCGGGAGCGGGTATGTCCAAGTGCCTAATATACAAGTTTACGAGGATCCGGTAGCAAAGACCTGTATACTTTTTTCCCCTCGCGCGACAAAATTATACAAAACCATTATTTAATATTATTATTATATATATTATAATATATTATTAATATATAATATATTATTGTAATAAATCTGTATTTAATGCATTTAAAATTGAACAAAAATTTTATATTGAGAAGAAAAGAAAACTTATTCGAGCGTATATATAATCACTGCCACTGTGTTTATTTGTATTTGTACAATGAATATCGGAAAAGTAAATAGGACTAGGCTTGTTTGTTTATAAAGTCCGGCGCGAGCGGGGAAGTGTACGTCGGTGTCGGGTGGTCGGGGGTCGGGGGTTGCGGGTCTGGTGCGGGTCCGCGTCGGGGTCGGGTCGGGGTCCGGGGGTCGAGGGCGCAGCGGCGCGCGATCTCGTTTATTCCGTGCGTGGTGTTGATAGTTTTCATTTTTTTTGTAAAAAGTCTATCGTGAGAGCAGATGAAATGTGGTAAATAATAATTTAAAAAATTATCTGTACAGTTCTATTTGTATAGAAATAATAAAAAACGATTAAAAACTTTGAAACCATGTTGTGATTTCCTCTTGACGCCTCGTGTTGAGGGGGCGCGTTGTCGCATTTTTTTTCTTATTTATTTTTTTCTTTCTAAATAAAAGAAAACGACTGTTTACTTTGTAGAATAAATTGTAAGAAAACATTTATATATTTTTTGTTTACTTACAAAAATCTTATTACCATGTGATATTATTAAATTATATTAATTTTTATTGATAACTAATTTAAAAAATAAGTGATAGTATATACAGTAAACAATTAAAATTACCTTTCCTATCCCATTTTTAATTAAATAAAATGTTACTATTTTAAGATAATAATATATAAATTTAAATATTATATTTTTATAAGATTATTTATAAATTTGTAAATAATAAAATTGATACAACCAATTTAAATACAGTTGGTATCAGACATTAATTTACCTGTCACAGAAAAATATACATTCTATTTGATATGGTAGCGTAGAATGACAGAATGTTCAGGGGTCAAACCTTTAATATTATATATATTACAAAATACCAAAAACCAAGTAGAGGTTCCTCAATCTGTTCTAAGATGAATTTACTTTATGCTACGCGAGTTTCTATTTTTAAAAAATGTTTTTTAGCTGTCGTCGTTTTGTTCTTTCCGAGTTACAAGAAGATTAACATGTGATGAATGATTATTAAAGGAGTTTTAGTAAGTATTATACAATACACAAGAATCACTCTCAGCACTTAAAATAAATATATTAATACACAATGCGTCCAGAACTCGCCAGAAAGTGGGGAACAGAGTGCCTTAACACCGAGGTTCCCTCTGCCTACCCTGCTGTGTGCGGGATACAGCGTGAAGCTGAAATAAAAATCTAAACTACAATGCTACTAAAGTGAGCGCAAAGTAGAACTGAAATACGTTATTACGTTCTCTCCATTCATTCATGTACCTAGCTTAGTACAAAAAGAACAAGAGCACTTGTACAATTTTTCTCAAAATTCTAAATTTTTACAATAAGAAAAGAGCTTTATGCTTTTTTCCTAATAGCAATTATTAAAATATTTTAAATGTCACGTGACTGCCTACGAAAAATAAATTCCACCGAGTCGGAATCGAGAGCCTCAATTATAAATTGACAATTGATAATCAAAAAAATCAAGGACACTTAAATAGTGTACAAATAAAAAATATTTTTTAAAATTGAATAATATCATTTAATTCAGCGTTTTTTCCTCTTCCCGCCATGTTTTCCATGCTTGGGCTTTCCTTTGAGCCTTCGTCGGACTCCCGCAGCCTCCTCTGTATCGTCGTCGGAGTCGGCGCCACGTTTCTTGCCTTTACTGCCTTTTTTATCTTCTAGCTCTTTCATTTCCTGATGAAAATTAAAGATAATAAATATAATTATTTTATATTGGAAAATAGGGCTTACAATATACATAACTAACACTAGTATATTATATTAGTAATTTTCACTTATACATTGAACATGGAGTGAATACAAAATTGAACATAAAATTTAAGTATTTGTAAAATAAACAAAAAAAACTATATAGAATCAGCTTCAGAACGTATCCAGCGCACAGCAGTGCAGGCGGAAGGAACCTAGTGATACAACATTCCGTTTCATATTTGTCGTCGAATTTTCGAGACACTGCGTGTTGAGGTAGCAAAGCAGCAGAGCGAAGAAATGAAAATATTAATGAATTCACTCCGAGTGGGGATCGAAATCACAACCGTCGCGCATTACAGACACTCGCATTACGTGCCCCTGCGCCACGACGGCCTCAATAATAGAACAAAATACAACTAATCAATTATTACAAATTAAAGTTAAAAAGCAAAACGTGGCGTTGAGTTCCGCCACTGAACACGCAACGCTCGAGAATTCGACGGTGAGTAGGGTGCGTTCAAACAGAGTGAACTAGATCCCCTTTGCCTTGCTATATGCTGGATGCATAAAACTAAAAGAATATTGAACAAATATTAACATGCAAATGGTATTCATTCGTGCATATATTAAGAATAACTTACAATTTTAGTAAGTCGCTGCGCCTCAGCGACCCTCTCCTGCAGCACCATGACCTCGCTCTCCTCCGACTTGTACAGCGGCAGTTGCTTACCGATCAATTGTTCTATACGCTGGTATAGTTCGACGTCGTACTGGAAATATATGGTAAATATAGGTTTTCACAAACGAATTTAAATGTTTAGTCTAAACTTGAAAATTATGGAGATACACTTGCACATAGACGTTTCACATTTCGTTAGACTGATATAATTAAATGTAATTATTGCGTATATTATATGCAAAGCTTGCAGATTAGATATATGCAGATGCAGATTAAGGTAGCAAAATAAAATAAAATTTTGGAAATTTAGCATGTGTTTTCCAAAACCCCTCGTGGCGAAGGGAGCGTGCGAATGTAATCGCGATGGTCGTAGGTTTGATTCCCACTCAATGGAAAGCGTAAAATGAAAAAAATAAATAAACGCTATAGTGGTAAGTTACAGTACACGACGAAATCATTATTTCGGGTTTGATTAAATTAGAGATTATATTTCTAACCACACTAATGAAATAAAGCTACATATTGCAAGTTACTCAGGTTTTGTCGCTTTGATGGTGAGGAGGTATGCGGGTTGTATTTGCTATAGCCAATTTTTAATTTGTAAGTCAACAATATTTATTTAACCATGGGACATATTTCAATAGGACTTTCGCTATACTACACATAGGCTCGTATTTATTACTCGCTCGCAACTCTGAGCTCGATTTGAGATGCCGTCTTAATAATAAAATATAATAATATGTAAAAATCTACGAATGAAAATGGCATCTCAATGTCGATCTCAGATTCGTCAAATCAAGGGTTCGTTGACAGAACCTCGTACCTGAGTAACAAAAGTGATAGCCTTCCCCGCGCGCCCGGCGCGCGCGGTACGCCCTACGCGATGCACGTAGTCCTTGCTGTGCAGCGGGATATCTAGGTTCACCACAACGTCCACATGCGGGATGTCCAGACCCCTGGGAGTGCACAGTGGGATTTCATAGTACAACAACAATTCCATATTAGATGAACACTTAAAATATTATACTTTAAAGAAAATAGTCAATTTTTAAATATATAAAAAAATATATTTTTATTAGTATTAAGTACAACAAATCTCACCTAGAAGCGACATCAGTACAAATGAGAACAGATCTGTTCTTGGTTTTGAACTTATTCAAAGCGGCTAATCTCTTCTGTTGAGACATCTGTCCGTGCAGCGGTACAGCTGACACTCCGAGCGCCCGCAGGAGCAGGGCGGTGCGTAGGGCTCCGGCGCACGTCGATACGAATACTATGAAGGAGTTGCCTGACAGCTCATTGAGGATGTGCACCAAATATACGTCCTGAAAATATATATCATATTAAACAAACGAGGAACATTCACTATAGGTTCCCTACTCCTAATAGGTCTACTCTGCTGTTTGCAGGATACAGAGGCAAGCTGAAAAATAAAGTACAAAATTCATTTAACGATAAACTCCCTACTGTATATTTTTTGTAAATATTACACTCTTATAATAAAAAATAATATTAACATAGAAAAATAATAATTCATTTTTCTTCTATCGTACATTATTCACTCAACCTACTTAATGAATGAAAAAACCACATAAAAATGATATGTTTATTATATTGATGTCTTGAATATAGCCAGTACGTCTAAAAGAGGATTATTTTATAACAAAAATATGGAAATGCAATATGGAATAAGTAAAATTTTTAATTTATATAATTCCATGTTTCAATTACTTGTGACTTCCACTTTTTCCCACAAAATATCTTTCAACCATAACAATAAAATTTTTAAACCACTATTACAAATAAAAAAGTTGAAATATTTACAAAAGTATGAACGGATGCAAACCTTATATTTAACAGGTATAAATATATAATATTGTTGCAGTTTTTCCACAGTCTGGTATTTAGTGGACACCTCAACCTTGACGGGGTCCTGGAGGGATGCTCTTTGCAATTTCTGCACTTTTTTTGTCATGGTTGCTGAGAAAAGATAAGTTCTACGCTCTCGAGGAATGACGCGCAGGATCTTATCAACCTCTACTTCAAAATCCATGTTTAATATTCTGTCGGCCTCGTCCATTACCTGCAAGGTAAGAGAAAATTATTATTGTTGAGTAAAATGTATGTAAAACATAGACCCACCTAAAAAAAATATATAAAAAATATCAGCTTCACACTGTATTACACACAACAAGGTATGCAGAGGGAACCTAGTGTGAGTCAATGCATGTGTTTGATGCTATGTGTGTGTGATGCAATTTGATTGTGTGTTGGGTAGTGGAATGCAACATCGCACTTTGCCTCAACAGCTTACCTTACTGCCCTACAACAGTCTCAACTGTCCTTAAACTGAATAATAAATATCTTCTTGTAACTTACCAAAAACTTCAAAGCTTTCAAATTAAATCCTTTAGTATTTTCCAAATGATCGACCAGTCTGCCCGGTGTTGCTATAATAATGTGTGGTTTCTTAGAGAGAGTCAGGGCCTGTGTGACCATATCCATCCCCCCTACAATTACTGCACATTTCACTCCAATACTTGCTCCTATAATAAATATTATTAAATTAATGAAAAAATAATTTATAAACGAATAGGAAAATTATGTTTGTAGTAGAGTGAATAGAGCTCATTGTATATATAAATTAGCAGTTATAAGTACACTGTTATTTTAAATTATTTTACAACAGTTATTTTATAGAATGTCATATACATTGTATAACAATATATTTTAAATAAATGAAATGACAACTAATACATAATACATACCCAGTGCCTCAAATTGTTCAGAAATTTGGAATGCCAATTCTCTTGTTGGTGTCAATATGAGAGCAAAATATCTCTGAGGGCTTTCTAGTAAAGCTTGTAAGATTGGTAATGCAAAGGCTCCAGTCTTCCCTGACCCAGTCTCTGCCAATCCAATTATGTCTTTTCCTTGTAAGGCTACTGGAATAGACTCTTTTTGAATTTTTGATGGGTGTTTCCATTTTAAATCAGCACATGCTTCGCAGAGGACGTCGACAATACCCTGTAAATATGTTGAAGTTAGTAAAGTTTTTAAATGATGCAGTAGTATATAAGATATATTAAATATTTAAGCTTTCTCGGATCGAATACAAAAAGGATCAATGGACATAGTCGTTGTAAATGAATGTGAGTAGTGATCATTTAATGGTATAGATGACAAAGTTTTAAATTGGTGAGGAGTGGAAGAGTATCCAAAATAATTTATTGACAAGTTTGCCTCTTTATTAATAACAAGAGAATTAATAAAAGATACAATACTTTAGATAACATTAAGCAGAAAATGAGAGGATAACCTCAAAACCTAAAATCAACATAAACATACAAATGAGAAGTACGTCACTTATTAATACGTTATTTTACTAAGTTTGGTTAATATACTAAAAGAATTTTTTCAAAGCAATTTTAATATAGCTTACCAAGTCTTTAAAAGTAACTACTTCTTCACTTTCCTCAGTTTTGGTCTCTTGTTGGGTTTCCACTTGGTCTTCTTGTCCTTCTTCAGAATTTTCACTACCACTCTCATTATCACTTTTTTCACTATCTCCCGTCATTGTGTATTTCTGAGGTATGTTTTCATTTATTAATTGTAGAAATGATTACAGGAAAGAACGCACGTGTATATTTGTATTGACCTCAAATGACAGTTGTCTGTAAGGAACAAACACTAGGTTGTCTGTCAAATTAAATTTAAAAATATCACGGCAGAGTATAAAATGCAAGGAACATTATACTCTATAGATGTTATAAATAAATGTAAGATAAAAAGAAATATACATAAATTAAAAAGAAGAAGAAAGTCAATTCCCACTTTAAGAAATTAAATAATTTTAATAGTTGCAGTGATAAAGCGCGGGATTGAGTTCGACCACACAATAGAATAGAATTCAGTTGAAGGTGGTTAATGGGGTGTTTTAATACTAGGTTCCCTGTTTCCCTCTGGCTACTTTACTATTTGCAGGATACGGTATAAAGTTTAAAAAATGTCTCTTTTTAAAGGTGATGGATTTTTTTATTAGTGTTACTTTATCTTTATCTGTCTTAAACAATTTATCGTATTATGATATTGGCGAGAAAGTTGTACAACTGCCGAGCCTCAAATCCATAAGCAAGAAACAAAACATATTTAAACGTCAATTTCCCAATGTCAATTGTCAAACATTAGACGCGGCATTTGAGGTTAACTTAATTTGATTGTTAAGAGCAAATAATAAATTAGTAATATTCAACTATTTTGTGGTACTAAACTATAAATAAGAGTTTTATAATTAACTTAAAATATGGCCAAGCATCATCCAGATTTAATATTCTGTAGGAAACAACCCGGAGTAGGTAAGACAAAACAGACAGTTTATGTTTGCACATTCATGTCTAAATGGAATAAACATTTCGTTCGACGACACTCAATACCGTTTATTGTCAAACTAAAGTGATAAGAGTACAAGTAATTTACAGCGACAGAATCCAGTACAATCATACACACAAATCAAACAATGAAAACAACACATATTTGTGTTGTTTTATTTATTATAAATAATTTATTTAATATTTATTAGACATAAAATAAACCTATTATTCTTCAATTTCACAGCCATCGGCCGTTTATGTGAGAAATGTGACGGCAAATGTGTGATATGCGATTCATATGTCCGTCCTTGCACCTTAGTACGTATTTGCGATGAATGCAACTATGGTTCTTACCAAGGAAGATGTGTTATTTGCGGAGGTCCAGGCGTATCTGATGCTTATTATTGTAAGGAATGCACTATACAAGAGAAAGATGTAAGTATATTTTAAATTATGTAGTATATTTTAAATTATGTAGTATTTTTATAAAAATCTTCAATAATTAGATACTTTTTTTACCTTAATTTATTTTCCATAATTTGCATAGTATGTTGGAACAATTTGGTAGCAATTGTTTTCTTTGTAACAATTGCTTACTTAATAGTATCAGCTACTAATGGATGATACATTCAGCATAGTCATTTAATCAAACTAAGGGGATAATTGAATTTGTTGCCATGGAAATGAATAATTTTGGATACTTAATATACAATATAAATAATAAATAAAAAAAATTATTTCTATTCAATTTGTAAAGGTATAATATGTTGCCCCTCTCAAAAAAATTATCTAATTTGCTCCATTTCTAAAACTTAACACAGTATAAAGCTTCAACAATTATTTAACCTTTTGTTTGTTTTATATAAAAAGAACAATTACTTTTTAATGTTTTTATATTTTCTTTTAATATTTTTGTAGAGAGATGGCTGTCCTAAAATTGTCAACTTGGGAAGTTCTAAGACTGATTTGTTCTATGAAAGAAAGAAGTATGGATTCCGAAGACATTAGCTGTAATTTAATTACCTTATCAATAGTAATAATTAAACTTAATATGATAATGTTATTTGTTAAGAAGAACTTTTAAAATATGTATTTGTCTCAGTAAAGTAAAAAATATATATATCAATTCACTCCAAAATAAGCAAATATTCTTAGAAATATTAAGTAATGTGTATAATTCTGACAATTTATATTGGTGAAAATAAATATAAACCTTACTTCAGAACTTTTATTTCATGGAACTAACATATACATTTAGTCAAACAATTATATATATATATATATTATAACAAATAGGCATTATTTTATTTGTAATTTACACTAATAATAAATCAATCATCTACTTATTGTCTAGTTTCCATTCAAAATGACGAAATAATATATTTTAAACATGCAAGTAAAATACACTAAATACTTTTTCTGCACATACTGTATATATACGATTTCATTTCACGAAAAAAAATCCTACGTCTAAATTGTTGAGGTATCTTGATTAATTCCTTTGGGTATGGGTTTGAAATATTTTACCCGAAAAGATATTGTAAAGAATGGTGGGCTCATAATCAAATGAAATCTGTTTTATTTCTAGCTTATTGTTTTTTGTAAAATATTGAATAATATTTTTATTATTTTGTAAAATATTGAATATAATAAATTAGCCGTGTGGTCCCGGCTTAGAATAGGATCACCCTGGTACTGTCGGTGTCGTAAGAGGCGACTAAAGTACGTGTGGAAGAGTCACGTCGCCAGTAATGGCAACACGCATGGGCAGACTCGACCGGATTTAATACCACCCCATTTTAAACCGGCGTGAAGTAGTGGCCCTTGCCACTGCGTTTCGCATTAGGTAATGCCGGGCCCCGGTGCCCTTCATCTCCACCTTAAAGCCTGGCAACGCACCTGTGGCTCCTCTGGTGTTGCATGGGGTCGTGGGCGGCGGTGATCACTTACCATCAGGTGACCCGAACGCTCGTTTGCCTTGTCCTCTCTCATAAAAAAAAAAGAATATAATAAAATATTTAAGTTGAAATGCTCTTATCTGTTTATTAATTATACTTACGAATAGTTTGACCAGGCTAACATTTCGAATGAAATTTTATTGTTATTGTTCGTGCTTGAGCTACTTATAATTGTAATACTACATACAGTACTTTGTATTAATAAAAAGAATGAACGGAACAAAAGCCCTAAGAAAAACTATTGACGATAATTCTCTGGACGATACACATAAGGAAAAACTAGTTTTTACGTCGCTCACTATTCAAATGAGGCCTTTGTTAAGGTCGCCTTACTCAGATAATTGGCTTTAATGGTATTCTGTTATTAGCGTTTTTTGCTACGTAAGTAAAATGTAAATCTGTACTCATATTATAAGATAAAACATTAGTATATTTGTATGTATGTTTGTATTATTTTCACACAAAATCTACGGGACCGATTTCAAAAATTCTTTTACCAGTAGAAAGCTGCGTCTTCACTGAGCAACATAGGCTATAATAATAATAATATTTAAAAAAAATTGAAATTCCTAATAACAATACAATAATACATTATTGTATTTTTATATTTTATAGGATACAACCTAAGGTATCACATATATATGTATATAACAGTTATAAAGTATTATCGCGTGCTCTGCGGTAACTATGGATGATCAAAGCAATGTTCTACAGTATTATAGTCTAGTATAATATCTATAAAAACTACTGTGTCTAACTACTGTAGTTATGCCAATACAATTACTTTTTAAATTTTGAAAATTGATGAAAGTTCCGATAATAATCAAACTGTATTATTTATACGGTTTTTTAAATCCTCATTCCATTAAATAATAATATTTTATTAAAGATAATTTTAACACTTGTACAATACTTCTTAAATTATTAAAATCGGACATTCTATTCAAATTATATAACGAATTTAAAAATGTCAATCGAAGATCGTGTAATAATAAAAAATGCAGTATAAGTTGCCTCGCGCTCCGTAGCGGGTGGATCTGTGGGGATGGGGGGCGCGGTACGGCGGCACACAATAGATTTGATTTTTTTTAGAGAGAAAATTCCTGTATAATTACACGATTAACGTGTGAAAAGAATAAATTTAAAAAATCTTATATCGCGTACGTTGTGGAAATTATTGACAATAGAGCAAAGTGACTATAGAGGACATCAATATATAAAAAAAATTGTCGATATCATATATCTAACTGTTGGAGTTATGCCACAATATTCCTCTATAGAATACAAGCGGACCCGTTCGGCTTCGCCCGCTTTAACTAAACGAATATTTATTAAATATAATAAATTTATGAAATTATTTTCCGCTTTCAATAGGATCAAATAAGTAGAAAAGTAATATTAAATAGACAACATTACCAACAGCTAAGCGACAACCTCTTTAGATGTTGGTGAGGCTTTTCGTTATTAAGCCATAGCATAATTTCGATACAAATGTGGTATGTGGAGGCCAGTCGTGACGCAGGTTTGACTGTAAAATTAATTGGTTGTCGGTTTCGATCCCCACTCGAGGAAATGAAATATTTATTTAAAATTATTTTTTTATTTCTTCACTCCGGTGTCGCAGCAAATCGACAGATAATATATATATTATATGTTATTATACAGATAACATTATATGTTATTTTAATTTTCATCTTAAAAGAAATATATTTTATTCAAATTAATTTTCTTAAAGAAAGAGTGCCCGAGAAAGCGATCATTTCTCTATGAGGATATAAATAAATAGTTAACAAGATCAATTATTTAATATTTACATAATTCATTCAAAATAAAATTTTAAGTACTGATGCTGCTTCATTTATATCATCATTTATATCAACAGCAGCGGAGCGCGCTTGCGTCTTCGCCTCTTAAATCGGAAAAGCCGTTTCTGAGATTAGCGTTGACAAACAGAAAAACCAACAAAAAGACAAAGAATAAAAAAATCTATCTTTATTAAATGCCCTTAATATTTTTTTTCTAATATTTCTTCCATGTACAGACAACGATGTTTTACGATTTTGCAATAGGTATAGATATACTTTTTTTAAATAATTAAAAAACCTTAAAATTGTAATACTTTTCAAATTATAATTTTTAAGTGTGCTGCAAGCATATAGTATTAATGAAAGCAGGAACGTAATCCATGTACTTATTAAACAGTTAATTCACAAGTTTAAGCGGGCGAAGCCGCGGCTGGGCGCTACCCGACAAGCTTGTTATTTACACATTCGAAGAGACAAATCAAGTTCCAGTGAACTTATTATAAAAATCTGTGACCCGGATATAGACTTGAACAAAATTCTAATAGGTTTATTGTGGAGTTTATCATAATTAATATCGAAGAATACATCCTGGTACATCCAGGATGTATTCTTCCGGATCTGTCTCTATTCATGTAAATAATAATTATATAATGCAATTTTTTTTGTGAAATTAAAAACAGAAAATAGCTTCAACCTAATAATTATTTGAGGCCGTCGTGGCGCAGTGGCACACTGCGACTTCCACTATACAACCTTTGGGCTAGGACGTTTGTTATAAAATAGAGCGGGTGGTGCAAATAAACTTACATATCATACTAAATCCTAATACATAGTACATTATTACACATATTTATATTAGATATTTGTAATAAAATAAAAAAAATCGTAATTCAAATATTTATTATAATCTCCATTACACCTTAACATACATTCACATATTCTAATTTGCTTTATCTACATATATATTTTATGTATTAATAAAAAGAATTATTATTATATTAGAAAAATAATAAAACAATTCGATATTTAAAAACTAAGAGAACCCACCACCCATTCTTTAACCAAATAAATCTATTCAAGAGTTCTGTAGAATTCCATTGAGTTCAAGTTATTAATCTTCTAATGTTTTGAGTTTCGCTTATTAAATTATCCAACTATTCGGTTTACTTTTTATTTATTTATTTATTTATTAATTTAAACTAGATGTAAAATACCAAATACAATATTAACCTTTATGTAATAAAATATGTTTCCTGAAAATTTAAATTATCTTGATATTAGAGGTCTATACAAAAATATTTCTATAAGTATTACTTTAACGGTTTATATAATTTAAGACTAAATACATGAAACTATCAAATACATATCTACAAGTAAAATTGAAAAAAAAACTCTATTTCTATTCTTATTCTTCTATTTCTCACTCTCTACATACTATTAAACTCTACACAGTACAATAATAAAATATAAGAATGCATTATTTTACATCATTTCTACCAGTTATTTTTCGGCAAATATCGTGATAAGATGATAGTTCAATTTCGTTCTGGCTGAACCTCCTTCTTCATTAAAGTATTCATGATCTGCGAGTTTCAAATCTTTAACGGTTTTGATATATTCATCTCGGTAATCTCCTACCAGCTCCTGCGGCATTTTAAACGGATTGATGGCTTCTACGACATCTGTTTACCAAAAAAATAATTAATGTACAAATATAGTTAAAATTATGTTTTTATGAAATCAATACAAAGAATTTCTACCTATTTTATAAATTATAAATCTACCGATTTTATATATTTGTTTACTTGTTTGGTTATTATTTGTTAAACACAGAACTTAACGTCTTAAAAACTAGCAATAATGGAGAATATAAAGAATTTTCAACCTGAAAAAAGTGATATTTATATTGGTGATAGTCATTTACTTACTTTTAATAGCCTCAACGTCGTATGTATACGATTTGTCTGTACAACGTACATCAATGTTGCTAAATCCAATAGACGTCATCATTTTCTTGATTTCTTTTTCAGGGTCCTTTAAAAGAAAATTTTAAAAAATCAGACCTAAAAATTCGGTAATATAATTAACGGAAATATCGGAAATATTTTGTGATTACCTGAAAATCTTGGTATGGTGACACGAAACGTTCAACGTCTCTCATCCAGTTACTCCATTTTCGTTGGCTGGCTAAAGCTCTATAAATAGTGTACACAGGGAAGTATCCTAACAATATAAGTAGACAAGTACCACCTTTCGTCATTAGATTGTATATATTCGTGAATGCTATCCTGAAATATAAAAACGATAAATTCCTTACATGTAACTGAGGGATGAAAAAAAATTGAACATGTCTTGTGAGCAGTCTTCATATAAGTATGGGTTTCTTAATAGTATAAATAGAAATTTTTCTGAGACACTTTTATAATTATGATTTTTTTGTGCATTTCATGGAAATAAGTAAAAAATAGTGATAAAATTCAATGAAGACTTCAAACGAAAATTAGTTTGAACAAAATTGATTTCGTAGCAGGTATAGGAATAATTTCTATGAAAATGCCTTTGGGATTTCGAATTGAGAAACACATTTTTTAAAGTCCGTTAAAAAAAAAGTATATAACAAATTAGTACGATTATATCGTATATTAATATAACGTTTTTATTATTTCTGATTTAAAGATATCTATTGAGTATAAAAATATAAAACGTATTAAAGTACTTACTCTTGCCTTGGTATCCAATGTAGAGCGTAATTAGAAAAAACGAAATCAAAATTTCCTCGCAACTCGTCCGGTAAGTCACCCTCTATGTCGAGGGTGGTGAACTTGATAAGGTCGGTGCCATG